>VXAD01007442.1:32992-65967 GCA_013399195.1 Dicrurus megarhynchus | reverse complement strand
CTGCCCGCAGACACGCAGGCCATCCGGCACTTACGTTGTCAAGCTGTTTGGAGAAGTAGCCTACCGGCCTTTTCCAGCTTCCCAAATGTTGGGTCAGGACTCCCAGTGCCAGGCGCTGCCTTTCATGCACGAACAGCTGAAAATCTTTTAGACAGATCAGGTAATCCCAATGCTTCTTTCAGTTTCAGCAAGGCCTCTCTCTGTGTCCGGCCCCAGTTGAACGGCTGCATCTTTTGAGCTTCATACAGGGGTTTGGCAATCAGCCCATAGTCCATGATCCACAGGCGGCACCATCCTGCCATCCCCAGGAAGACTCGTAGCTCGTGGAAATTCCGGGGCTCTGGAATAGCACAAACGGCTTGGATACGGTTAGTACCTAATTTTTTTTGTCCCTGCGAGATTTCACATCTCAGGTAAATTACAGTCTGTTGGGCAATTTGTGCAATTTAACCCTATGCTATCACTTCCTCACAGGCTCATATAGTTTTGTTTGCAGATTTCATCTGAAGGAAATTAAAGTTTATCACAGCAAATACTCAGCTCCTCTTGGATGTGGTGTTTTAACAGAATCCTTGCATTTGCACTCTAACACCTGATTAGAGCTTCTGACATGGCCAACTTGGCATTAGAAAATTTGGGCACGTGGCAAACCTTACTCGAGGTTATGAAAACTCTGTGGGGATAGTGAGAAATTTGGACAAGCTGAAAGACTACCTGCATAGCAGTGATTTTTATGATTAGCCATCTATGTATACTTAATTACTTGTACATTTTCAATTACCAATAGCTTCATTAAAAAAAAAAAAATCTGTTGAACATTTTTAGGAGGACATTTCAGGTTTCCCGAGTTTGGTTTGGTGTTTGTTTGGGTTTTTTGTTTGTTTTTTTGGTTTGTTTGTTGTTGTTGGCTTGGTTTGGTGGGGACGGTTTTTTTGGTTTTTGTTTTGTTTTGTTTTTGGGGGGTTTTTTTGTTGTTGTTGTTTTGTTTTGTTTTTCATTTTTCTTTCCTTTTTTTTTGAACATTATATTCAGGACAGCTCCCTCAGGTGTTCTGCTTGAAAGCTGGGGCAGACAAAGAAGCTTTTAAGGGAATTCTTGCTGCATTTTCACTACACATACTGCACAGTGCAATTCAATATTTATAAATTACTTTTGGCTCCTGTTAGTACTTCCCATCTCTGTTTGCTAATTCATGTGCCAGATATATTTAAAATGAATCATTAAACATCCGGGGATTTGATGCTTGTTCCACATGAAACAGCTCACTATTGAACTAAACTCCAGTGCTTTGTACTGATGCTAAGCCCTAGCTACCTTTGATTTTGTAATAAATATAGGAGTCAGAGGCAGAATACATCAGATCCTGTACTGCCAGGTTGGCAGAGATGATTGATCGTACTTTTCTGACAGCACTGCATTTGACTGCAAGTCTCATGCAGCCCTACTTTAGATCATACAAAGGTATCTGGATGATGAAAAGCAGGCTGGCTTAGAAGACAGCATAGAGTGCTGCGCCATTGTCACATTTATTTAGTGGCATGTGTCTGCTAAAATGCTTCAGGTTGTAGCTCACAGTAATGATTCTCCCTTGTGCTGAATCCATCTTGATCCATTTTTATTCCTTTACCCATATTTTAAACAAAATTTATTTTCAAAAACCTTTCCGAAATGGAAGCATAAAGCCTTTATCTAAAGCAGACATATGTGGGTAATAAAATAATTAATCTCTGCCCTGACTTAGAGTGCTGTTTTTAGAAATGAAATCATTATGCGTTAGTCAAAAGGTTAGGTGGTTGCCCAAACACTCCTGTTCTTCCTGCTTTAGAAAAAAACTGTTTACTCAAGTATCAGAAACTCTGTAGTCCTACAGATTGGAGTTTGATTTGTTGCTATTTGGCTCTTGGTGATGGATGTCTGCACCAAAGCTCTGGGCTTGAATATTGAATATGTATCTGAAACACAAAAATTTATCTGGGCAGAGGGAGCAAGGAGCCTGTGACTGTCTCCCTGTCCTGCCTTGTTGGTGAGGGGTCTGTGTATCTGTCATAAGAACAGAGCTCATTTGGAAGCTGGTCTCATGCAGAAATTGTAGTTCATTCATGTTACGAATATGCCTGCATACAAACTGTAGACTGGTGCAGCACATTGTGTTGGGTTTTCTCACAATTTTTCAAGATGTTATTTGAGATGGAACTATGTTTGGCTTGAATGTCTTTAATTTGGCTTTGTCTTTTATAATACAAATGATTTGCTGTCTATACATATACATATATGTATGTATTCTTTAGGGCTAATGATGCAGAGCTGCACTCCTGTGTTGCAGGTTTAAGACAATCAATGAAGTATTATTTAATGCATGCCAACTTCTTTTTTATTACTATTTCTAAAGTAAATTGCAGCAAGCACACAGCCATCCACCATGGAATAATAAATTGATATAGAATGTGTTGGGAAAAGGCAATAAGCCAGAATCATTAACAAGCTTAGTGCACCACTCCAGCAACACAAAGCAGTCATAAAGCTGAGGTTGGAATTGCACACAGCAAATGGTGTACACCAGTAAATCTGGCCCTGGTAATTTTATTGCAAATGACATACAAGCCAGAAAAACATTTAGATAATTGAAATTAACACTTTTAACAATGATCTATAAAGCAGTAAATAATAATCAAGAGGTTCTTTCAAGCTCTTTGTAGCAAACCTATAGTACTTCACAATCTGTTTTTCTCCAATATAAATGAGATGAAATAACACAGACCCTCTTTTCCTTAAGAATGGAACATCTTTTTTGAAAGGTATCATACCAGCCCCTAGTTTGCCAAACACTACAACTGTGCATGGAATGAAGGCTTGTTATTTTGGTCTTGGAACAAAATTAGATAAAAAAGGAAAAGATAATAAATAGGAGCTGTTGGAAAAACATTAAACGGGGTTTTTGGTTTGTTTTTTTTTTGATTGATGCAAATTTGCACCTGTGTTTACTCATATCAAAGTGACTGTGCGTACCGGATCATGTGAACATAGCCCTTGGGTAGGTAGAAACACTGCTGCAAACTTTGTAGTCCTTTGGAGGGTGTAACCACTACTGGAAGACTTCGGGTATTCTTCACCGATACTCTCAAAATTAAAAAGTTTTCTATTTTGTATTTCATCCATTCCATATTTTTCAATGTTGCTCTTAAAATACAACCATTGCCTTTCTTTCTAGCTAAACTGATGAAAGAGAAGATTGAATCTGTCAGGCAATAAATCAGCTTTTTAATGTTGGATCAGCTGTTTAAATCACTGTTTGACCATATTATTGGCCACTGCCTCTCATTAAGCTGCCTCCCAAAGCCACCAGGCAGGGAGCCTGCTATCTTACAGCACTCCATCCAGGCAACAAGCCTTTAAAATGAAGAAGTCTGGGTGTCAGTGGGAACACTGCCTTGCATCATGCTGTGCACAGATTAGACACTAATCTGTGGATTAGAACTAAAACCCCACCAGAACCCTTTTTAAAACTGAGATAGTTTTGCTTACCTGAGTTCTGTGCAGAAATCTGGCCATCACTTTCCAGTCTATCAATCTGAGCTCTTTCATGAATACCAAATTCATTTAAAAAAAACCAGATTCAGTAAAACAATTTCTGTAGAGGAAGCAGTGTTGGGAAAGCAATGGAAATATGGGTTTGCATTAAATTCCCCCTTTTTGTCAGATGATAGGGATGCTTCAGAGGTACTACTGCAAATATATAAAAAAAAAAAAATCCCAATTTTGCCAGACTTATGTAAATAATTTTTTTCTCAAATAAAAGCAGATAAGCATGTGTGTGTGTGAGAGAGAAGGAATACAGCATTACAGGTGGGAGAACACATAAGAGCAATGCTCTGTGTACTAATCCTGAACCTCTGGGGAAGGACTGAGTGCTACAGGAGGGGAATTGTGCTGCCAAAATTTTGGGGCTCTGATATTCCTGTCTCTTCTGCTGAGCACCTCCAGCACCTGTCTTTCAGGTGCTGCCACTGTAGAGAAATTTGGCTGTAGTGGTTCTCCCTGTCTGAGTGGTGGAAAAGGTGCAATGTACCTGGGAAAGTCATCAGCCCCCATGGAGAGGCAGCCCCATACCTAGTGGGACTGTGGAATGTAATGAGAGCAAAGTCTGGGAAAAAATGGGTGGCTTTTGAGAACCCACCCAGAAGCCCATGTTTGTGACAAATGTAAGTTACTGGAAGCTCTCAAAACATGCAGTCTTTTATACCAAGCTACAATAGACAGTATAAAAGAAAGAGAGCCCCAGAGTGAACATAGCGGTGCTGTCAGTGTTGTATTTCTGTGCTCCTGTCTCCGTGGGGGATAATTAATTCAGCTCCCTGGAGAGGCAAACACATCTCAGGGAAAAAAAAAAGGCGGCTCAGTTCCTAAGGGCATTTGTGAAAGCTGGATTATTTTAGGAGGTTGGAAAAAAGGGGAAAGATAACAGTAGGGAGACACGCCGAATTGAGGATCAGGACAATATGCCAACAGAGTCATCACCTGTAGGAAAGAATGGGCAGAGTTTTCTCCCTATGAATTTCAAGTCCTGGTGTCTTGAAGAGGAAACTACAGGCTAAAGTCCCCTTAAAGAGGGATGCCAGAGAAATAGACCTATCTCTTCTTCCAGAGGAAACTGATGGCTGCTGGATGAAACCTGAGGGCAGGTAAGAAATGCCTGGGACAAGTTATATTGACCAGGACTGAGCTGAAAAGAGGTCCAAGCTCTTGTGGTGTTCATTTGTATGAACAGAGAATGAGTGTTCATATAAACCCTTCAAAATCTCTGATTTGCCTACCATGTTTTTCCCCATATTTACATTCAGGGAACAAATGCATTTGAGTGTGGGTGACATTGTACCAATTAACAAACAGTGGTTTCTTGATAGTCAACTCATATTCAACAGCATTTGAGGAATATTGTTTTGAAATACTTAGTCTACAATTGAGGTATTATATCCATTAAAAAATTGTGCTTGATTGAGACAGGTACATAATATTGCTTCTGTTCTGCTAAGGCACCTACTGATGTTGTGGATGTCCCATCCCTGGAAACATTCAAGGCCAGGTTTGATGGGGCTTTGAGTAACGTGGTCTAATGAAAGGTGACACTGCTCATGGCAAGGGGGTTGGAACAAGGTGATCTTTATGGTCTTTGCCAATGCAAACTATTTTATGATTCTTTTCCAAACATTTATATTCAAAGGATAACAGGAAGAGCATGCACAAAGAGCTTTAGTTACAATTATACTTTGGAAATAATAAAAAAATAAATTAAAAGACAGCAACAGATTTTGGGTTTCTTTTGGAACATCTAATTTGATATACTTTAAACTGGTTAACTGAGTATTCAAATTTAAAAGGAACTTACAGAGCCATAATTTAGGAGCTGTAGACTCTTTTTGGAATGGTTATATTTTTTTCCCTCTTAACTGTGTTTGTATTGCTCATGGGGTTCCAAAATACTTTGAAATTTTTGCTTACAGTTCAAGTCCATTCCTAAAAGAATTTGTTCATTAAAAAAAAAAAAAAGTGCTTTGATTTTATTTTCTACACAGCTCATATCCTTGCATTCTTGGCAATGCTAGGAGCAGACCAGGAGCTAGCATTCCAGAAGCAGCTCTCTGAAGTCTAGGCAGACTTACGGATTTTACATTAACAGACTATTTTGCAGAAATGCTTTACTCTTCATTAACACAATACAGGTCTGATGAGGATCACGATACTGCTACTTTTTAATTTATGTTTCTATTATTACAAAAATTGATTGTAACTCCACTTCAGTCAATTTTCCTATCTATTATAATATACCATATTCAATACGCTTTTTTTTAAGACAACAATTTATGTTTAGAAGTTCTTGTCCAGCAAAACTTATCTTTCATAATTTCTTTCTGGTTTTCATTAAGTTTATTTGTAATAATTGGTAATGCTCAGGGTCCTGCATTTTGGTCTGCAACTTTTTTGTCTTCCTGCCAAAACCTTCAGCAACATTCTTCTTTCCTTGATACTCAGTGTTTGTTCTTGTGAACAACTACAGGGTTTGCTTACAAAGACATTATTGATAGGACAAGGGGGAATGGCTTCTAGCTGAAAGAGGGTAGGTTTAGAATAGATATTGGTTAGAAATTCTTTGTTGTGAGGGTGGTGAGACCCTGGCACAGGCTGCCCAGGGAAGCTGGGGATGCTCCATCCTTGAAAGTGTTCAAGACCAGGTTGGATGGGGTTCTGGGCAACCTTCTAGTGGGAAGCATTCCTGCCTGTGGCAGAGGGGCTTAAACTAGATGATCTTTAAGGTCCCTTCCAACTCAAACCACTCTATGATTCTATGAGTACCTCAGTAGAATACTTTTATAAATGTAAGTATGTAGGAATTTAATTTTCTTAATGATCTATAGTTGGTTCTGCAATTACAAAGCAGGAATGATCCTGTTAAATATCACTTTATAAAAAACATTAGGAAAGACTTGCTATTGTGCTGTGTTATAATTTCATCTCAAGTTTTCCTATTTCTTGTTCTGAAAGTTACAGCTCGGAATATGAATATTCAGCTATCTTCACGCTGGTGCCAAAAGTGTTCTGGTATCTGTATCGCAGAACACACTAAATTCCTTACTGAATGTTTCTGTATCAAAATAATTGGTATCACTTCACAGATTATACACCAGCTTCAGCCTGGGGTAACCTTTGGGTAATGGTACAAAAAGTACCTCCCCAAATTACCAAAATTTTATATAGTCAAAACTCATGGTTTTGTTCATCTACAAACCTTATAGTTTTCTTTTTAGTCTTTATAAAAAGTTATAGTTATAATGACTTTATAGTCTTCTTTTTTCTCCTCATGTCCTATAGCAGAAGATTTTTCTTGGCAATTCCTTTTGTTTTCTCTCTTTGTATTTTAGGAGTCACACAGAAAAAGGTAAATCTCTGCAAGGGTTGTCTCCTTTTGGATATATTTATTTCCACATATATATGTAAATGGCCAGGAGAGTACTTTCCTTTGCTCCTTATTTTTTTCCCCTCTCTTAAGTGGATCATGCTGCAGCAAAAAAGTTACATTCCATCTGCATGAACAGCCTTTCAGAAAAAACTAAGATCAGATTAAGAACTGACTTCAGAGCTGTGGATGCTGAATCCTTGAAGGTGTATGCATTTCACTTGCCTTTAACCATCAGAAAACTCAGTGCAAGACTTGAAGGTCTCTGTAGTCACTGGAGACAAACGGGTCTTTCCAGGAGGCAATGTGAGCTCTTCTGGTGTATGAAGGATGAATTTTTCTCCGCCTGCCTTCTGCTTGTGGTGGAGTTGTACTTTCTTGTCTGTCCAGCAGTGTTGGACTTTGCTGCCTTTCACACACTTTGACACATCTCTCCTCACAGCATTTTGACAATGGTGGGTTTTCTCTTCACTCCCACTGGAGTAGTCTGGTTTCCCCGCTGACCATGGAGAACATCCTTACACTACAGGACAATGTAAGTCACATATAGGATGCCAAGGCAGCTGAGAATTTAGAAAGGGATAAATCCCACTCTTTGAAGCAATACTGATAAACCCAACAAGACTATCCATCCAATCAGCAGTGCACAAGCCTGAGTAAGAAGCCAGGATAATGTGCAGAGGGAGGAAAACATCTGGGGAGAATGCGGAAAAAAGGGTGCTTCAGTCCCACTCCAAAAAGTACATTGGTGTCTGTCACTGGGGCAGATGGAGTGACCTACCTTTTGCAGATTTTATAGCCATGGAGTTAAGGGAAAACAGGTTTTTTCTTTTTTTTTTTTTTTTTTTTTCAGTAAACCTTGGACACAAAAATTTGAAGGAGAAGGTGCCAAATATACAGTGATCAGTGCCAGTGATGGGATCCTCCAGTTCAGATCTTCTCACTCCTGCAGTGTTGCTGGGGACTCTTTCCATCCCTTCTCCTGAGGCTGCTTCGCTTCATCCAAACTCTTTTGTCGTCAATGCAGGCAGTAGGAGCAACAAGGCATCCAAGAGGAATGCTTTAACAGTCATGGTCATAAGGGATTTTTACTTCCATACTCTTTCTCTCTGGTCCCATTCAGTTTAAAATGCTGCAGACAATGAACTGATGGTTTATTTTCTGAAACAAATAAGCACTTCAGAGAGAATCTAGTGTCCTGATCAGAAGAAAGGCAGCAAAAAACATAAAAACATAAAAACTTGCAAGCAGTAAGAAGGAAATCTACTGTTTGTTAGAAAAAGAATGCTTTGCAGCCCTAGTCTGTTACTAAAAATTCCCATTCATCCTTGGCAATGCGATCAATCTGTGCTGAAAATTTAGTCTTATATGTATGAATTGGAAGTGATTTTATTAGTGTTTTACTATATCAGGTCTGATAAACTCCCATACCTATTTCAGTTAAGCTTAGATTGATCCACTCAGAAGATCATTTTGACTTGCATTATTTTTTGGGGGGCTATTTCATTTGTCTCAGACTGAAGTTATGGAAAAAGTGTAATTTAGCAGCTGGGGGATGCACGCACACTCCTACATGTGCATGTAGACACACAGACACCCACATATTTATGTAGCAGAGGTGCCCGTGTGATGTTTTGGATTTACCCTCTTAGTTCCTCAGTTCCTGATACTATATTTGGGTCAGATTTTGGTGTCTGAACTGCAGTATACCTACGGAAAGAACAATTTAGTGGATAACAGAGACTTTTCTCAGTTCAGCTGCAGTCAAAACTCCATCTGCAAGTCAGAAAGTGTAGTACAAGTCAAAGGCTTTGTTTCCAAAAAGGTCAAGGGTGCTGAAGAAGGAGACGTGTGAGGTCTAGACCCTGGATAAATGTGTGAGGTCTAGACCCTGGATAAACTGCAGTAAGTTGTTGTTAGGAAAGAGGTTTCTTTCTTCTTTTTTGCAAAGAAATATTCAGAGGGATTTAACACCTCTCCTGTAAGGATAAGCTGAGTTAGGTTGTTCAGCATAGGAGAAGGCTCTTGAGAAAGCTTATTGCTGCATTTCAGTATTTACAAGGAACTTATAAGAAAGATGGGACAGACTTTGAAGAATTCCTCCAGAATGAGGAGAACTGTTGATCTCAAGAAGGTTTGATTAGTTCTATTCATAAATGAAGGGTATCACCTATTTAGTTGAATGGTCACAGCAAATTTTTATTTTTCAAAACAATGTGATTTATATTATGATGTGAATGCTGAAAGCATGGGTGCAGAGAGATTTCTCAGCTTTCTGCCAGTGTCTGTGAGAAAGCTTTGCTTTCTCATGGACGCTGTGGGAAAACAGCTAAGAGATTTTCTAAACTATGGAACTGTTATTGATACCGAAGAGAAAATATCTGAAGTAAGTGTTATTGGGTTCAGCCAATCCCTCTGAGGGGTGGCTGGGCAGTGAACCAATGACCTTATGCCAGTCCAGCGTGCTAAGGTATATAAGTGAATTTGTAAGTTAATAAAGCGTCGGTTTTACATCACTAAGCTGTCCATGTCGCTTTATTCCTCGGTCTCTGCTCTCGAGCGACATTATGATGCATTTTAGGGGGCCCTATAGGACAAGGCGTAATGGTTTTAAATTAAAGCAGGTTCTGTTTGGATTAGATATAAGGAAGAAAATTTTTACAATAAGAGTGGTGAAACACTGGACAAATTCCCAGAGAGGTGGTAGATGCCCCATCCCTGGAAACATTCAAGTCCTGCTTGGACGGGGCTCTGAGCAATCTGATCTAGTTAAAGATGTCCCTGTTCATTGTAAAGGAGTTGGACTAGATGACCTTTAAAGTTCCCTTCCAACCTGAACTATTCTAGGATCTTTTTCAGGTATGTTAGGCAATGCCCATAAGTGGAGGGGAATAGGGAGGGAAGAATTGTGAGAAAACCCCCTTTCACCAATGTATCTGCCAGTGGTTTTTGGTCTGCTTCCCGCCAGTGAAAACAGAAATAGCTCCTGGAGATGTGGAATAGAGACAAGATCTCATCCCACATGAGGGTTCACGTCTTCCTCTCATATGAGGCAAATACTCCCCATTTCCCATTGGCAATGCATGGATCAGGACTGTGCCTCTTGTGGCCACCAGTACCAGGAGAAAAAAAATGTACAGGCTCACTCACTCACTACACTCATAGTTAATTCACAACATTTGTTTTTAGTACTGACAAGTAGGCATTGCTGCACTTCTTGTCTGAAGTGCGTGAAGTCATTGAACAATCACAAAAAGAAGAGTGAGACAGGCCATAAGAAGTACCCCTGGTGTGGTATATTTCCTCTGTAAAGATGTCATAGACTAGTTCCTTTTATTTATAGCTATATTAGCATATACTGAACTCAATCTTTCAAAAGGTATTTTGCTATAAGCCTACTCTCTGTCTTTATAATTGTTATCTGCACTCCATAGTCAGATGAAGTTATTAACAGAAGGCCTATAAATTCAAGTCCTTAAACAGAATATCTGTCATTCAACTGAAAATAATTCAGAATAATAAATTGAAAACATTAAAACCCTTTCCAAACTGAGAGATAGACCTCTTGTCCAGAGATATGAAGACCCTGAGTCACCTACTAAAGGCAACTGGCCCCCTCCATCCATTGTTGCACTGTGAATTAAAAACTTGTCGGAACCCACGACATGCCTCTGTCTAATTTAGGGGACCTGATACCCCAAAATGGGGGTGCCCCAGAGGGCACTGCCTTTGATCTTTGTCCTTGGAGAACTTTACCGACTCTGAGAGATGAGCTGCAAGCCACAAGAGTTTAATATAAGCACTGATAGTCATTTTGCACCGGGTGAAATGTAGTATATAAAAGATCTGATGACATGTACATGGGGGTACGACATGTACAGGGGGGTTAAGATGGAGTCTAAAGGGTGTGGTCACCTTTTCCTTCTTCTTCTTCACTGTCCTCCATGTTCTTGGTGATGGGGGAATAGTTTCATTGGTAGAATAGAGATAAGACAGGAAATTGCATGTCTAGAACAGGTTAGAAATAATTGGTATAAAAGTAAAAATAATGAAACGTTCTGTCTTCTGGTTGGACTTGAAAAAGGGTATAAAAAGTTCTGCTACACCCAGCCGGAGGCAGTCCTACGCTACTTTTCTCCTGCAAGGTGAACCTGCTACTGTTCAGGGCACCGCAGCTATAGATAACATTAGAATAAACAATCTCTGCATAACAGCTCCAGCCTCTGACTGAGTCCTTGAGCGAAGCGCCAAAGCCTATCTCACTCGTGTGCCCAGGCCAGCCAGCCGGGGCAGCGACAAAAACTGATCACATTTGTCATGGTTTCCACTGCAGCAAAAGAAGAGTAGTGGAAATGGAGCACTTGATCCAATATGCAAAACCTCGAAAGTTTCTTACTGACTCAGGAGGTGCCTCCCTACGGTCAAACTGATCACATTTGTCATGGTTTCCACTGCAGCAAAAGAAGAGTAGTGGAAATGGAGCACTTGATCCAATATGCAAAACCTCGAAAGTTTCTTACTGACTCAGGAGGTGCCTCCCTACGGTCAATCTCAGCATTTCCATGGATGCAAGTATTCTGCCTGTACAATAAGGTTGAATTAATATAGTTGTCCTATTCCTAAATGCAGCAGATATTACAGTCTTGCAAGCTGTCTTCTCAACAGATGGAAACAAACATTTTTATTGTTACAAAGCTTGTAAAACAGCAAACAGAAACCTCCCTTTTCAGGAGAGCCTGGAACAGATGCTAAATTCTTTGGAAGTTATTTATTCACCACGATAACTGTCAATGGATGAAAAATCTAAAGCAGAGTGTGAAATATCTTGCTTTTCCAATACTCTAATTCCACTTGGAAAGGCTCCTAGTGGCAGACTGAGCATGGTCAGTACTGTTGGATCCATGAGCAAGGATTGCTCATGGATTCAACAGGGAACAGGAGATCTTCTGGCATGGTATCTAGCAGTGCCACCTTGGAATACTGCAAATTTATGCTTGGATGACCCTGAAATATCCTGATGTTCAGAGCACTGTTAAACATGCATTAAGCCTGCCTGCCTTCTTGAAATATTGCCTTATAGATATTAAAATATAGTGCAAATTTTTGTGAAACACCTAATCCCAGAAAAAAACCCCTTTAAAATCAAAACACTGGGGTACATTATCACAACTTACTAATAATTTCCATTGATTAAAATACTAATAAAAGTGATTACCATCACCCTGGTGTATCTTTCCTTTCCGGTGCTATGGCAATTTCTGCACCACATGTGTGCTATTCAGACAGTTCCTCTTAAAATACTTACTCAGATTTACTGATAAATGTGCAATTTGCAAATGCAGTCCCCAGCTGAGTAGTGCATTCCTAGTTAGCAAACCACTTCTGCCTCGTATAAATAGGTTTGTGCTTAAGTGCTTTTTCAGGTGTGACTTGGACACAAAATATTGGACAAAGCAACGGTCCAGTAGAAGGCAAAACTTTTTAACATGCTGTACAGAGCCACCATTTATCTCCTGCATGCAACCTCTGTTCGGAGGGCCAAATTTTAGTTTAGCATAAGTGACAAACCACGTTAAGCAAAAGAACAACGTTTCTGTCTTGCACTGCTGTTACAGTTAAACTTTGCAAAACTGGCTTTTCAGTTATAAAAAAAAAAGCGTGCAGATCAGGAAAAGGAGAGGGAAGAAAGAAATGTTGTAAAAATCTGCAAAGATAAGTTATGTGGCTGCTATGAAAGAATTATTCTCCTGCTGGAATATCAAATAAAAAAAAATAGAGAATATCAATAGAATAAATTCTAAAAGTCATCTGGTCTCTATATAGGAGGAATTCATGCATAAATGCAACTAACTCCCTCAACCTTTCATTTCTGGGAAAGGTGAAATTTTAAGCCAGGATATCCTCCATTACTCATCTCATTAGTCATCTTACAATCGTAATAGGTATTGCCAGGCTAGATGCCTGCATTCCATCTTTTAACCTACCCTGTTGAACAGGGAGTGCAATTAATCAGCTCTTCTAGGGCTAGCTATCCCTCTGTGAAATGTCATCAAAAATCTGAGTACATTTTGTGAGGGGGGGGAAGGATATAATTCTGGAAGACTTCTCTCAATGTTAGTGCATTTTATAAATAAGCCTCAGGAACTGGACATTTTCCTACTGATGTTTATAAAGTACTTAACCATCTCAAATGGCAGAGGAATTAATCTCAGGATTAAAATCGCCCCGGTTTCTTTCCTTTCTTTATACCACTACCTGTTGAATCATATGTTGCTTCATTTCTTCGTAGGATTTTTATATTTGCATACAAGAATCACATGAGAAAAACTGGGTTGGAAGGGACCTCAGTGGATTGTTTGGCCCATACTGGAATCTGGCTTACAGGCTGATACTCAGTGTGTGAGTAGGACAGAGAGAACTGGGGATGTTACACATTATTACCACTGAAGGTCTATGAAACTTTAGGCAGTGTTTGTGGCTTCTCAAAGAGAAAGCAAACCTCTTCTATGACATGGCATGACAACACACATGGGGCCAGCAAATAAAAGCATTAAAATGGCAGAAAGAGCAATCAAAGCTCCTATTAGACTGAGAATAATAGTAGAATAAAATTTTACTTTTAGGATTTGACATGTATAATTTACCTCCTCCCAAAATAACAACAAATAGGACAAGATGAAATGTCTTCAAGTTGCACCTGGGCAGGTTTAGATTGGATATTAGGAAAAAATCTTAATGGAAAGGGTTTCCAAGCGTTGGAATAGGCTGCCCAGGAAATTGGTTAAGTCACCATCCCTGGAGATATTTAAAAGATGTGTAGATGTGGCACTTAAGGACAAGGTTTTGTGATGGCAGTACTAGGTTAGCAATTGGACTCATAGTTTTAGAGGTCTTTTTCAACCTAAGTGATTCTATGATTGTCTTAAAAAGGTGCTACTGCTGAAGGAACAGGTAAGGCAAGTCTGGATTTTAAAACAGAAAGAGACCATAGTTTTCTTTGTAAATAGGCCTGTCAGTACAACTATAAGGCAGATTTTCAAATCTCTTGAAATTTGGGTTTGTCTAAAGCTTTTTCTTTTTTTTTTTTAACACAGACACATAAATTTATGTATATAAAAGGTGATTTTTTTAATGGAAAAGTTTTGGTCAGGGACAATTAATTACTTTTACCTCCAGGCACCACTCTAATGACCAAACGCAGCTCCAGGTTTACAGAAATGTAAAACCTTAACTTCTGGCACTCCTCAGCAAGAACAAGTATGTATTTTATCACCAGCTGCTGAAATTTATAGCATTGAAATCAAGAGCCAGCTGAAAGCCAACTCAGCAGGTTGTACTTGTGATGTGGGCAGAAGAATGCCTAAGTGATTTTTGCGGGGGAGAGCATGTCATCTAAATTAATACAGAGGAATTACCTCATAAGTCATCTCTGCAGCTGCTCTGCACTGCACTAGTTGAGGACCAGAGTTCAACACTACACTAATTTTGCAGTTGTAGCACTGATTCATCTGGTTTGGATCTTCGTATCTTTTCACACAGACTGAATTTTAATGACACTCAGATTATTCAGACAACCACACTAGTTAGACCATTAAACCCAGCTTTAAATCCAAACTAACTCTCCAAGGAGCCTACCTCATTTAATATGAGGCTGTACAGTGTTGCTGATGACTCCAGTGAAATATTTGAACTATAGTGTATTCCATCAAAAGAAAAACAAATGTGAGAAATACATAAAAGCAGGCAACATTGCACAATTACTACTGGGGTTTTCTTCTGCTTGTAGGGACACCAAAGAAATTTCATTTTAAACCACATGATCATCCTGGGTGTTGCATTGTATAGACCTGCATTTCATACTTACTATAGGCTCTCTGGGGAAGTCAATATATGGAGAGCAGAGCGAGTGGAAAGCAGAGATTTCTTGTCACAGTCTTGAGGAATTCAGAAGCCCTGGGGCTTTGCAGACAATTATTTATTTATTTTCATTTTTGGCGGGGCTGGGAGGGGGGAAGTATGTGTGTTAAACCTGTGACAAAAAAAAAACCTCGGGAAAACTAGGAGGAAAAAAACTTTTTGAGAAACTTGTATAGCCTCTTACATGTGGCAGCCAGCAAGAGGATCTGCTACTGGGCTATGAATCACAGAATAATTGCTGGGCTTTCAACAGCAATGACATTTTCAGGACAGACCCTAGGTTCCTGAGGGTTGCTCCATCTGGCTAGAAACCAGTCATACTTCTCCAGGCCCCTCTCACCAAAATCAGCATGCTTAAAAAAATTAATAATAAACTCATAACAATTAATTTAAAAATATTTGATGTTTGGAAAATCCCATATATTTCAATGAAAACATATTTTTTTTAAATTTTCCTGACATGCTTTGTTTGGGGTATTCTCTCAGAAAAGCATTGGCATTTATTAAGACACTTCTCTGGTCTGGTTTTGCTCCAGCAAAGCACGGCCTCATTCCAGCCTGCTGTTAATGACAGTAGTGGAGTGACACACGCCAGTCTACTCATTATGATGCAGAGGGAAGAAACTGCACAAAATAGTCTATTTAACGATAGAGAAAATAAGTAAATTTGACAGGGTTTGGAAGCAGACTAACTATAGTTAGGCACTGGCAAGAGTAAGAAGCATAATGTAATCACATGCTCATGCTTTTATTGAACACAAAATTTATTTGAGAAAGAAAAGTGGAGAATGCTTCACTCCTAAGTGGTATCTCTTGTAAGGAGATAGCTGAATTCTCCAGAGGATTGCTTGAGGAGAAATTGATATTTTGCTCCCTCAGGGTAGGGTTTATTTTGGGGGGGGATTTTTTTTGGTTTTGTATTGTTTTTCGGGTTTTTTTTACAATAGAAATTCTTGCTGTTATAAATTATAACCTTCCTTTCCTAAGCCGATGTTTCATTCTTTCTGGTAGATGTTCAAGGTTTTAGCACTTTGTGACAATGCTTCAAAAATTAAGAATATTCTCTGTAGCTCCCAGCATTTCTGTTTCAAAATTCATTGCCTGCACTGTTTGTATGCTGAGCGCAACACTGCCAGAACAGAGCTGAGATGCTGTTGACACACTTGAGCAAAAGGAAATCATATGACCCAGGATGCTCTGTAAGGCCCTGAAAACAACTGAAATGAACCAGAGAAAGCAACAAGCTGCAGCTCTCTTTTAGGAATGGCTTGTTTTTGAGCCTCCTTTCCTCAAAGGACTGAGCTGCCAGAAGACCATGAAAAACATTGTTGTGAGTCAAAGAAAAGTCGTCTCTACAGCATCTCCAAATACTGGTCTAACTCCTGCGTGCTGTTTTGTGGGCTAGTCTCGTAACAATAGTTTGAAGATAGTATTTAAATGATTTAGGAAGGGCGAAGAAGGGCAAGAAGTGAGTGTACTGCAGGGAATTAAATGAATGGGTTATGTATGAGGTGATGTTTGGATAGTACATTATCTCCAAGCCTAGAAGGAAGGTGACAGAAGGGGTTCTAATTGCATGATGTAGTCCCTAAGGAAGTTCATACAATAGTGAATGACAGAATGTGTTCACACTTGAAGGGAACGGATAAATAATCCACAGACCTTGTTTGAAAGGAAGGAATGAAAAGTTCAGACTACCCATAAAGTCCCTAGTATTTCTCCTAGATGGCTTTTGGCATAAAAACAGGCTAAAAACATAACTAGTTTTTCCAGGTTATATACATATGTGTACATAGACACACATATAGGTGTACTTCAAGATAGGATGCATTAGATGACCAGAGATAAAAACCATTTGTTAACCTATTATAAATAATGCAGAAGCATAGGTATTCCTGCCTATTTTTTACCCACATTTTTTCACTTCTGTTGTGAATGACTTTCCTTCTTTCCTTTTGTTAAGTTTCTTACGCAAGGGAAAGGGCAGAGGAGGTTGCCCTTTCCACATGACACAAAGTTTCATGACCTGATGCTACCAAAAGCCTTTTTTCTGTTCTAGTGCCTCAGAAATGCTGCAGGACTGGTAGAGAGAGTTGGCCCTTTCTGCCTCCAGTACCATGAACACAGACTCCAAAGGAGGCTACCCATTGCCTGGAGCAGGATAGGTTTTTTTGTGTGCTCTTTTGCTTATTCTGCTATGTAATTATGTTCAGCTGCAACAATGACAGATATGCTTACAGAGGCAATAACGGTGATTGCTGCAGGCAAAGCAGTAACGCAGTTGAGATTTTTGCACTGCGGTTACCCTGACTTTGTACACACCAGTGTACCCCCCAAAAGTCCAGATGAGCCCAGCTGACCCATTGGTACAGTGTGTTCAGGCAGACCAAGTCCTGCAGCCAGAGACACAAAATGGACTGATTACACCTAGCATGGCATTTGCCTTCAGTTGCTTTCCAACTTTAACTTTTTAAACATCAACCAGGTGAAGCTGCATACTGCAGCTTTGAGGCCTGTCCCTCCATGAAGAACAGCAAAGCTCCTTGGCAGACTCCGGCTGCCTGGGCTGTGCTTGCTCAGCTCCTCTGCTGGCCAAGCTCCAATGGCCCAAACCTCTTGCTGCTTGTGAGAGCTGCACTTCAGACACGCTTTTCTTTAAGAACGTCAAAACTCTCCCCTGGTGTTAGTAAGTGTCCTGGTTCAGGCTGGGATAGAGTTCATGTTCATCTTAGCAGCTGGTACAGTGCTGTGGCTTGGATTTAGTATGAGAATAACACTGATAACACACTGATGTTTTGGCTGTTGCTCAGTAGTGCTTACCCTAAATAAAGGACTTTTCATTGTCCCAGGCTCTGCAGTGAGCAGTTGCACAAGAATCTGGGAGGAAGCATGGCTGGGACAGCTGAATCGAACTGGCCAAAGGGGTATTCCATATCATAGAATGTCATGGTCAGTATAAAGTGGGGAGGGTTACCCAAAAAGAGGGCAATCACTGTTTGGGAATGAGCTGCATATTGGTCAGTGGGTGGTGAGCAATTTTATCGTGCACCCCTTTTCTGTCCTGGATTTTATTTCTTTCTCTTTTTTCCCCTCTAATTACTATAATTGGTTTTTTATTATTATTTTATTTATTTATTTTACTTAGTTTCTATTCTTAAACTGGTTTTAGCTTAATCCATGGGGTTTTTTCCTTTTTCTGATTTTTCTGCCTCCCAATCCCACAGTGGGGAAGAGGGACTGAGTGAGCATCTGCATGGTACTTAGTTGTTGGATGGAGTTAACTCATGACAGTAAGATAGAACTCATCAGCCTTCTCTGAAGGCTCGTCGTTATGGGAAAGATAGAATAGCAATACAATCAGGGAGCACTAATGTTCTTCCCTGAGTGTCTTCCTAGGATATTTTAGGATGGTGTCTGTGGCACAGTGACTCAGTTCATGAAGACCTCCAGCCTCCCAAAGCAGTAAGAATTCACCAGACAACACTTCTCCTCAGATTTTGCTCCTTTTGTAGATTGTTGTGAACAACAGGGAAATAAGCTTGCTGTTCTAGTTATTTGGGTATCTCATATGGAGGGTGCATACCCACGGGACTACATTATAGGCTTTCTGTATGTTGATCACATTGAGGAAAATGACAGTGGTTGTGCAGAGATGTTTGCACTAGCAAATTTGTCCCAAAGTTACAAGGTTATTTACTCTGAACTATGCAGGTACTTTGAACCTAGAGCTGAATTTTCAGTGCCAGCAGGCGATCTATTTTTTTCTCCTTAAGAAGTTCAATTGGTTCAAGCAGTAGAAATTACCAGAACAATTACTTGTTTTCAGATACCGTGAGAAGCACACAGGAGATGCTGCTAACTGTTGCACTTTATTGGATAGTGCATCTGAATCTTGAAGGCTCAGAACTCATTGACTGTGAATCTTAGAGGATGGCTCTTCCTGCCTGTAGAATACCAGCATGCAGAAATTTTAATCATTATCAGAAGATTAACTTTCCTTCAAAAAGCTTTAAATGTTGCTTTGAGATGTATATCAAGAGAAACTGGATATCACCTGTCACTGATGTCCCTTTACATTAAGTATTTCTGTTCCTCAGAGATGTCACTGCCAAGTGTTCCTGTGATGAGTGAAGAGAACTCCAGTGCTGGCTAGAGATCCACTGATAGGGCATGAAGGGTGACACAGGTAATGTGTATTAGATGAGCTGCTACCAGGTTATGTGTTTGGCAAAACTGGAAACCTTCCAGGGGCACTTTTAATACTTTTGGGATTAATCTAAACTGATGGACTGAGGGATGGGGGTTAGCAGTGTGGGGATGGGGGTTAGCAGTGTCACTCTGAGTGACAAAAAGGAGGGAGTGACTCACACTCTGAAAACACAATTCACTTACACAAAAGCTGTGCTTTATCCCCTATTGCAAGTTCCTGGAGGTGAAAACCATCCCTGTTACAATGCTGGAGGTGCGCTGTGGCTTGTGAGTCAGCACCTTTGAGGAGTTTGTGGTGGCAGTTGAGAACTTACTGAAGCGTCATGTACAAGAAAACAGAAGAGCTCCTGATACATGTCTGGTGTCTTTGTTCAGCCTGGTGAGAATTTATAACAAATATCACGTCTCCTACCAGTGGGTTGTGACTCCCTCCTGGTGTGTTACAGGCTGTCTGTCTTCCGTAATGGGATGCTCTTGGGATCTGTGATGGCCACAAAAATGAGCAGAGAGAACCCCTGAAAGGACAGTACCTATCAAAGCCTCCATCCTACAGACAGTTGCACTGTCTATCTGCCCTTGATTGCTTCCTTTGGTCCCTGAGCCAGAATGCACTAACCCCTGTTGGGACTGCCTTTATGAAAGCTTCCTCTATGGAGAGCTCCTCATGGTCTCTGTGGGGACCACCCCCTGTCCATCCACCTGCAGCCATCCAATGGGTGGAGGAGCCTCGGTCCGAGAGCAGCCCCATGGGCGAAGCCCAAGTTCAAAAACCACTCTGCCTGGAATAACCACTCCTTTATTCCAGACCCTTCTATCCCTTCTATGTTTAGTGATTGGTGCATGTTGGTCGTCTCCTCCGTTGATGTACCATAATTGGCCCCATATCTCAGTGTTCCGCCCTGTACCTTCTGCCCCATTCGCTATTGTCCCGGGCACCACCTCTTTTTTCCCTTCCTTAAAAACCTCTGCACACCCCGGTTTCGGGGTCGATCCGGTTGGATCCGCCCCTATTAATAAGCCTTTTGCGTGGTCCTCGGATTGGCCCCCTCGCCGTTCTTTACTCCTCGGTGACTATTTGGTCCTGCCATCAGCGCCTCCCTGCCAGGGGAGCGTGCACCGACCGCAAGCGGCGGCTTTGACGCTCTGACGCCGGAGACGCGGACGCGGCGCGAGCGCTCCGACGCAGGCACGCGCTGACGCGGCGCGTGGCTTGTGCCTGTGAACTGGTCGCGCGGCTGAGCGCCCCAGGAGCCGACGGGGCGTCGGGGGCCGGGACGACCCCAGCCGGCGCGATAAACCCCCTCACAGATTTTTCTATGACGACACAGCTGAAAAACAGACTAGAGCATATGTTTGAAATCCAGGTAACAGAAAGGCAGATTGTGCTGGGAGAAAGTCCAATACAATTTAAAGAAAGTCACACTGCTGTAAGGTTCCATCACTCAAAGTTGCATCATACAAAAAAAAGAAAAAGTACAGAGAACTTAGTTTTAATTTAGTAGAAGTAATTTTGATTTGAGGTAGGCTGCATAAAATCTATTGAAAAAAAAATAATTTATAGACTTTAATTGTAAAAAAGAGTGAAGCCTTTTGCTTCAAAGAGCCCAAGCTGCCTTTCCTGTTTTATCAGTAAGCAAATCTGAGAGCAAATAACAGATGGGTATGTCCCTTAGCACCAGCAGTGAATGTTCATGAAATACAGCAAAATCTACCTCCAATGTATTACGTTTTTTAACAGTAGTAGTAGGCATGTGGCAAGATGAATAATTGGCTCAGATCAAAGATCCCTTTTTTCCTGCTGAGAAGATGGCAGTGGCTGGCACTTCGGAAATGACCATATTATTTTGGTGTGATGGTTGAAGCAGAGACAAAAAGCTTCAGCAGACACATAGAATGAATTTTAGGGGGTGATAGGAGCATGAGAAAGATTTTTATGTCTAGATTCAGATCCCCCCCAAAAGAAAAAAAATGGCAGTTAACTCATTGCCTCATCAGGAGGCAAATAAACCTCTTCTAGCCATAGAAAAAGATCTAACATTAGATTCTCCAGTGGACTTAGTACTGCCATGCAGGGAGATGACGCAGAGGGAGAGCCAGTTTGCATTGCTTGGATGGCTGGATAGAGCACTGGAGGGAGCATGGCTGTGTTGGATCAACAGTCTCCCTGGGCACACACAACCCAGCCCAGGTATCAGTGGACTCTGTGCTAACACAGCCAGAGCCCTTCTGATACCTGTGTTGCCTTGAATAGCACCACCTGGATTTGGAAATACCTCTTATAGGGATAAGAATGGGGCTTATAAAAACCAGTATGTTGAGTAGGAAGCTGTTTAGCCTGCCTAGCAGAAAGCAAGAGAAATGTTTAGATGCCTTACTCAGAAATGAGAGGGAAAGGTCTCTGTGTGTGTTCAAGGTGCACAGCTCTGAAAGTTAGCCAACACCTCCCTGCTCTGAAAAAGCAAACATGCAGAAAAATCTAAGCATCAAAGAATCACAGAATGGCAGGGACAACTTTCAACAGACTGGGTTGTTCAGAGCTCCATCCAATCCAGCCTTGAACACTTTCAGGGATGGGGCATCCACAACTTCTCTGGGCAAACTGTTCCAGTGCTTAATCATCCTCACAGTAAAGAATTTCTTCCTAATATCGGATCTAAACCTGTCCTCTTTCAGTTTGAAGCCATTCCCCCTTTTCCTATCACTACCTGCCCTTGTAAAATACCCCTCTCCAGATCTTTTGTAGGTACTGGTACACTTTAGGTACTGGAAGGTGATTTAAGGTCTCCCTGGTGCCTTTTCTTCTCTAGGGAGAACAACCCCAGCTCTCCCTGCCTCTCTTCACAGAAGTGGTATTCCAGGTCTATATCACAATCGTGGGCCTTCTCTGGACTCACTGGGAGAGGTCACCAGTGTCACGCCAAGCTTTCTGAGGGCTTGAGGGGATTTTGGTTTCTACCACTACTGAGAAAGAGAGAGACGTGCTATCTCCCTGAGCTGGAGTTCCTCACTGATTTAATATTGAATCAATTTTTGCAAGCAGAGCCACTTCAGCAGGAGAAATTCAGCATACCCCTGGGTGATGAGGGAAACACTTCCTGCTGAACACTCCAGGGGATTTGTCGTGGCATAAGTGCTGGGGAGGTCTGTGTGTATTCAGCCTGAAAAATTCTGTGTGTCAAAGTAAGTTATAGTCCAGTATTTTCAGCATCTAAATTTCAGATGAATGCAGTTTTGGTGCAAGATAAAGAACTAAGTCTCAACTGAAAAATCGATTTCTTACTTTCCCAATTACAAAATGGACAACTGTTTTGCATATGTTCACTGTATGTTAGTTTATGCTTAGCTACTCAACTGTTACCTCTAGCTCTATTTGATAGAAAATGCCAGAGGGCCAGATTGTTAAACAGTGTAAATTAACCAATTCCACTGACATCAGCTGATTTTCATAAGCAGGAATTCGGGGCCCTTAGAATTAATGTGTCCATATTACCACTCCTGGGGGGGTTTAAAGAAAAGCAGTGTGATCCATTCGCAAACAAATAGAAACATGTAAACTGAAGTTATGCTTCAGCTGTGGTGGTTCAGACTTTTGGACTGTGAAATGTTCCAGGGCCATGGGACTTATTTTTGCCTGATGTTCAAGTTACCCTAAAGCTTACAGGTATAAGTGAAGTTGTGCTTGTTCCACCATTCTAAGCTTCCCAAATATTTCAGGTGACTGCACTGATGGTAGGTTGAATGTGAGTTGAATTTCACTTGGTTTAAAATTCTATATCTGGAAAAATAAAGTAGTTTGGATAGAGGCGATGTGAACTCAGAATAAACTCAAGTTCAGATAGAGTTTCACTAGGGTCAGATCTTTTGTGTGCTTGTGAACAATAAAATTCCAGGATATCACATTCAGATTAGACTTGGAGGAATGTTTTACATAATCCACTGAGAAAGCAAACCAAAACTCCATGAAACCAAAAGCACAGGCTTTTTAGTTCTCCTGAAATGGAAGGTGAAGAATATTGTATTGAGCTCATGTATCCATATAATTGCAAACGAAATGATATATTTGTAAAAGTGAGATTCTGGCATGTTTTGAAGCATAATGCTGTAAAGAAGCCATTGAGGAAGTAAGAAAATAAAACCCCAAAACCAAAGCAAAAATCATTATCAGAAGACCTAAATATAAGTTGTATACATTACCCCAGACAGAAATTATGCTCTGGAAAATAAACAGGAGGTGCTTTAGTGGTAATACCCAAATAGAGAAACAACAAGAAAATAACAGCCAGTAAAAGAAGACAACAACATAAAAGAGGCAAGAATATTTGGAAGTCTGATAAGCAGACATACACAAAGTTTCTTTGGGCTTTGTTTTTGCAGTGGTTTTTACACCTACATTGTTGAATGGCTGTAAAATTCCGGTACATATGTAGAACTGGGTTCTTTGGAATATTCATCATCCTGTCAGTGGGAAATCCTTCCAAATTTATTTGGTTTACTTTAAATTTTTTGTTTGTTGAAAGGAATATTAACTTCTCATTCACTTGTGCCAAAGAGTAACAAGGATTAAAAAAACCAGTTTCCCTGAGGAAGAAATAAAATCAGACTTTCTTGGTTACTGGTACTGTGTAACTAAATATTACAGCAGTAGCTATGAGAGTTATTTGTATCCATTACATATAAAAATCCAACTGAGGAAAAACTGATGATAAACCACTATGTAGGCATTATGGGGTTCTGGTAGTAAAAAGAGAAAAACATGAGTAGTTTATGATGTCTTCAGACTCCCAGGACACTTATATACCTGTATCATGTTTTTCTAGTTTCAACACTTTCATTATCCTATACCACCATGAGGAGCAACATAATTTTCCTGTGTTTATGGCTTGCAGTGGCCAGGTATACACAAGCTTCTGAGGAAGAAGGTCCCCATTAGTGTAATATTTTGTGTATTTTGTCTATAAAAATGTCTTCTCCTTGTGTACTAAATCCTAGTATCAGGAGGAACCAGGGAGCCTGAAGATATTTCTTCCAGAACAGCAATCCTCCTGAAGTTTAACAGAACTTCAGGAAAAAGAAAAAAAGAAATTATATTATATATAAATTATATAAATTATATTTAAAAGCCCAATTAGATTTCACACCAATAAAGTGATTTTATGTTGTTTTCATTTGCAATGGTAGTGATAATATGTCAGTGGGAGATAATAATAAGATACTGAGTTTTGTTTGCAGACATGGGGCTGTTTCTCATAGTCCAGAAACAGTGAATGGATCATCCTTTGCTCCTTGTGGATGACAGACTCCTGATTGCTTTTAAAGAGTCCTGACCATTTTTTTGTTGAAAGTATTTTCCAGCAAGTCTTTCTGATGAGTTGGGGACCTCCCTGAAAAACAGCAGACACCGTGAGACTGCTGATTTGTAACCTACTTTTTACCCTTTTCAGTGTGGTTCCAGTCGAATTGCAAGCGTGTTAGAGAGCTGGGAAGATGCTGGATTCGCCTCAGCTGCTTTTTCCTGCCTCCCTGGTTTTGTTCTCCCAGCTATCCCCACTAGATGGTAGTATCAGCCCAGCTCCGAATTCCAGCTCCTCCGGCTGTCGCCCGGTACGTCTGCAAAATGTCGCTGTGATGGGGTTTTGCTTTTTTTTTTCGTTTGTTTTGTTTTGTGGAAGGAATTGGTGTTCTTCCTGTTCTAGGGTGCTTCGTGCTGCTTCTGGGGTGGTTTCTCAGCACGAAAGGTGATACCAGCATATATTATTTGGGGTCGGGGCAACCCCCATTGTCAATCCAGGCTGGGGAATGAACAGATGGAAAGCAGCCCTGCAGAGGACTCGGAGTGCTGGTGGGGGAGAGGCTGGACATACCCTGGCCATGGGCACTCAGCCCAGAAAGCCAAACACGTCCTGGGCTCATCCAAAGCACCGTGGGCAGCAGGGGAGGGAGGGGATTCTGCCCCTCTGCTCTGGTGAGACCCCACCTGCAGAGCTGCATCCAGCTCTGGGGTCCCAGCACAGGAAGGAGTGAGTCCAGAGGAGGCCACAAAGATGGTTGAAGAGATGGAGCACCTCTCCTGTGAGGAAAGGCTGCAACAGTTAGATTTTCTCAGCCTGCAGAAGACTCTTGGGACACCCTATTGCTGCCTTTTGATACTTGAGGGGGGGCTTATAATAAAGGTGTAGACAGACTGCTTACCAGAGCCCATTGTGATAGAACAAGGGGAAATGGTTTTAAACTAAAAGAGGTTCGATTTAGAATAGATATAAGGAAGAAGTTTTTACTATGAGGGTAGTGAATCACAGGAACAGGTTGCCCAGAGAGGTGGTAGATGTTCCATACCTGGAAATATTCAAGGTCAGGTTGGACAGATCAAATAGAATAGCCTGACCTAATGGAAGATGTGCCTGCTCGTTGCATGGGAGTTGGACTAAGTGACCTTTAAAGGTCCATTCTAACTCAAACCATTATATGATTCTCTGCTTAGGGGATGAGATGATGCTCAAGACTAGGGATGCACACATGGCAGTTTCATGCAGATCAGGCTGAAGACTGTTGAGAAAAGTAAAGGAAATAAGAACTGCATCTCTAGCAGATTTGGTTTTTTACCTTCAGATTTATTACCTTGTATCTTTTGCATACTCTAATTTTTCATTCAATATTTAACACAGATAGCAGCTAAGAGGAGGGCCATTAATAATGTCTCAGAATGAGCTATATTTTAGCAGTTGTATTTTGCATCATATAGTCCTTAGTGGTGTTTAAATTTATCTTTTGTTCAGATGGGTCAGAAATCCTGGCCCTTGTTCTGCATGTGTTTATATTTTTATCACCATAACTATTCAAAATCAGTATTCTTTCAGAAAGTATAGTGTTAAAATGGAGCTGGGAGTAAAAGCTCCTGCTTTTCTTCTTGGGATTCAGAGAATATCTAGAACAATAGAAAAATGGACTTCAGTTTCCCAAGCCAAATGTTACCTGTTTTGCTTTAAAAGACATTTATCTTTAAATCCTCCTTTCCATTTTCACTGTCCTCATGACCTTCTTAGTTCATTTGGAGTGGCAGGTATAGCAAAGTATTTTGGTGATGTTTGGTAAGTTGAACAGAAACTTTTCAGAGGGGAAGACAGGGTTTTTTTGGTCCATAAATAAACAAATAAAGCCAAAAATTTACTGAAGATTAGTGAGGAATAAGGAAGGATTCTTGTGTGTGCAGTCTGTATATTGCACAGAGCATAGTGAATGAGACAGGGGTCAATATGCATTTTTCCAGTCATGTCTTTCTAAAGTGTTTTAAATTATGCAATCTTCTTGTTTTCCGTCATACTCTTTTAAGATAGAAAATTACATAAAGACTAACAGTGACAGTATGCTAAAACCTCGGATATTTTGCTCAGAAGGCAGGTAGTGATTAAATTAAAGCTTTATCTCAGCCATACCAATGAGATGCAATGGCATTGCAGTCTTTAATTACATGATCACTTGGATCAGATACTCAATGCATATAAATGGCTGTAGCTCCATGAGAGTTAATGCCAGTGTACACTAACAGAGAATGTAACTCCTTTACTTGAACAGAGTAATTTTCCAGAGAAGAACCTTCATTTACTTGAATTAAAAGAAATTCTATGTATAAAATATTTTAATCTGGTCTACTTACCCACAGGTGTAGGGGGTTGCACAAGCTTATCAAAGGCAGTACATCAGGAAATGTGTTGTTATTACATTACATCATTAAAGACTAATCATATACTTAAAAACCTGTATCATCACCCATATAGACAAGGGGCAGAGCCCTGGAACCTATTTTTGGCTGCCAGCTGCCTAAATGTGCAGTCCCCATTCCATTAATATGTAATTTTATAGGGCTGCTCTAGAGCTCTCTTCTAGTATTATTGCAGCATTTCTTTCAAATACCTCTCTCATGCCAGAATGCAAATATATTGGTCCTAATGCTTCAACCTATTTTTGTTTTGCATCAGCAGTTAAGGTAAAAAAGCTAAATCTAATATTTCCATCCCTCCCCATACAATTTCCTTGATTATAAACACATAATGGTTTTAGATTCCCTGTGCTGAACTGCTGCAGGTTCCCTGTGAGCATTAAAGGTTGCTGTTAAATGCTGATCAATTTTAAGTACCTCAGCAGGCATTAATAGCCTGGCATGAAGGTAGTGACTTGGCCACATCTCTCTGACAGTGGGGCTGCAGTGCTGGGTTTAAGTAGCAGACACTACAGAGAGGACCCAGGTACACATGCCGCACTTGCTGCCATATGCAGACTTCTCTTCCCTGATTTTTCATGAAAACCGTTGTGTTTTTAAACTTCCTGGAGCTTAATTAATAAACATGACAAGGAAGTGAGACTTGGCACAAAGCCCTTTCCCATCCAGCACATGGGCATAGTAGGGTAATTGCAGTTATTTACATTTGGTATCCAGCTGACTGAACTAACAGCACACTATCTTTTTTTTTTCCTTTTGGAGTAGAGAGGCTATTAAATTAAACAAGTTAATGTAGCTGCAGCATTTCATCCCCTGCTATCCCTGCAGCAATAGTAAATCTGCCACCTGTTTATTTCCATAAAAATTCAATTACAGCACCACCAGTTTATTCTTCTTATGTGCATTGTTAACTTCAGGCAGTTTAAGACTCAAAGTGCGTGGCCTGTTCCTTTCTAAAGATGTTTTTCTGATGCTTCTCCTTAGCTGCTAGCTTTTCATTTTGTTAAGTATCCCAGCCCCACACCCCTTGAAAATGAGAGAATAGATTTCTGCTGTGGTGCCTTGCCTTGGTGGTGCAAAAGGAACATGTGCACGTACACACATATACACCCATATATACACGTATATACACATATACACACATATACACACATCTCATCCCCCTGTGGGGCACAAGCAGAGAACTGCCTGTAGGCTCCCAGCAGCAGCAGTTAAAAGAGGTTAGCAAAACAGGCTAATGACTTACAGTAAACCAAACATCTTTTAAAATCATGCATAAATTCTCCCTCTTCCTTCCTCTTTCCAGACTTTCTCCTCTGAGAGATACAAACACATCGATCTGTAGCAAGGAGGTTCTGAATGAGGTGCCCCTTCATATTTGGGTTGCATTAGGTGAACCACAATCTTTAAAAGATCATCCTTGAGACTCTTGTCATTGAATCAGAAGCAGCAAGTGGCCTGGACTGTCTGTGCTGTCTGCAGGTGCTTATTTGGGTGCGACAAGAACGGGAGGTGGTGTCAGAGTGAGGAGGGAAAGGGAAAGGCATGAAGATATGTCACCTGGCAGACTTGTTTCATGGTATCACTTCATCCCCTCAGGATCCCAAAGGGAATGATAACATTTCTTAATATTATACAAAGTTTAGACAGCTTTAAATGAAATACAAGCACTGCTGGTTTTTATTTGTTTTACTACAAATCATACCATTCTTGCAGCTGACTGTTTCAAAAACTATCACAGCCTTTCACTCCCTTATTTCTGGTGGAACAAATAAGTTAGAAATGTTATTCTTCCAACAGTCTTAATTTCTGGTCAGATGCTTTTCCATTTCATCAGTGTTCCCTCCTCTTCCTCCACCTCCACCTGATTTTGTGGTCAAGAGTTTTTGCTTCTGTTAAAAGCAAACATTTTAATGGGGAGACTGAAGGTCAAAATTCAGAGAAAGAAACAGCATTTGACTCAGAAACACATAAGCTGTCATCCTTGGTTCTGGTATTGCTGCTAAGCACATGCATTATGGGAATGAAAGGACCTTTCTCCATGTGCTGTTGCTGGGAGAGCGTTTAAGTAATTAAGGAGAATAGGAGCAGGGTGCTCTTACTGCAAAGAAGGGAAAAACACTTTTTTCCTCAGGGGATGGGATAGCTTAATTTAAAAATTGCAGCAACTAAAAGTGCCTCTTTTAGGACTTATACAGAGATTCAGGGGCTGATTTCCCCCTGCTTCATGCCTTGCTGTGCCCTGGGAGATTGTAAGTGGCCACCAAGCCTGTGATTTCCCTAGAACATCCCTTGTGGCAGCATTTGGCAGAGGTACAGACTAATCTGCACAGAACAGAATAGTTCACTGGGCTTGTGGAGCTCTTGAGAGAGACTAGATTTATTAACCCGTCTTCTGTTATGCAGAAATGCAGGTGTTTTCCTCAGAAAAATACCACACTACCAAAAGAACATCGGCTTATAAAAATATTGATTATTATTTTTGCCTGTGGCACTATTGGTTTTGATCTTTCCAAATACAGACCTGCTCACTCTGAACACATTTTGTGATGGGCTTTTTCCTCCTGAAGTCAGTCGAGACAACATGCTCCAAGGCCACCTTCTCATCCTGCAGTGGCTTGAAGGCTGCTGTGGGGGAACCTCTCATTGCACCTCTCTGAAAGGGAAGATGCACTTGCTTCATCCCACTTTCCATGAAAATACTAGTTATAAATCAACTGTGTAGCATTTGTAAGGGAAAACTGGGGCATAAGGAAATCCTGCTAATACCGAATTATATCAACTGTTCAACAGCCTTTGACGTGAATACTGTGTCTACTTTCACTTTTTCCGAGTTTTGTATATTTATTTATTATGTATACATTGCTCAGGTTGGATTACACTAACAGTCTTTGGAAATCTCCCTCTTTTTTTATTTTACTATTTTCCTGTCCAGAGTTATAGCCTTAGGAGAAGAATGGCTGCAGAATTCTGTGAAAGGATTTAAATTTGGAATGACAATATTTTCAAAGGACAATTAAGAGAGTCTAAATGGGGTTTATATTTATGTTATGGTATTTTGTCAGAACCAGACACAGGTTAATTTTCTTGGGATAAATTACTCATCTCTAATACAGTTAAACAGTAGTATTTTTTTTCCCTTCTGGATGATTACAGTCTTTTAAGTAAAATTATTTTTTTTCAGTCTTGATAATCATCTGAAGCAAAATTCAACAAGGAATTTATGCCTCTGCATTTAAGAATGCAATTGACTTGGGGTTTCTTTACATGCCAGAGTTCAAGTTTGCCTGCTGGTTCAAGGATTTGCATAATCATGTTGAAGTCATAATGATTTACATAATCATGTAAATGTTTGGGCAGGAAGGAGTTCTTGGCAGGAGCCAGAGCATCAGAATCTAGTCTTTCTGCAAAATACGGGATAGCAAAATGCTGCTGTTTTTGTTTTTGAGTAGTAAGGGCTTATTTAAAAAGAGGAAACTATGGCGATGTGTTTGCTCTTGCTGCAGGTGATCTCATGTGGTTGTTACGAAACTCCTGGAGTCATAAGGCTATGTTATTTGTATTAATTGACCACGAGCTATAATTGAAAGGATGTTGAGGAAATGATTAAAGAAATCCAAAGAACATTGGACAGTTTCCAAATCTTTCTCATTTGGGGGTTTTAGGGTTTAACTGTCAGCTTTAATAGCACCCCTTCATAAGAATGAGTAAGCAATAAGTTACTTTATCATTACAAAGAAATTGTCATCCTGGTGGAGAACTTTTCCACATGATCCCTGAGAAATAAAAAGGGATATCTTTATATATGTTCCTTGTATCTTTTGTAAGGAAAAATTGACCATGTAGCCCTGTGAAGCTTTAAAAGGTCGAAATGGTTTGCAAGCAGTACACAAGTGCTATTCATCCCTATTGAAATGTGGCCTTTTGCAGGGTAAAATGTGACAACTCTTTGATACAAAAGTAAATGACCATGTAGTGAAGTTAGATTCTGTGGACTGTAGTAAGGCAGTATGTAATTACCCCAACTAATATGTGGTCAAAGAAGCCAGTCTCATTTTATTCTAGAGAGACTATTCGTTTTCATTATGGAGAATGATATCATTTTGGTTTTTTGTCTTTTTTGTTTGGTTGGTTTTTATTTTTGTTTATGTTTTGTTTATTATATTGAAATATTGAGTTTTGGGTTGGTTGAGTCCTTTTTACTATAGAACACCATAATTTTAGATTCTATGTCCTTTAATATAGGTTAAATTTCTCAGCCATTATCCTTTATGCGACATAATTCCCCAAAGAAAGTTTTAATGCATTTAATAAAAGACTTAGGCATGTTTTTTATCTTAATTCAAACAGGTACCTGCCCTGAATCCAGGACACTGGATTCAGATGATCTGATTTTACCAATTCCTTTCAGAATTTTCTAGAAAGGAGGAATGTTAATTTATTGTGCTGAACTTCCTGGAAGAGTAATAGTAAATGTTACAGAATGGAAATGTGTTACTATTTATTGACACTATCATTCCTCAAGTTGCATATAGGAAACCTTCCTTTCTGTTATCTTCCAAGTTTATTTATTTTAGCCTAGCAGATGCATTTATTATTTGCTGTCTGCATTTCTTCATAAGAAAAAGATCACTTTATCCTTTATCAGGACATACTTGCTATTAACTAAGGCATACTGAGTGCTCTTTGTCACTGTACAGTTTGGATTTATTTGTTTATAATTTATTCTCCTACTTTTGTGGATGGATAAAGTTCAGTGCCAGATGGACCTCGAGTGCTGTTCTGATTAATAGGTGGATTCCATCCAGAATGAAACAAATAAGGCGTTTAGAAGAAATAACATTATAACATCCTCAGCAGATTTTCCGTGGGGAAAAAATACTTGGAGACTGCCTCTTATTGTTACACAAATGATTTGGAAAAGGGAAAGGTTTTCTTTCTCTTTACCATACCTACAAAACGAAGACGGATTTTCCCAGATTATGTAAAAAGAATGCAATCAGTGGTTTATCAATACTCCAAAAATAAAAGAAGTCTTGAAATTGCTGCATTCACCAGTCAAGAGGAAGCCAACAGTTCACTGATGATATATAGCTATTCTTATTTATGTAACCTGAAATATAACTATATAAGAAATATACATTAGTGGAAAAGTTGTATTTTGAAGAACATGGTACAAATATTTAAAAACCACTACGTATATACATGAGGAGGGAGGGAACTGTACTTTCCCCCCTCTTCTTATCCTTTTTTCCTCCATTTTAGTTACTTTTGGTGACACAGTTTACCAGAACTAGTAGAATACATTGGGAACATGGAAATAGAACACTGGGAATGTTTCCTAATTTGACTCCCTGTATAACTGTGAAATCAATGAAAGCTAAAGTTGTGTAAGAAAGAATAGAGAAACGGTGAAATTTCCAAACTCTTGTTGTGCCCACAATTTTAAGAGTTATTCTTGTTCCTATTAATGTTAAATTCTCATGTAAAACTTTGTTTTACTGATTGGCCAAGAAAAAATTGCTGAGGATTGATAGCATTGCTAAGTCTACCCTTTCTTTCTGTGACGAACAGATGTCACTATTCTTCTTAAGGCATAATTGCAAATATACCAGTAAAAAATTACTTAGAGAAGCATCCAAATGGAGTATCCCATTCAAATAACTGCAGGATGACTGCCAGCTTTAAAAAGTAATCACTGACAGCCAGAACCTGAGGTGTTGGTGGGCAACATCAAGGTGTCAACAGCCTGACAGAGCTTGTCTATCATTCTAAAAGAAGACAATACATTTGGAAAATTGTGAGCTTTAAGGGGTAATGACTACAAAGACTGTCTGGGAGATCATTTGCTCTGTGTGTCTCTTCCAAGGACAAGCTGAAGGCTAAACACTGTTTTCCTGTAACTTTTTGATCAGAACTTGGAGGTGTGCGAATGAACAACAGTGTAGTGATTTTGTATTTTAACCCTCTGGTTGAATTTTACTGTTTGGAAAACAGGAACACGGCTCACTTCAGAAGTTCAGATAGCATATGAAATTCTCTTTTCTTCCCTCTCCCCTTTAAGTTTCATTACAGCTTTTCCACCAGTGGTAAAATTCATAGTGCAATTAAACTAAATGAGTGATTCCTGTGTGCTCTCTAGAAGCAGTGATTTCAGGACTCTTAGATTATATTTCATGTGAAAAA
>VXAD01007442.1:0-32967 GCA_013399195.1 Dicrurus megarhynchus | reverse complement strand
CCCCCCCCCCCAGTATTTAATTTTTCCTTCAGCACTATTAGACGGTTGCATTTGCTGTGGCAGAAGCATCCCTTTAAGCTCATTGGAATACAGTGGCTTTTTCCTCTTAATATTTCAGTAGGATAGCCAAGTGGCTATATAATAATTTACTGTTACTTTCAGGGGTTTTTTTTAACAATCATCAAATAAAGAGCATAGAATATATTTATAAAAGTGATTTTTGATCAGAAATTTTAGTTTCTTATCTTGGATGTGATTGGCCACAATGGGGCACAGAACACAAGTGCGTAGTTCCATAAAAACGGGTTTAAACAAATCGAGTTAGGTTAGTCTAGAGAAAGTTATGTTAGTTCATCCCACTGAGATTTATGTATTTGTGTCTTCTCATTAGATGTTTGTGTGAAAATTACTTGGTGTTTGCTAACAGAAGATTGTTATGTACATATCTAGAACTTTTTGTTTTTAAGAATGTGAGCTGCAGGGAAACCTTGAAAAGTCCTATTAGTAGTGTTTGAAGACATAACAATTTCACATGGGCTGCACCTTGTACTTGAAAAACAGTGTGACAAGTTGTAGTCTATTTTTAATTGATAAAGTCAGATAAACTGTGTTTTCAGTGTTCTTAATCTTCACTGATACTCTGAGAATATCAGTCACAGTTTACCTGTTGAAGTCTTAATCTTGAGTATCATGTTAAGGTCCCTGATTTGTTGCATGAATTAGTTTTACTGTTTATTATTGCTTTTAATAAAGAAGATCTAAACAGAGTGCTGTACACTGTATTCCAGAGTTAGTTACCCTTTGTAAAGTAGAATAATCAGTTCTAATCGTCTGTCTCCTGCTACATTTTATGGACTATGTAAGAGAAGAAACAGCAGTAGTGTGTGAGAGCTCATTACTTTTAAAGGTGGTTTGCAATTCTTTTATTGATGTAATTAAGTCAAGAGAAGAAGTTGTGGAAAGGCTATTCTAGATAAGGGCCACAAATAAAATACAGATGTTCAGTGACAGGTAGGGGTGGGTAGGCAAGGGATCAAGTACAAAAGCAGATATCCTTGCAAACAAATCTATTGAGGTTTTACAACCTGCTAGCAAACTACTCTTGACAAATGAGGGGGAGGTGGAGCTGTGTGAGAGAGATGTGCTCCTTCAAGTCCATGTGTTTCTGAGACCTGAGCCGCTCCCTGGAACAGAGAAAACCATAGAGGAGGGTATTTCACCACTCTGGGAAAGAGGAAATTTAAGCACCATATGGATTTTTCTGCAGGAATGAAGTAATAGCTGAGGTCTGTGCAGGTGATGCAATGACATAGGGAATACAAGTCCTTTCATTTTAGGCAGAGCAGATGTTTTACTGCTTTTTTTATGGTGAGAATAAAGTTCAGCATTGGGTATTGACTTCTGTTGTTCTCTAAGCTGCAGGAATAAGGTGCCAACAAGCAACTTCTTTCCTGATTTGGGCATTGGAAACTTTGGATACAAAATATTTACTTTCTAGCTGATGACAGATGTTTGTTACTCTCTCTTAGTAAGATTTTGAGGTTAATATTACTGATATCATCCTTATTCAATTACAAACTATATATAAAAAGAAACTTTAATATTCCAAAATATCTTCTGTTTTTGAAGTCTGAATAACTTTCTAAATTTCAAAAAGGTTGAGATACTTTTACAGATTAAGAACAAAAAACATGAGAAACATATTTTTGATCAAAATTATCACTTTATACAATTTTTCTACTTGCTCTAGTTTATCCCAATACAGTTTTGGTAATCAAAATGTGTACAATCAATCTCTATGTGTACATTGTCCTATCATCCATTCATTCTTTCAATTTGTTCAGGCAGGATCAAGGAAGAAATGTGAGGGTACCAGGAAGAGAAACAATTACAACAGAAAGAAATGGGCTTGTTACAAGCCTACAGGCAGTTAAAATGTTAGTTGTTCTACTGTGAAGCAATTAACAGCTAAGACAGTAGGAAATTTTTGAGTATTGATTTAGAACAAAAGCAGTGCTCACTTAAGTAGTTGTGACCTGTTGAATTGCCCTCATCTTGGCTTAATATAGGCTTTCAGACAACTGTGTTAATAAATCCGTAGATGACATTTGCCTTTTTAAAAACCTTTTGGAGAATCAGGATAGGGATCTTTTGGACAATCAAAAATGCCAGTGTTTGGAAGATGCTACTATAAGGTTATAGGTGACAGCTATGAGAATTCTGTTCAATTATATAACAATATCGAAGTTTCACCTTCAAAGAATAAAACTGGCATCTGTATTACCTCCAACTTCAGTTGAAGGTCCTTTGTAGTGTTTAAGATTTAAATGATATGTGGGGATGTTTTTGAACATGTACTCAGGAAAAGGGAACCTGAAACAGGAGTCCCAGTGGAGAAGTTTTGTTGTAAAAGTTTCCCATGCTTTAGAGAAGCCATGTCTGAGACTGATGGACTTTCATTCCCTTCTTAGCCACAAAAGCTAGTTTCCTGACAAACCCTCTTTTTTTTTTTTCTTTTCTTTTTTTTTTTTTGCCAAGGAGAGAAGCAGCAGGCTCTTTTTCTCCACCCCATTGGGGTTTTTTGTGTGATATATTTGTCTCCTTTAGTTTTACATTGTTTCTTGTCAAATAATTCTCTTTGCACACTCTTAACTAGTACAGTTTAGCTTCTACTTTCAGCTAAGAAAGCAAATATCTAGTTTTAGTCATAAACCTTAAAATATTGATGACAAATGTGGAGGGCTGGGAGCCCTTGGCACTTCCTTGGAGGAGAGAGGCCTGAGGGCAAAAAGACTCTCCAGAGATAAGCAACTTACTTTAGGTTATGGTGACCAAGTGAACCATCCCCAGCATGCCTTGCTCCCTTACGGCAATACCTTGTACCCAGTTGGCTAATTGGTTTCTACCCCACCCCCTGCCTTTCCCATAAAAAGGTCCTGTTTCTGCCCCTAAAACCAGGGAGCCTCAGTCCCTGGCCTCCTCTTCACAGGGACTGCTGGACAATTAAAGCTACCTCTGTGGAACTGCCATACAGAGCTCCTGTCTCTCTGTCCCTGAGTTCGCCTCGGGTGATTTCACAAAGAGCTGAATCACAAGAGCTGGAATCACTTGTAGCTGAGAAATCACTCCACTTGCTGAAATCACTCGCTGTCCAGGGAGGCTTGCCGTCACCCCTGGAAGAGTTGTTCTATGCAGGATGCTCTCTCTAGGAAGGTCGTGGCATACTGGTGCTGACCAGCATCAGACTCTCTATGACAGACAAACACTAATTGTTGTTGATTATAGTATGCACATGAATCTGAAGTAAAATATCTTTGGAAAAATATTGCCTGGTGGCATTTATAAATGTCAAAGAGATTGATAGGCTGTCTGTCTCTCTTCTCAACATCCATATAGATTTTAACAAACTCACTGTATCTTTCCTTTTGCTTCTATTTCTCTGCATTTCATCCTCATTGATAATAGTGTCAGCACAGATGAAAATGTAAACTATGCTCCTATGGAGCTCTTTCCAAATTCTAGCTTCCTGCACAGTAGGCTGACCCAGAAGACGTTGCCTATCCTAAACTGCAGACAATTAGATTAGCAATTTTATTACTAAAAAATGTATGAATTGCAATCTTATGTTGCTGCCTATTTAGAAATTCACTTTTTGTGTGCATGACTGGTTGCTACTCTAAACCAAATTTCTAATGATACTGAATGACATTTACTGTGGTTACCATTTGATAGATGTTAAACTCAAGCAGAGTAGCCCAAAACTAGGCAGAAATATCTGAGCTTATATTTCATCCTCTTCCCTGAACAATTTTAAAAAAGAGGTCTGGGGAAATTTGACCCATGTGAGTTTCTGTAATGAGCTGTCACAGGACTGAGGGTGGAACAGTGAAATTCTGGTGCTCAGACCTCTGCTGTAACCATTTAAATTTTTCTTGTTAACAGCAAGATGAATAATATACTGACACCTCCTGTTACTTATAATTCAACAGACACTGCAGTAGGATGAGTGTTGCTAATTATGATGAATTAACATTAGGCTAGTTTTATCTAAACTGCCAAGTCAAAAGACTGAAAAAGTATAAACTATCTTTCAGACAGACAGAGGAAAAAGCATTTAGCAAGAGTAAAAATCCCAGACTTTTCCCCATATTCCATTCAATTTCTCAAGTACATTTATTAAGTTCTTTTGCCTCCAACATCTCCAGAAAAGCAAGTTTGACCTTATTGAATTCACAAAAAAAGCTGAATACATGTTTCTATCTCTGAGAGCTGGATATATTCCTGCCTGAAGCACCTGTCAGGCTTGTCATGCCTAAATTGAGGGAGACTGAATAATGACTTAATTAGATGAAGAGCATTAATACAATTATTTTGTGATCCTGAATGTCCTGTAATACCCTAAGCTTTTTGCATACACAGCTTCAGAGTAGAAAGGCCTTTTTTTGCTATAGAGTACCTCTGAAATCTCATGGAAGAGGACTAATGTTCATTCTTACTCATGTATTTTCATAATACTTTGAGCCTTTTGATTTTAGGTGCCCACTCTGTTTCTGTTAAAAAAGCAAGAAACTCAGAATAAATTATACCTGTTCAGGAAGACAGTACCTGTGCTTCTGACCATGCATCCATGTGTTCTTCAGCCTAACTTTTGAAAACATCTGTGCTGTCACATACTGAGTGATGGGGAATGACAAAGGCATTATAGGAAAGCATGTCTGATGTCTTCATGTCGTCTGGGACCATCTTGCAAGTTAATGTGGTAGCACATAAGAACAGTGACCTCATGCTTCAGAAGTGGAAATTCATAATTTATAACGGAAAATATGTGAATGACAACAAACTCTGATAATCCAAATATCACTTTTCTTTAAATAGTCGGATATGATAGTCTGGTGAATGGTCTGTTAAATGGATAAGAAAGTGGTTGGACAGTCACATTCAGAAGGTTGTGGTTCAGAGTCCTGGTGGACGCTGGTGACAAGTGGTGTCCCTTGGGTCTGTATTGGACCAGTGTTATTTAATATCTTCATTAATGACATAGGCAGAGGGATCAAGTGCACCCTCAGCACACTTGCAGATGACACCAAGCTGAGTGGTGCAGTTGACACACCTGAATGATTGGATGCTATCCAGAGGGACCTGGACAACCTCAAGAAGTGGGCCCATGGGAATCTTACGAGGTTTAACAAGACCAAGTGCTGGTGCTGCACCTAGGCCGGGGCAAACCCCCAGTGTCAATCCAGGCTAGAGGATGAACAGATGGAGAGCAGCCCCGCCCAGAAGGACTCGGGGTGCTGGTGGAGGAGAGGCTGGATATGTCCTGGCCATGGGCACTCACAGCCCAGAAAGCCAAACATGTCCTGGACTGCGTCCAGAGCACCATGGGCAGTAGGGGAGGGAGGGAGGGAATTCTGCCCCTCTGCTCTGCTCTGGTGAGACCCCACCTGCAGAGCTGCATCCAGCTCTGGGGTCCCAGCACAGGAAGGACAAGGACCTGTTGGAGTGAGTCCAGAGGAGGGACACCAAGGTGACAGGAGGGAAGGAGCACCTCTCCTGTGAGGAAAGGCTGAGCAAATTGGGTTTGTTCAGACTGGAAAAGAGAAGGCTTCAAGGTGACCTGATTGTGGCCTTCCAGTACCTGAAGGGAGACTAAAAGAAACATGGAGAGGGACTTTTTATAGACATGTAGTGACAGCACAAGGGGGAATGTCTACAAACTGAAAAAGTAGGTTTAGATTAAATATTAAGAAAACATTATTCAGTGTGAGGGTGGTGAGACACTGGCACGGGTTGCTCAGAGAAGTTGTGTAATACCGTTCCTGCCTGGCTCTGTGGGGTCCCGTGTGCACCCACAGACGCACAGGTGGGTTCAGTATTATAGCTGGTAGCAAAGAGTCGAGAAGGATATTTGCGTGCGTTCTGGCAGGAGCACTTATTACTTCTACACTGTCGAAGGTTGCAAGGGCAAATAGGAGAACAATGCCGAGCTCAGGGTTTTCCTGGGGCTGGGGAAAAGGCGGGATTAGGGAACGGGAACCAATGGGAAGCTCTGGGGGAGTGATAAGGGGTAGAAGCTAACAACCCACCGGGGAATTCGAACTGGCATAGATTAACTTAACAGGACAATGCATCCTGGGAGAAGCCTTTTTGGTCACCCCAACATAAAGTGGTTCTTGTGGTGCTAGGGACTTGTCTTCTTGTCTTACTGAAAACTCTCTGTCCCTTGTAATGTATGTTCACCAACCACCACAGTTGTGGATACCCCATCCCTGGGAGAGTTCAAGGCTGGGATGGATGGAGCTCTGAGCAAGCTGATGTAGTGAAAAATGTCCACAGCAGGGTGTTGGAACCAGATGATCTTTAAGGTCCATTTTATGATCTATTCCATGTTTTTTCTCCAACCATCCACGTGACATGTGACAAATACATGTCTTCAGAAAGGCTGAAAACATTTTTGATTGATTATTTATGAGACAAAAATTGTCTCTACACTGGTACCAGTGGTCCTTTATGGAAGAAAGAGCCAGCAATGTTTAGTGTTAATAACTGAGCACAAAGTTATATAAATGGGCACCTCAGTGCCGCCCATGGGGAAATGAAAATCCCAGGCACAGATTGCCTTGGTGTTGTATGCATTGGCAAGGGATTTACTGTAAGAATTATTGATTGTGGTAAGTCTTGGGGTCTTTTCCTTCTGGGTAGCTAGATTCCACTTTAAAAGAGAATAAAGTACTTTAAGCAAGGTTTTAATCTGAAGGCAGAAGTGTCACAAGGACATTCAAAACTCTATTTTTAGTGCACAGGACAATGAAAAGATCATGAACAAAACTCATTCTTCTGTCCATGCCAATTTTCTACCATTGGACATATTGGACTTCTAAGTAATTTTATATTGTATACATGTAAGATGTATTTGCTGAAGTGTCATGAAGGGAAGCTATGTATATATGCACTGATTGTATTGTAATACATCTCATGTGTAATAAAAAATATACAACTCATGTTTTCTTGATTCCAAAGCAGTTGTACTATAACCTTACAGGTGCAGTTTGGCTGGAAAGGAGTTGCAGCAGAAACAGATTGTTAATGCCTTTAAAAAAATATTACTTATTTCTTAACAAGCTGCTTTGTGTGAAATTTCTCTAATCTGCTGAGAAAGAAGTATAAAGTGGAGTTGGTGTTTATCTAAATAATTTAATTATATTTTTGTATAGTAACTCAGTGGAGTGGTGAGGAAATGTTAAAATCTCTACCGGCCAGGCTGCTCCCAGCCTGGCTTGCAGGTTAACGGGGTCCGAGCCCGCGTGAGCTAGCGACGGGAAGATGGTAACTGAGGTTTGCGTGCCTCAGTTTACCAGTGCAGCCCAACGCCTCCTCACAGCATGTAGGCATGCTGTAGCCAGCAGCGGAAGGTACGGAGAAAAGAGTGGAAACTCTGTCAGCTGCATTCCAAGTTTATTTTCTCCTGCCCCCGAGAGGGCAGGGGCCAGTTAGCTTGAAGGGAAGCTAAAGCAGAGAGACCCCGTTTGTTCTCTCGCAGAGAGTTTTAAAGTGTTACATCATCAGGTAGAGATAACAGAATGAACCAATCATGAAAGAAGGTACATGACAGTAAACCAATAATGAACCTCCTCAGGGGAGGAACAATATCAAACCAACAAGTAACAAGACAGCTAGAGGGTATTTCAAATCATGCTGACCTGTTAGAGGACTTGAAACTTCTGTGATTGACATGCAAGGGGTATGTTGCTATGCTATAGGACAGCAACAAGGAAACATTACATCTTTGTCTTAACCTGATGTTTCAGTTCTTTGGCTGGCATGTGAGCACAGCTAATTTTTACTACAAGCATGTAAGTGGAACTGGATTTGCTTGTGGGGTGTGGGGTGGTTCTTTTGTGATCAGATTTGTATTTTCTATTAGACCTATCCAAATGTCAGAAGATACAGAGCCATGTCCCCCATGTGGGTTCTCTGTCTTTTCAGGTTTTCTTGGGAATCCCAGAACTGTCCTTTAATGCCCTCAGTTTTTCATGTCAGGAAAATCTGCAGCCTTCCTTCCCACCTTGTTCTGTGATCTGACAGATTTCACAAGCTATTGTAATCATGGCTTTCCCAGGTCTGTGCCTGGGTAAGGGACTTCATACTCAGGGCAGGGGATGGCAGAACAAATGTTGCTGGTGGTCTGAAAGTCCTGATTCACAATCCTCAAGAAGTCTTCAGCCATAGGGAACTTTATTTTTTTTTTCCTCTGGGGGATATGCTATTTTAGTTGAAAGGAAGAATAGATGTTATTTGTTGAAGACATTACTGACCATCTTCAGCTTTATGGGATTATATAGCTTTACGCACTGAAGATTGGGCTGCTTATATTTGGGGAAAGACAGTCTACAATCAAATTTCTCCTCTTGATTTTGTACTGCTGTGGTGGGAAAAACTATGTCATAAAGAAACATATGCTAAGTAGCTTTCCAAGTACTTTGAGATAGCAGATGCTATTAGAAGTGCAGTATTTCAAAATTTTAGTGTATTTTTTTCCCCTGCTGCTATAGGAAGCAAAATAGATTGAGAAAATACCTTCAGTCTTGTGAAGCTTTCAAATTTACTTTGTTGTGTAGTTTAAGTATTTTGTAATTACTACCTTTTTTTGGGGTAAAAGTCTTAAAGTTATGAACATAGCTGAAAAATCACTCTGACTTCTGATTGGTCCAGTTCACCAAAACTGGGTGTCCCACCTAACAGATTCTTCATTAGGATTTATATGCTACACACCCTTGTGCTGTACAACCCTTCACTTACAGCAGCTGACTGAGCTAACTCTTGCAGCTCTAAAGTTTACATGATATCCCACTCCTGATGGGGCTCTTAAGTCTGCATTTTATTTTGGTCAAAGTGAGTGAAAGATCAAAGGAAAATGAAAATGAAATAGAAAAATCAGAGTGGCTTGGTGAAAAGGATGGACATCCATCCCCAAGTTACTCAGGACTATCAGAATTTAGGTTATGGACTATCATTAGTACACCCTTTCCAGTTTTTCATTCTTTTAGATGTTCTGTGACATGGCTTGTTATCCTGTGTCAACATCACTTTCTGTCATTTTGGGGAGCAGTCAGGGTGGAACCAACAATTACACTGAAAACTGTCCTAAGATTAAAAACATGTGAAGTTTCCTGCATTTGGTGATGGTAGTGAACGCAAAGGTGCTCTTACTTTTCTCCTGCTTATCTCCTCTTTTCAAACAATCGTTGATCTGAAAATTTAGATGAAGGTATTTTTTGTAATAAAGGAACTACCATAACATGGGAAAAAGTCTTAAAGGAGTTTCTCACATCAATCTAACAAGATACTGCACACCATTTGAAATTTCAGAAAAATTTCACAGTATATTTCCACATCAAATTAGCTGACAAACACTTAAACATTTATATTATTTCTCTCCTCTGACATCCAACACACTAGAAGGAAAGTTTTGGAAAACAGTGTTCTACAGTGCTCAGAACTACATTATCCGTCTGGTGTCTGTAGGCTCACATCACACTGTGTTCTCATATCTAGTAATTTTTCTGTGCTATGGGACACATTTATTTCAATGACAGGACGGTTTTGGTATGAGACTCTAATCTGTCAGGGTTTGACACTGGCTAAAAGCACCAGGCACCCATGAGAATTGTAACAAAGGGTTCATGAGTTGAGATAGGAATTAGGGGAAAAAAACATTTTAAGGCAGAAGAGATTCAAAACTTAAACAGTATAAAGAAAATTTATTATTAACAGAATTAAAAGTAAAATGGGTAATGGGAACTAAAATAAACCTTTAGAACACTTATTTTCTTCCCAGCCCCTCCCTCTTTCCCACTGACTGTGCAAGGAAACAAAATATGGGGTTTTGGTCAGTCTTTCACTCCTAAAAAATCTTTCTTCAGCACGCTTAGAGAAAGGCATTTCCTTTTCTGCTGTGCTGTGGGGTCCTTACTGGGGGAGACAGTTCTCTGTAAATTTTCTAGTGTGGTCCTAATTTTCACGAATAGCAGTCCCGCCCAACCTGCTGTAACATGAGTCCCTCCCACGAACAGTGCAGTCTTCCCAAAACTGCCTAGCGTGGGTCATTAGTTCATGGGGAACAGTGTTTAAGGATAAGCTGCTCTAGTTTGGAAGCAAAGGCTCTTTATCTCTGGAAGCAAAGGTCTTCTCTCACTGTTTGAGTTTCCTACTAGATTACAGCTTTTTAGCATCCACTCGCTCCAGCGTGAGCACTCTCTCCTCACAGGCTGTGAGTAGACCTCTGCATCCCCCCATGCACTTCATAGATTATAGGGAAACAGTTTGTTGTATTACAGTCCTCACCACAGCTTGCAGAGAGATCTTGACTCCAACGCTTGGGACACCTCCTCCCTCTCCTTTTCACTGACTTCGGTGCCGCCATGTTGGTTCTCCTCATGTGTCCTCACTTCTTCCTTTTCTCTGACTCGGAAGAAAATTGTTGTCTGTTGGTATTATTGTTCTCAAGTTCTATCAGTTGAAAAGTTCTTATAGAGTTTCACAGCACTGAAAAGGTTGATCTTGTCTGTGCTCCACGTCGGGGAATTGTTCATCATGTTTTCGTTGCTGGCCATGTGGTCCCTGCTGGCACCCACAGGGGCGGCCCCGGCTGCGTGGTCCCGGCTGCCGGGCCGCTCCCGGCCGCGGGAGGGCCCCCGCTGAGTGACGCCCCCACCCCTCGAAAGAAAAAGAGAATGCCTGCATTTTTTCCCCGTCTTAAATAGGTCATCACAGAGATGTTGCCAACTTCTCTAATTGGGCTAGCAACCTGCCTATCATCAGAGCCTTCAGCGATTGGCTCTGTGCTGGACATAGTAGAAGCTTTGAGTACTTTCATCTTTCAGAAGCTGCCCCTGTGGCTTTCTCTGCCCACTAAAAAACCGAGGCTGTTTTAAACTAACATATAAGCATAACCAGATGATACAATAAGCTTAGACATACAGTGATAAACTTACCCATTGAAGTTTCCTTAGGTCTTGTGATAACTTGGATGAATAAAACAGTTGGTCAATCACTCAATCTTCATATTTCTCCTTTTTGTCCTTTTAGTAGAATATACACTATAATTCAGAAATTATTTCAAGAAAAGAGGTACATCCACTAGGTATGCACATTGGCATATTTTGGGGGGAAAATTATTTCCAGAGTAGTCCTCAGTTTTATCTTAATATGCTTCACTAGAACAATAGATCCTTGCAGTTCAGAGGTGAAAGAGAAATGTTTTGAAAGAGTTTTTCAATATGTATGAATCACAACCAGAATATTGGTAGTTTCGTGTTATACTTTAAGGACCACGTAAATGTTTTATTATTAGGCTGCAATGTAGACTGATCTATGATTTAAAAAAAACCATGAGGGGTAAGGTATGGCTTCACTGGTTCATAATCTGTGCCATATTTTGCATCACCTAAACAATAAAATCTTCAAGGTGGTTTGCATTTAATTCTGGAGTGTCTGGAGTTTACCTTGTGAACACAGTAAAACCTTTTGGGTATAATCCAAGGAAGTGGTGGGTGGGCTCTGTGCAAAGGCTGTCTTGGTTTGGGATAGGGAGATTGAGATTGGAGGCTTTTGGGTTACTTTATTTAATGGTCTTGTTCTGCAGTCTGAGGCCAGGATGCTTAGCAGGGGGAGAGAGTTTTGTTCTTTGCTTTCCTTCTGTAAGTGTTTTGCTTGTTTGATTTGGAAAAAGTAGACTTTATGTCAGGTGAGTGGAAAAGGAGTTGGGGGTTCAAGTGCATTTTGTTATATTATAAAGGAGAAAGCACAGCTGTAGGAGCAAGTGGAGATAGATCCTGAGAGAGGATGTGAGAAACCTGCAACATTCCTGTGGTCTCCCCTGTTGAGGAATTGCACACACCTTATCAGCTGGTCTTCTATGCATGTGCTGGAGCTTCTTTTATCAGAATTGACTCTTTCATTTTCTTTTTGTAAGTCCCTGGCATCATGGACTATGATTTAAGCTTTTTTTCTGTGTGCTTTGCAATATCTGGAAGCAAGGTCATACATAGCCAGCCTAGTCATTGCCTCCTTTTTACTGAGATTGGTATGAGGATATATACACACTTCAGTTTCTCTGGGAAGAAATTCAGTTCAATTCCATAGATGTCACTGGGGTCAAATCATGCATAAATTCCTCTGCTCTCCAAATAGCTCTGAGGAATTCCATTGTGTATGTAAAACTCATCAGCAATGGTTTAAAGTCTGTACCAAACCAAAAGTGTAAATACCACTTAACCAGCAAGTTTACAAAAATCACAGGGGTGTTAAGTCCAGGAATAAGTGTCCACTTTCCCAGAAGCTTTTATTGGCATGACTTTGGGTCCTGAGCATTGGGCGAACAGGCCTGTGGACTGTATGGCAGGATTCTAAGCTACCACTTGAAACTGTGCTATAGTATTGGCTGAAAAAACTACAGCTTCCCTCAGTGTAACTTCTCTGAGTGTCCCTTCCCTTCCATTTCAGAGATTCCTTTAGCTCTGAGAGCTTGGTGACATTTTAGGGAAAGTTTGCAATATTTCCTGCTTTACTTGCTGTCTTGAGCAAGGGCAAGTTAAAGCCTCTTCTCTAATTCAGATTCTCAAAATAATAAAGTGACCAAATCCAAGGGAGAGAAACTGTGTTAGGTGCTTACCTATACTTGGCAGACTGTCAATTGTCAGGCATCAATTCCCTGTATTGCAATATGAGATCTGAATCTCAGACAGTCTTAAGTTTCTAGGCCCTATAAATATAAACCTCTGGCCTCTAAAAGAAAAAATAATGGAAATAAATTAACTGATCCTGAAGAGCAGTTGATGCAATGCTCTCCTACTCATTTTTATCCATGTTTATCTCAGACACGTGGATGAGAGATGGGTATAAGGTAAACTTGACAGAGCATGCCACTTGGAATATGTCAAAGGCTTTGGCTTGTTCAAGTTTGGTTGTGTTCCTGTGTGTTATTGGTAGGGAAATCTTTAACCTCTTAAGACATAAAATTTGCAGATTGAACTCTTATTGCTAAAGTAGAAGAAATTCCATTTCAAATGGTTCATGACAGAGATTTCAGCTCTTAATACTTAGTGAGGCATTGATGATGACACATTTCTCTGTTCCAAATGGACAAATTATATTGGCAGATGTAACTGCAGGAAGATAAGTGAAGCATCTTATGTTTGAAGTGGAAGTTGTGCAAGTGATGAAGGGCAAACTGTCGGTGGCCTTCTCTCTCTGAAGCATCCTCTGTAGCTTGAACAGATGTTAACTACTCTTCACAAACTACCTGTGGGTGTTTTAAAATATTTATTACTTTCTTCCTCTTTAAAGTTCGAGCCTGCATCTGCCCACCACCAAACAAATGCTTTAAGAATAGATGTGGCTTGCTGCCTCTCTGCAGTTGGTACTTAGCAGTGAAGAGCGAAGCTTGTGTCTGCAATTAGAAATTAAATTCCTCATCCCCCCTACGGTATGGGCAGTTCTCATTCCTTCACTCTTGCCCCCTCATTGCAAGGCTGAGGCATCTGGCTATCCTGAAAAAGCCTGGGACTCCTAAGACAGACATTTCAACATTAATGGAAATAATTTTAAAAGGTGTTCTACTTGCATTTTTAAGCACTGAATAATCCTTGTCAAGTAGCTAAGAACTGAAGATGAGTGCTTGTTATAATCACCATTTTTTGGGAAAGTAGAAATGGACAGTTAACTACTTAATAGTACCAAGACTTCTTGGGAGGAGCAGGTATAATGACCCCCTTTTTGGTATCTGTGGATATACAAATCTAATTATAGTGCATTTTTACATAGCAGTTATTTAAGCAGACAGATTTGCTTTTGACCTGTTCTTTTCAATGGAGCCAGTTAAATCCTCCTGATTTATTCTGCTAGGTGGCACCTCAGTTCAAAGTTGGATAAAATAATAACACTTCTGTTATGAAAAGTAATATTTTATTTTCAAAATTTTCTCTAAGTTGAAAGGGAGGTGAATAACTAAGCTGAATTACTGAATTCTGAGTGTTTGCACTCAGATTAAATATAGGTTTTCTGGTAGCAAACTAATCACTGCTACTTAACATCTGTCCCTATTGCAGCAGTATTTAAGTACAATCTCAGATTCTGCATAATTTAAGCATAAGGCTTAAAACCGTAGTGGCACAAGCTCTCCAGAGATCAGAAAACAGCAGTTTCTTAGCCATTAGCTCCAGAACCACCATGAGTAGCATTAGTGAGAACATGTTTTGCACCATTTGAAGCACGAGAGAGAAGCTGTTCTGCTCTTTGTTCACCCAGAGTAGACTGGGCTGCCTGAGGCACAGATACTCCTTCTGCAAGGCCACTGATCACAGGTGTGTTCAGACTCTTAATTCAGCACAAAAAGCTTGCCCGTAGCCACAGAGTAAATTTGGGAGGTTTAGTCAGCCTCTCTTTTGCACAGTTTGTCTTTGGAGGAATAACAATGGCAAAGGTGAACTTCATCCCTTTTCCTTTCCCCAGGGAAAGCAAAACAGTTTTATATCACTTGCTGTCCTATGTAGCATGCAAGGGGTTTTGCCCCCTTCAGATGCCACCCTGCATCTGATGTCACTTTTTCTAGTGCCACTTGCTGGTGGGGCTGTTTCTGTCCAGGCTGCTGCTTCTCTGCTTAGCTGACAGAGCACTGAGCACTCTCTCCCTCCTGGTCCTCTGGGCCAGTGTGCAGTGATTAGAAGTCTCGGAAAGGTCCAGTTGAGGACACAGAGCTCAAGTGTCAGAGCATATGCGTGGAACAAACAGGCAGAGCTGCTGGGAGCGTGTCCCCCACACTTGATAGAAACGGTGGGTGCTCATCAGTCCCTGGTCAGCAGAATGCTGGGACTGGGACTTCCAGTTAGCATTCTTTGTCATACTGGGATCTGCACCAGGGCTACTGCCCTGAGCAATTCCATGTGAGAACACTTAGCTGTGTTGTCTAAATCTGACTGTATGGTTAGAGTGCCTTGTGCAAAATGCAAGAATTCTCTTTCTTTTAGAAAAGGCCCACTGATTTCTGTGTTTGCCATATCAAATCCAGTGGAAATGCAATTTTGGACTAGTAATTATCTCATTTTAGTATTGACTTATTTCTACAGTAGTAGATGATTAAAAAATACTTTGAGGAAAAACATTTAGAAACTTGTTCTGGAAATGTCAATAAGAATTTTATGACATTACTATAACGCTACTGTTTTTTTTCTTCTTGTTCCTCCCCAGTAAAATTTGGCAAGGATCCACTGATTTAGTTTTACAGGACATTGTAAAGTTGAAATTATTTTTTCTTCAACCAACTTTCCAAATTATGTCTCTGTTGTTTTTCTCTGTGCATCAATATCTGAAAAGAATATCTGTCATATTTATTTTGTGTATTTCTATACAAATAAAAAGATTTTATTAAAACAGTGTCTAAACTTACCCTTTATAGAACATTTAGATATTTTTCTGCTGAAAGTCAACAGGCTTGTTGACTAATAGATTCACTCTCCAAAGTTTGGATAACATCTCCCTGAGCATGAACAAGACTGCTCTGCAGAGACTATGTGGTGTCCAATTAAGAGCTGTGGCAGTGAAGATTCAGGGTTCTCTATGCTAATCTATAAATATCTAAACTCGCAGGTCAGAGTTGAGGGCTCATTTTCCTTTTCTGTATGGGCTGTGGCATCTCTTCTCTGACTAGCATGGTGTGTGATAATGTGTATATGGCAGCTGGGCTGAAATGTGGTGGTTTTGTTTTCTGCAGAGGCTTTTGCAGTCATTAAATGCACCTTTTCTTCCAGGTGTTCTTGCCCAGGAACAACAGCCTCCATATTACTTGTAACTAGGCGGGCATCATAACCAGCTCAACCTTTGGGTATCCAGCTGAAATTTCTTGCCCACTGAATAACTATCAAGTGACTCTAAGTACTATGCTATTAACTGAAAAGTTAAAATAACATCATGGCTGTGTCTGACAGCTCTGACATGACATATTTTAAGTTCACACTCATGCGAGTGCTAAATTAGCTATATGAATTCTGACAACCCAAATCATGCTGCTTTTCCTCCAAGCCCCTCCATGTACAGAAGGATCATTGCAGTTCACAAGGGTCTCAAGCATGAACCTGGGCTGTGCATTTTTCTTGTCTGTTTGAAAAATGTAGGCAATAATGAAGCTTATGTTGTTAGAATTGCTTCTCAGGGAGGGTGTATGTTTGTGGTCAAGGTCAAAGCAAAGTGGAGGAAAAACATGTTGATTTTGGTTGGGGAAAAAAAAGCTGTTTTTGAATGATTAAGGTTCCTTCAAAAAATGTATTATATAATCACCACAAAGTGGCCTTTTCCACCCTGTGGGTGACCCATCTATTTTGTTTTGCCCTTGCCCTCCACAGCACTACCATGTGAGTACATTTCTTGTATAAACTTCTAGGATGCTGACATTTGGTGTCATTCCTAGTTACATGCTTGCTTTGTCTTTATTTTTTTGAGACATCTGGGGATAAAACTTAAAACTTCCACTGTATCTGTATCATAAATCAAATGTTTTGGTGGAGGATAATAGTGCACTTAAAACAAAAAAGACAGAGACTTCTATCAATAAAATACCTAAAGAACAACAGCTTGTCTGCAGCTTGAATTGTAGTTAGTTAATTAGAGTCAGCATTTGTATATTTAGTATGGTGTATTAGTTTAGAAAAAAACAAACAATAAATTAATCCTTCCAATGCATTTGATCAATTTATGAAAATCAGAACAAAAAAAAAACTTATCCTGTTTTTATTTTATGTACATAATTTAAGTAATGTACACCCCTGGGTAAAGCTTATAGAGAAGTTAATTCAACTATTCTATCATTTTAATCTCTGCAAATGTTTGAGAAGGATTTGTTAGTGCACTTACTGAAATCTCTTCTTTCAGGATTCAAATGCTTCCCACTAAAGTCCATGTACTCCCATGAAATAGTTTTTGTGGGAATTAACCCTGCAGAGATTATTCTCTGCAGGACTATGCTTTTCTATGCTCTCTAGAATGCAGATGGGTTTTGGAGAACTACTTGGGGATAAGCTTGTGTCCCTTGTACTGCATAAGGGGTGAGTAGTCCCTTTTTTAGCACATAGAAAGGGGTTTCAAGTCTGTCATAGTGTTTGAAGCGATGAGAAAAAAACTCAGCATGGATAAGGGGATGCCCTTTGCCAATATTGTGCAAAACTAGGAGAAATTGTTTGGTACAGTATAAATTTGCAATAACCATGCCAGGAAGATTGTCTGGCTATAACCAGGTCTGCTCACTCAGCAGGACAATGGCTGCCACCAAACTTTAATGACATATTTGCAGTGAGTGTTTTGTAGACCAGGCAGCCCCTGACATCAGGAAATATTTTAAGAAGCATGTGCCAGTGTGGTGAGGACCAGCACAGATTGTCTCAGCACAGCTCATATTTATTTAAACAGAGGGAAGAGTGCCACTTGGTGTGAGACAGGACCCTATTCCCCTGGAAGCCAAGAAGAGTATCCAGAAGCAGACAGACTGATACATAGCCCAAGAGGTTTTGAAACATTCCATTAGATAAAGACAGTCATCATCTCCTTTGCTCCCTTCCAGATCCCTGCTTGCTCCATGAATACCTTTGTGGTCACTGCCAACCCTTGTGCTCCAATCCAGAGCTGTTTGTGTACACAGTGCTCTGGGTGTCCTGGAGAAAGCAGTGTACCACAGATCTGTAGAACACTAACCTTTGGTATCGGTCTATTAAAATACATTATTTTTTTTTCATTTGTATCAGAAGAGGATTAAAAAGGCTAAATGCTGAAGGAACTGCAGCCTTTTGCTCTGTGGTGCTCTGTGGTTACAATTAGTAACATGAGTTACTAATTATTTATAAATATACTTAGTGGCTATGTTTAAATTAATTTGAAAGTAACTGGTTTACAGGATGTGTCAAGAGAAAATTTAATTTTTAATTGACTATGAATAGGCAATAAAGACTGCCCATGTGCCTGAGATGGGAAGGTAAAGTGTTCAGGACCATTAGCAGAGGTCCCAGACTTTGAGTGTATGTTTGCAGACTTGCAAAACGATACTGAGCCAAGTGAGTTCACTTCCCTGTGGATGATATCTTAGAGCCACATTGAAAGGCTGCCTTTGCACCTTGCTGTGACCAATGGCAGCATCTGGATAGCACTTCTCTCACACAGATGTGGAATGAAAGGTCTAAAACTTAGTCAAACCCTCTGAGCCAAACACTATGGACCTACTATTAGATTGGAAGAAATATAAATCTGAATTTAAGTCTCTTTAGGTCCTCTATCACCTTTGCATTGATCAATTTTTTTTCCAAAGCAGAAGTTTAGGTTTTATATTCCACCTCATTTGATCTTCAGCTCTGCAAAGTCTCCACTCACGCATTAGCCACAGCCAAAGAGTGGCTTAGGTACATATTTGTGGTATCCCTGTTGTAGAGCACTTCAGAGATGATCGCTGTGTTTCTAAGTGATATCACAGTGAAATCATAAATTAATGCAAAGGATGGCTCTGTTATCACTGCTAATCAGGTGAAAAATAACTCAGAAAAACTTCATTTAATGCATCCTGGATAAATCTATTTCTAAAGCAAACAGCTTTTATAAATCTCTAATTGCTTTTAAAAGCAACCTTCAGGCACACAAGTATTTTTCTTTTAATAGATACATGCTTTTCATATTGAAGGTTTTGAGCTTTGCTTTGGGTTCAGGAGCTCTTCATCCTTCTAAACTATATTACTTTTAAAAATTATTACAAAACTCAACAAACAGACTTCTGTCATGGTTAGGATATGTTCTTACTCTAATAAATTGTCTCCCTGGTAAATAACTCCATGGTTGAGCTCTCAGTATCTCAAGCATTTCAAAGGAGTGCCTCATAACTTCTGACATTTAGGACCATTTTTTCAAAACCTTCAAAATGCCTTCTCCATTTTCATTCTCTTATTTTGCTGTCACACACTGGGTTTATTTAGGAGCCTTAATATCTTTCAGAGATTTTCTCACAAAATTTTTTCTCACTGCTAGGAAGAATAGCATGCTAAAGGCTTCCACCTTTTCTGTAGCTACTTGGAGGTGCCTAAAATAAAAGCATGTTGATAATGCAGTGTTTTTTGGCAATGGTTTGTGACTTCTTTATTATCTTAGTAGTGGCCAGGGGTAAGTAATCCTGAATATTGGCATGGGAGACATTTATATCACTATTTGATCTGCCTCCTGAATTTCATGGTGGGGGAGCAGAGAAAGCAATATTACTATGAAATTTTTGCATGTTCTCTTTTTATTGTTTCATAATTGACATGAATTTTAGAAAAATGGCCACAATCTATGGCTGTCTGTAGATGGGGAAGTCTTTCCTCACTGAAGGTTTCATTGTGTTCATCTAGGCATTTTGCTTGTTGTCCTGAGCAAAACTTAATTTTATTCAACCCACAGCAGTAAATATTTTGAGGCATCACTTCTAATAGTTTTATAATGGCAATTATAGGTCAGAGCTAGCAGGGAAGCCTGCTATGTCAACAAGGTAATAAACTGAAAATGAATCATAAACATAATTATCATGACTGACAATTCCTCTCTGAATTAAGAAGAGAGCAGAATAGCTTGAGAGGAGTTATGGAGAAATATCAATTTGATTTATGGACAGTAAGCTTGCTGTGTACTGTATATGAACATGGATTTAAATAAAAGCTACCACTTCTTCTTTGAAGTGAATCTTTAATGCGACAGTAAACCTTGAAGAGAAAATATAAGTAAACACTATTCTTCCACTAAAAAAGAACTGGGGATAGAAATGTAAGATCAGTCAAAGAAATTGGGTTCAGAGGTGGCACTCTTGCCCTATATTCTTCTTGTGTAAAGATTTATTTTTGTCTTTGATGAATTCAAACACGTGCTGAGAGAATGAACCAGGCTGATTTTGTAAGGTTAGCACAGGAAAAAAACTGAATTCCTTATGAAGATTACAATGATGCCAAAATATTAGGCCAACAAAAATGAGGGAATTTCATGAGGTGAATATATGTCTAGTATTCAATACTGAGCTGAGGTTCATATCTTCAGTCCCCTTCTCCAAGGGATGTAAAACTCCAAGGGGTGAAGCAATTAAAACCCGAAAACCAAATCCTAAAACAACAGATGACAAAACTTCCATATCTATCTTTCAAACTTATGGCCAGTTTTATGACAGTCATTTCTGATTCTGTAGCTATAACTCCTTCCCCCCCTGCTGCCACACTCAACCCCCCTCCCCCCCCATTTATTATGATGTAAAATATCTTAACTGTCTTAACTTTGCTAGAGAGGGAATAGTTTTCTCTGAGTGAGAGCCAGTGGATAGTGACAATGCTCTTGGGAACATCTGAAAAGGAAGCTTACAGAGGAGGGGTCATAAAGCCTTGATTCAGTTGGGTCATCTTATAAATGTTTAAGATTATTTTAATAATTAATATGGTTGTATAATTGATACAGAATTCTAGGTATGCATTTGAAAGACTTTTTTTCCCCCACCAATATTTTCCTTTCCCTTTGGTCAAATATGTTCTTTCACCTGGATAAATTATTTTTTATAGATGTATTGTCCTCTTGTCTCTGTACCTCATCTTCCATATAATGTTCTTCCTTACTGATAGTGTAAAGGAGTGATTGGCAATTGTGTTCTCTTTAGATGAGAAAAATACAGCAGAATATTCTGACCAGTTAAAATAAAAGAATGAGGATAATGAATTTTCAGAATTTATGGCCACTTCACTTACATGAGAGCACAGAAATAAGCAACCTACCATCTATCCAAGATACTTGATAAACCAGGATGCATCCTAGGGAGTTTAAGACAAAGAAATCTTAATGGTAAGGACTGTTGATTTTTCTAGGTAGTAATTCTATATAACTGGAATTTTTTCCAGCTTATTTAGTGTCACTCATGTCTTTATCAGTCTCATTACTTACTCCTTACCATACTAAAGAAGTGTTCACTTTCAGCTTACCTGTAACTCATAAATAGAGTAATTTAATTCTCAGTTCTCTGTCTGTGGTTAATAACTGCCTTATTCTCCACCACCATGCAGTTAATAAATCAAAATGCAGATTAATCAAGACTATAAAAAGTCTTCTGTAGTTTATTTCCTTTCTATACCCCCAGGCTTATTTTTCATATGCTGCTTTGTAGCATGTACATGCTCCTCTGTAGCATGTGAAAACCAGCTTATTTGAGAAGTGACCTAGGATAACCTTTATACATTTAGCTAAAACAACTGACTCTCTTCCAATTGTTTTGTATTATTATAGTATATCGTTGTTGATATGTACCTTCTTTTTGCTGTAAAGATACTTTACTGTGATAAGAACACTGGGATCAAACACATCTCTAGTTTGCGCCTTTTTTCTTTTGTAGAATATCTACTCATACCACATAGCTTGTAAGGACTTCTTTTGGATAGTGCCTGCCATTGAAAGGTTGCAGTAAATAATTCATTGATTAATTGGAATAAAATTTGAAGAAATTCCTTTGAATTTTAAGTTGGAGTAGACATCTGCATGCTACAGTGCTAAATCCCTGTCTTCCAGCTGCTGGCTCTCCGAGGCTCGTGATTGCTGCTTGACTGCTCGGACTTTTAGGGCCCTGGCTGTCCTATCTTGCCTCGGAGTCCTTACAAAGAAGCTTTTGGGATGCCCATTTTGGTTCTAAATGGAGAAGAAATCAGGTGTTGCTGTATGGAAATTTCATGGGTTTGCCTCCTCCCAGTTTTGCTCAAACTCATAGAAACACAGAATGGGTGGCGTTGGAAGAGACATTAAAGATCATCCTGTTTCAACCCCCTGCCATGGTCAGGGACACTGTCCACTAGATCGGAATGCTCAAAGCTCCATCCAACCTGGCCTTTAACACTTCCTGGAATGGGGCATCCACAACTTCTCTGGGCAAAATGGAGATACAGCGATAATAACTGCAAGTGAGTATGATGATTGTAGAGATACAGGCAGAAGAGAGCAATTTCTTTGTTGTTGGACTTAAATGGAAGGGCATATATATGCAGGAACATTCAAAAGCTGTTTCGGACAGCAGCAGTTTCCGAGGAGCAGACTCCAGACCTGTTAGTCAGAGGCAAGGTGTTGTGGATGGAAGTGCAGTGATGGAAAAGGAAGTGGAAAGATGACTTGAATCCTTTAAAAATAGTCAGACTCCCAAGCACTGGCTTACATTATCAGCAAACAGCCTGCAAAACTTGGTTTAAAGAAATAAATCTGTTTCTGAGTTTCAAAAACACAGAGTCAAAACTCATGTCTGGTTTTGTGACTTAAAAACATAGAGGGTTTTTTTCCTAGTTCAATTTAGGAAAGAAAAGAAAGAACCCTTCTGGCTGTGGCCATGTATGCCAACCATCAGCCAGGAGTAAAGCTTTAGAGCTGACTTATAAACCCCTGAGAGATGAGTTTTCTAATGGAAATACTGACAGCCCCTTGACTAGCAACACTAGCAGGCGCCGTTGTAATAAATGAGACTGAGAGACACATGATATAGGGCCCAGAAGGTAATTAATGGCTTGAGTGAAATAAAATATAGACACAACATCCCGCAGAGAGCATGACTCAATGGAACAAACTTGTAATAAAACACAAAGAATGTCTGTTTAGTAAAGAGCTGTGTGAAACTGGTTGTAAAATAAATCATGAGCTAGTGCTAGAGACAGCTGAGCTCTCTGTTTCTTTTAAATAGGAGCATTAACAAACTCCCCTTCACTGTAAAAAGCCATTTTTGGCAATGCAGAATTGCAGTTATAAGAAAATGAGAAGTAATGAGATGCTAAGTGCACCTATGCAAACAAGATCTTAACACACTTCTCAGCAGAAATATGGCAGAGGGAAGTTATGACTGCACCTATCACCTCATCTTTTTAACCAAGTAACTTTTGGACTAGCTCTCATTCTGATTTAACCCACCTGTCTTCTCATTTGGAATACCTGACTTCATCCTTGGCACATGTTATATGTCAAAGCATGCATCAAAATAGTTCTTATTCCTTAATTTCCTTTCTTAAATTCTAAGCTTAAAATTTTTTTTAAAAAATCACCACCACAAAAACCTCCCCAAACCCAGACTGTCATCTTGCTTCTTGCTGTGCTTCCACTGATTTATGAGCCTGTAGCTATGATACTTGAAGGTAAGCTATTGTTTTGAGATTACGCACTAGGATGCCTGACCATAGCTTATTATTGTTAATTTATTAACAAAGTATTAATAAGCTCTTACCTTATTATTGTTAATGTATCCTATGTTCACATTTCCAAGGCAGAAAAGTAAGTTGCTCCAGAGTCCTAATCCAATTGAGTTAGACATTACCACGAATATATTCCCAACACAAGAGCTCCCACACGGCAAATCTTGGAAGGTTGCAGACTTAGGGTGATACAAGCACTTGCCATGTCACTGCTACTTTAATCTTTATCTAACAGTGTAGGAAACCCTCAATCCTACATTCCTTGAGTTAGGACTAAAAATACTTGATGAATGATAAATTTCAGCTTCTGTGACTCCCAGCACTAATTAACACATAAGAATATCAAAGCCCACTATTTAAAACTGATGACTGAAGTTGAAATATGGCAGCACTACAGCGTCAAAGTTGACCTTGTGATATGTGAATTGTGTAAAAAACACAATCAAAAATCCATACAAATATATTTTTGTAATTTTCTCTTTCTGCTTTTTTTTATTTTATACATCTTTAGGGGGAAAAATCAGAAATTGCTTTCTAGGTTCTCATGCTGCAAATCTCCTGTACTGGTGTGTCTCAATGTTTTTATTTCTGGACTGAAGAGCAGGGACCTGTTTAGTGTCAAGCTCTGTACAACAGGAAAATACCACACATATCATCTTTGTGACATACTGTTGGAGACCAAAACACTTCCCTTACATCATCTACACTACAAAAGTTGCTGAAGAAGTTTGTTTTCTGATTTCAAGAAGTCTGCTAGATAGTTTTCAATTCCCTATCATTCTCAGGAGGCAAGATACCTTAAACTCAGTACTGTATACTTTTCATGTTAAGGCAGTGATACTTTAATAATTATTCTGAATGTGAAATATAGCCAATCAAAATAAATAGCTTTATATAATTGGGACCAACTTCAGAAAAAACCCAAACCCTTAGATATCTAAAATACTCTTGTGCTATTTGAAGTCTAAAATGCAAGAAGTAAACTAGAAAGACCCCCACCTACCCTTGGCAGAAGGAGGTGGGGGCTCCAATAAATGAGCTCTTGCAAATTGCAGAGGGTCATTTTAATTATATTTTCTCTGCCTTTCACTTTGCTTTGACTTTGACATGTGGGTGGTTGGAACAAATGTTTTCTCAGCTGCTACAGTCATGTGATGTTTATGCAGGAGGTATACTAAATGTGTAAATCCCAGCTGAAGTATGGGCCCTGATTCTTTCTTATTCTCTGTATAAGGTCTTGGACATTTGTTCCATTTCAGAGCTGGATTATGGACTGTGAAGGATTTTGCAGAGCTGAGTGGGACCATACTAAAATCCTTCAAATGTGGACCACCCTCTTTCCAAAATCCTAATTTCTCTTGTACTTGAGCAAAAATAATTTGAAAATCATTATTTTTAATTTTTTTAAAATTGCCTATTTGCGAAGACATAAATAATTTATGCCTCCTGCTTGTACTGTGTAAGGGACAATTTCTTATCTGCTATTTGGAGTTTCTGTCTTAGATTTATAACTGACTGAGTCTCATTGTTTGATTTATAGAGAGGCTGCAGATGGGTGCCCATATATTGCTGCTTTAAACTAGATCTGTTCTCTAAATCTTTATTGTGCATAGAAAGACCCAGGAATTAAATTTAGTGCCCTTGACACTTTTCCAAATATCAGTGAGAGAACCCAGATGTGCAGATACAGTGGCTTTTTATCATGATTATTTATGGACTTTTACATCCAATGTCATTTGTATCTTAGAGTTACGTGGCTATTGGGAAACTTTATTAAGAGCAGATCAGGTTCCACAGTCTTTGCTTTGGAAATGAGAAGGAATTTGCAGCACTTTTATTTGATTACGTCACAGTAGAATCAGAAGCTTAATTGTTCATGCTGGGATTTTTTGATATGTCAAAAACAGTGCTTTAATCATAGCATTGGAACTCTGCATGTTTTGTTCAGCCCTATGAAAACTGAAACATGATTTCTGATACATTTTGATCACAGGATGTATTTAGAAATAAAGAATATATAAATAGAAAATGCCATGGCTAGTGATTGAAAAATCAGATAATAGCACTATGGAAAAAATATTCATACCCATTTTTGTCACCCCCACTGCAATAGCTGTGTCTTTCAGTGAATTCCTCTGAAGGTTATCAAGGTTTGTCTGCAGAGTTTGAAGTGTGAGAAGTCTGTTAAAACAATCATTTTCCCTTTCCTCAAAAAGCATTTAAATTCATGTTCAGAAAGGCTCACTGGTCAAAAAGGCCTTTTGACACCCTCAGTCAAGCATCACCTATTCAGCTCCTGTGGGAGGGGAAGAAATAGCGGTTTTATCCTTAATGTTTAAAGAACAGTCGAACTCTCTTATAGCTGCCTTGCACCAGGAAACTAATGATTGTCTTCCTTTGCAAGAATAAAGGCAGAACTGACAGAATCGCTTCCACTGGCTGATACACTGACACCCAAACTTATGAGAGCCACAGATTAAAGAGTGCTCCCTTTGAAGTTGTGTGTAGGGGGAAAATTCACAGGTCAAATATTTCACTCTTCTATCAATCAGTAGGCAATTAAGTCACATGGGTAGGCTGATGTGTGACCTGAAATTGGATTTAATCCTTTTTAAACTGTACAGTGTTCTTTAAAACAACAATAGAAGCATTGAAATCCACTTGAGATGTTTTTCCTAATGTTCATCTCTAGATTTGCAATTTATATGCTATATGATTCAAAGTGATATATACAAGTAGTAAACTGAAAGGAGAAAATGATAGGCTTCTAATCCTGGGTGCCAATATCTTAAAAGAAAAGAAAATTCCCTCTGGAATCTAGCTAATAAATTTTTCCGGTAAAAATAGTCAATTTGGTTATAAACATCATGGTGGACTGTGGATTGGTTTTAACAGAGAAATTCTGTGAATAGTTCCAATGTTGATCTTTTAAAAATAAAAACTTATCCTGGGCATTCTAAACCTGAGATGGGGGTATTAAATATCATGTGTCATAAAACATGAAAATTGCATTTCTGTTTGGGTATCATTCATGTGGACAGAGTTCAGTATTCAAGAATTAAAGCAATTTTGAACCATCACTATACAAAATTAAACACTTTTACTCATATATGACTGTTTCACATCAAAAAACTGTACTAGCACAAAGAAAGAGAAATTCCTGAGGAGCAACTTCCTTTATGGTTACTCAATGAATTGAAAAAATCTTCAAAGAAAAATAAATATACACAGCACAGGGAGAAAGCATTAATGTCACCAAAACAGCTGTATCTCACAAAAGGGTTGTGAAGATTATCAGCAATACCAATGTATGTAAGGCTGACGAGGACAAGTGATGAAGTACTGAAATAATGGAAGATTTCCATTTTTTTCTTCCAGCAGGTTATTCTTTATGGCATGGTATAGTTGTAGATCCTCTGTTCAGGAGAATGTTTTTTTAAAAAATTATTTCTTCTTGTGGTGACCTAGCCCATGCTGGGGCTGAGTGACATCCAGTGAGTGGATTTCCCCACCCAGGACTGCGACTCTGAGGGAGGATCCGAGGGTGGGATGGAAGTCTAAGTCCCCACCCCACTGGGTGTGTCCTTTGGCAGCATCTCCTCCTCCCATTCCAGATGTTTCTTTGATGTTTAGCTGTTCATTGGTTTAGAGGTTCATGTCTATTCAATAGTCTCATTGCTTATGCAATTATGTTCTGGAAAGTTCTGTACAGTTACACTTATCATTGGTTGATTTGAATAAGTTCCTCCCTCAATCCTCTTCCATTGGTTACATGTCACCCCTTGTCATTCTCCTATTGGTCTGTCCCTTTGTTCCTCCCCGTTTCCGCCCCCTGTATGAAAGGGACTGTAACGGACATCCAGGGTCTCTTTTGGTTGTATCCTTTCCGGATCTGCATTCCTCTTGTCCCCTTGGGGCAGAGAATAAAGCTGGGAACTGAGACACCAAGAGATCCCTTTCTGGTTCTTTACTCTCGCCGGTTGCTAAGCAGCACCCGACTGCAGCCTGCTCCGCTGGGAGGCGAAGGCAGACAGCTCCAGGGGGAGCTTACCCCAGCCTGCTGAGCCTTAGACTGCCTTGCTGCTGGGGCACCGAAGCTAGTTGCCTGCCAGGCCTCTGGGCGCTCGAGTGGTTAGAGCAACTATTTCTGAAGATATTTTCCATTTCTTCTGAATATACTCCAGACTCTCATATATGAGATCTTTTATTTCTCTTCTTTGTAGACTCTTCTGATGTTTTAAGTGTTGTGTTGGATCATGTAGTAATTTCTCTTTAATGATCTTCCTTTTTTGTGAGTGATGCGTACATGATTTGTTTGTGGTGAACACTGCCCTACTTTCAGTGTGGAGTTTCTGTATTAACTTGACTGTATCATAATATTTGATGTAGGATGTTCTTATTTCATTATTGAGTGGTCCACATACTTTTCTTTTATACAATATGGTCATTTTATTCCTGCTGACACTTGAGTTCATGACTGTTTGTTATGGCTGTTACAGTGCCTGTTCATTTTCACATTTATCACAGGTAGAGAAGTTATCTAGTCCTTAAATCCATAGTTGTTGCTATTGTCATCAAGGGTAACCTTAATTATGGTTTCTAAATACTACATACAGTGGTAGAATCATGTTTGTCTTCAGAAGCAGACTCATTAGAGAAAAATCATTTATTATTGAAAATCTCAATAGAAGGATGACTTTCAAGTCTCTACCTATTGATAGCTAGAGCTGATAGGTCTCTAATGTTAAGAATTAGATTAGGTTGTTTATTAAACTTTTAGATATTAGGATTTAGTATAATGTGTATGCTATAGAATTTGTATTGTGTTGTAACACTTGGTATAATGTGTATGCTATACTTCCTTATTTTTGTGGTTATTGTGTTAAGAGGAGACTTTTGTTATATTTAGCAATTATTGTAGCTTTGACCTATTTTGGTAAAAAGGCCTTGATAACAAAACAGGAACTATATACAATGTACTGCCAAACAAGATTATGCAACATGTACTAATCTGCTTGATATTTACCACACCATATATGGAAAGAAACTAAGGGGGTCAAGGAGAGTACGTGTGAGGAAGACTCCGTGCTTCATCTCGTACGACCACCAAGAGGCAGAAAAGACCCCCTAGCAACAGAAGACACATACGCAGAATAACCCACTTTCGCAACACGGAAGAACAGCGTTAAGACCACGAATGCGGAAGACTGAGTGTATAAAAAGACTAGTGGGTGATGAAAAGGTGTGGCAGTGGTGGAGCGCAGACTCCCCTGTCACCCAGCGCTGCTTTTGCTCACTTTCTACTTGCTATAATTAATAAATTAAAAAGAGGAAAAATTGGTTGTGTCCTCAATTTATAACATCTAATTCTTCAGAATTTCCTTGCCATCTCTGTTCAAATAAAACAACTGACAAACCTGCATACAAGTAAGAGCTACTACAGGCTTTTCTTCTTTTGAGTGTATGTTGTGAGGAGTTAAAGCAGTTTATATGCAAGAATGTTGTTTTTTAATTCACTTTAATTAGATCTTTAACTTCTGTTTCTCTTCTTTCCACTGGCTGCATTCACCACAATTTATAAAATGTATTCAAATTTTTAAAGATTTTTTCTCAGTGATTCTTTTATTCTGCTATATTGGCCTGGTCATATTTGATCCATGGCACGAATGACTGTGCCACATTTTTCTTATGGCTTTATGCTGTGATTAAAGACAATTAAGAAGTCTTGAGAAGTGGGAACTACCTGTATGGCATGAGAAGTTACTTGTATCTGAATCTAAAGTGCTTTGCAAAGGTTTTTTTGAAAAGTAGTCCAGATTTTGCTCTTATATTGTTCCCTGGCAGAAATATGGTTTTAATCCTTTTTTCCATATTCTCACACAGAACAAGCCGGTCTTTCAGTCTAATCTTGATTTCTGTTTCTTTTTTCTTTCAGTTTCTCTGCTTCTGTTAGGAGTATCTCCATTTCTTTTCTTTAGTCCTTCAAGGTTTATTCTGGTAAGTTTATTTCAGTTAATTTACTTCCAGCCTCAGTGGTACACATAAAATTCATTGCTGTTACATCTCTACTGAGAGTTATGGGGGATATTGATGTTGATGGGACCTCATGGTGCTTGCTGATACTATCTGATTCTTGGGTCACGCAGGGTAAAATACTTGGTATGTTGGATTAAAACAAAAGAATTCCCTCAGCTGGGAAACTGAAATTCTTTTTAAAGGTGTAGTTCACAGTTGTTCATAGATTTCAAGACATCATTTAATTGTACCCTCATATTGGACAGGTTTTGAGAGCATTGAGGCTGAAAGGAGGAAAACTTCTCATTGGGTGTCAGAGTGCAGCATTTCTATGCTCTTGTCTGTGATCCATTCTCCACATTAACACTAGCACTGTGATGCTTTAATGAATTTCCAAGATGTTGATACTTTCTTTTTGAATGGGAAGACCTGCCAAGCAGCCTACCTCTGCACCTTACTGCATCTAATGTGGTCCAAAGACCTGGGGTTATTTTCTTCTGGAGGATGTCTGCCAAGAGATCTTGCATTATTCGTAACAAGGCCAAGCAGAATTTCTCTATAGCAATTCAGATATTTTAAGTGTCTTGTCTTAAACCTTTCAATGTAGATATCCATAGGGATGGTATGACAGCAGGAACTAGATGACTGTTCTATATAGGAACTTAGAGGAAACACAGCTTGCTGTTATAAATGGGCAGTTTAGTGAACATTCTCATTCCCCTTATAAGCCTTTATATTAATTATGGTATGTATGGCATGTCATGAAAATGTGAGTCCTTCTACACCCAACTGTGTTGGACTCTACCAAAAGAAAAATTTCTGATTAACAAGAAATGAAGGACAGTGTTCTGTGAATTCTGCTGGAATGTGATTAGTTTTAGTGCTTAAAGACAGAATTGGGTGGGAAGAGAGAGGGATTGGAAGTCTCTTGGCCTTGACTTCTGGAGAAAATTGTACGTTCTGCAAATGTACGTTCTCTTTTGGGATCCCACTCTCCAGTATTTTACAATATCCTTAGGAAGATATTTTTTTCAAGAGATCCAGAAGGAAATCTGGGAGACAACAAGAAAAGGGCAGAGATAAGGTTAATATTCAGGAGATGTTTTTTCCCCATAAAACTTTCTTCTGCTTTAAGAGTACCAAAATCAAGTGCATCTACCAAGCTCTTTCCTAGGTTTAATATCACCTTGGAAACTAAATTCCCTCAGGAAGTTAATGATGGTTAGGCAGATGACAGATCCACAGTTTGGATGCTGGTTTGTTCTGTGTCCTTTTTCAAAACAGACATAAAGTTTGGAAGTAATTAGACCCAGACTATGAAAATATATGGGATTCTGTGTCTAATATAAACCAAAGGGAACACTGAGGATTGTTCAGAGACCTAGGCATGTCAACTTAAGCCCTATGAAAGCAGCACTAACACTCTTGGACTTTATTAATTTCCAAATGCACAAAAAAACCCCCAAACAAATAAAAACCCAAAAACCAACCAACCAAAACCCCCCCATTAAAACCCCCCTGCTTCTTTCCCCCTCTTATACCTTTCTTTCAACTGACATTACTAGAAAATGAATAGTCATGCATTATGCAGCACAATTATTCTATGGGAAATGTTCACAGTCATCTAAATTAATGGAATAAGTATGTCAGCTTCCAACTGCTAGACTCAGAGGATTTACAGGCACAGATACAGTAACAACAGCTGGTTTATTTAAGAATTCTAAATAAATTAATTTTAAAAAATTAAATATGCCTACATGCAGCATATTTTGACTGAGTTGCAAAGAAAGAATCCCCATTGCTTCTGCTCTTACTGTAACATATTGTTTTTCATGCTTTCCCCAGAGTATTGAAAGAACACTGCAGATGTTGTCATTTAAATGTTCTGTGTCCTGTTAAGTATATTAGAGAGAAGTCTCCATGCAAAGACTCAACCACTTTTCAGAAGTTTATGAAATATTTTCCTTCACCATCAGGCTTTTTTATCTTAGTCTTGAACTTCTATAAAGGGTACCAGTTTTCACTTTTTTGGAGAATATGAGGAAGCAGTGTGTGCAAGCAAATTAATCAAATTTAAATTAAATTCAAGATTTCAATTGAGTTTCAGTATTTGTACTTGATCTTGTATTAGTGTTCATGAGTCAAATAGTGTAAAATGGGGAACTGATATCTAAGAATTTATTTACACCGTAATTAATACTTAGAAGTTTTTTATTTACACATTGAAGTTAATGATGATCAATGAATGAAAACTGGGCATATCAACTGCTGTGGTGGCCCTGCCCACTGCTAGGCAGCCTAATGTCCATCAGATCCTGCCCATCAAATGGGCTGACGAATCAGAATTGGAAGGCGGGTCAGTGGGAGAGGCTGAGGTTTAAACCACAGCCCCCTCTTCTGGAAAGTTCTAAGCTGTTTGGTTGTTTATTGGCTGTCATTAGTTTTCCCCTCCCCTGGTTGCATCCTGTTGGTCAAAGGTTTTCGGGCTGCTCCTCCTATGCTGTACCCCATTGGTTGCTCTTGTTCGCTCCCCCCTGTTTTCCCTTTCTTAAAATGGCTTGCACAATCCTGGCCCCCTTGGACTTTTTCGGTACTATTTCCTTTGGAATAAAGTTCTGGAATTGCAGCAGCAGGAGTCCCCTCTCGCCTCCTTTATTCCTGGGTCCTTGGGACTTATACATCCTGCCACCTTGGGGTGTGCTCCCTGCACCCTGAGCCAGCGCAGCCTGACCACCGGCAGCCGGAGGCAGATCTTTGTGTCTGTGGGAAGGTCTCTGGAGCCTCCCCAGCAGGAGTGGCTGTCCTGAGGCCGGCCCCAGGGACAATCAACTGTGATTCCAACCTGAACGGAACTGTAGAGGCAGTTTCACATTTAATATAGGAACATCTGCAATTTAATAGTATTCACAGAATCACAGAATGAACTAGGTTGGAAAAGACCTTTGAGATTATCAAGTCTAGCCTATGACCTAACACCTCCTTATCAATTAAACCATGGCACTGAGTAGCATGTCCAGTCTTTTTTTAAACATGTGCAGGGACAGTGACTCTACCACCTCCCTGGGCAGATGATTCCAGTGCCTGATCACTGTTTCAGTGAAGAATTTTTTCCTGATGTCTAACCTAGAGTTCTCCTGGCGCAGATTAAGACTCTGTTCTCTTGTTCTGTCAGTGATTCCCTGGGAGGAGACACTGACCCCCACCTGGCTACATCCTCGTTTCAGGTAGTTGTCAAGAGTCATAAGGTCTCCCCTGAAGCTCCTTTTTCTTCTGGCTAAACAACCCCAGCTCCCTCAGCTGTTCTTCATAGGCCTTATGTTCCAGAACCGTCACCAGTCTTGTTGCTCTCCACTGGACACATTAGAGCATCTCAAAGTCCTTTGTAAACTGAGGGGCCCAGAACTGGACACAGTACCCACGGTGCAGCCTCACCAGTGCCAAGTACAGGGGAAGAATGACTTCCCTGGTCCTGTTGGCCACACTATGCCTGATCCAGGCCAGGATGCCACTGGACTTCTTGACCACCCAGGCACACTGCTGGCTCATGTTCAGTTGGCTGTTGACCAGTACCCCCATGTCCCTTTCTGCCTGGCTTCTCTGTCCCCAGCCTGTAGCACTGCAGGGGGTTGTTGTGGCCAAAGTGCAGGACCTAGCACCTGCACTTGTTAAACTTCCTGTTGTTGGATTCAGCCCATCTATTCAGCCTGTC
>VXAD01007437.1:501478-554639 GCA_013399195.1 Dicrurus megarhynchus | reverse complement strand
GGCCCGGCCCCGCTCCCCGGCGGCAGCGGAGCCCGGGAGCCCCGGCGTGTGCCGCGGCAGCCCCGCGGAGCGCCGCGATAAACCTTCTGAAGCGCGACTCATCTCGGCAGAATTCATTCCGGGGGCGGGGGGTGCCCCCAAGTGCCATTCCCTTCTTATCCCCACCGGAGGTAAATTGAGTCACAGCTCGAGGCGGGAGCCGTGGCAGGAGAGCCCCGGGGCGCCGGTGCTCGGATTTAGGGGGAAAATCCCCTTTTTCTCGTTGTTGTTATTAAATATCGCTCAGTTGATGAACGTCCGTGCGTGGACGGGGCGCGCGGAGCCGCCGCAGCCCCCGGCCTTTGGGTCGGCTCCCGACGAGCTCGGAGACCTGCGGAGGCGAGCGGAGCCCGGGGATTCCCGGGGCTGGACCCCGCTTCCCGCCGGGATCGGGCCCCGCAGCGGCCGGGGCCGGAGGATGCGCCACGCCGGAGCGGGGTTTAATCCCCACGCCGCTTCCCGAGGAAATCCCGCACGTCGGGAAACGCTCCTCGGGACTCTCCGGCAATTTTTTCCTTCTTTTACTTTTATNCCGGCTGTGCCGTGAAGGAACGATTCTGAGGCGGCAAATCGGGATTTTGGCCTCTGCGAGACCACGGACCCGCTCCCAGACCTCTCCCCAAGCGCCAAAGGGGGTGTCTGGAGGGGAAGGGGGTCCCCACCGTTCTCGGCAGACACCCCCTTCCCCTCCCGGCAGGAGCCACACGGGGACCCCCACGCCTCCCTCCCCTTTCCAGGAGGGAGAATTTCTCCCTGCTGGCTCCCACGGGAAGCGGCTCAGAGCGCCTGGGGTGGGGCTGGGCCCGGCCTGGCGAGCGGTTTCCTCCTCCAGTTCTGTTAAATCCAAGGGGATATGCTCAGCTCCAGCTTGGGGGAAAAAAAAAATCGCATCTATAGGCAGAGCAGCCTCAGGAGCTCCACAGGGATGCTGTCCCAGGGTGACCCCCAGACCCTGAAGCAGAGCCCCGGGAGGGGGGTGCCGCTGCATCCCAGCCCTGCCCCACGGAGCCGAGGGGACGGAGCCCCCGGGCCAGCGCCGCTCCAGCATCGCTCCCGGGGTCCGAGCGGGCAGCGCAGCTCCCAGGGCCGAGCCTGGCTCCACTCGGGATCAGACTGCAAGGGGGTGAAGGGCTGGGCAAAGGGCAGCCCGCAGGGATGAGCCTTTCCCTCAGCAGCCTCCCCCCCAAAAACGTTCATCCAGAATTCATTTTCATGCCCCAAAAAATGGGAGCAAGGGACAAAGCCACCAGCACCCCGGGTCCATCCGCCTTCGGAACGCAGCCGGCCCACCCCACTCCTTCCTCCAGCCCATTCCCATGAAAACTCACCCTCAATGCCGGTTTTGTCCTGCTGGAAAAAGCAAATTGGCTCTTTTTGAGCCCCCAACCTTTTCCCGGCCGAGGGAGAAGGCCGTGGGGCGGGCTGGCGGCTCCCGGCCCCGGGAAGGCTGCATCACAATGAAGGATTCTGCTCCACCCTCAATCACTTGAAAATAATGAATCCAGGTTGACGATTTCTTCCTCCCAAGGTTACGCGCGGGGCTGTCTGGCTTCTCCCTCGTTGCTGGTGATTAACACCTGGACGTTCGGAAGGAAGGGAGCACCGAGTCCTGCACCGAGGAGGAGTCGGGGCGAGAGCGGGGCCGGGAACTTTACTGATTTACACAGTTCCTGGATTTAATGGAAAAGTCCAAAGGGAAAGCTGAACTGGATGCTCTCTCCTCTGTTTTTTTTTTTTAAATATTAAATAAAGATTTTAAATGCTGGGGTAGAGGCTGGGTGGAATTATTTTCCAATAAATCAGTAGGAACGTGTGCATGCAGGTAAAAGACAGGAACAGGCTCTGCAGGGGGTGGGAAATTAACCACGCACCACCGTTCAGAATTTCAAAAGCCACTTTATAAAGCAAATAAAAATATTTACTGATTTGGTACACTCACACAGAAAACCCCTAGAAAGAGTGCTAAAAACGAATGGAATCTCTGCCCTTCGCAGCTATTTTAAATTAGGTATCAAACAGACAAACCCACGGCCCCTGCCCGGTTACGCCACGACAAAACCCACGTCAGAAACAGGCACGCGTTGGGAAAGTTGAAATGTTTTACTTCAGAGTCCGAAAAATCCCCTTCTCGGCGAGGAACTGAAGGCAGCAGTCTGACAAGGAGCAGCGAGGGCCGTGTCTTTCAGCGCCGCCGGCTGCCTGCTGGGTCTGCCCCGGGAGTTCATAAAATCCCATTTCTGGGCATTCTTTCCGACCCCGGGTCTGTTTTCAGGCTCTTGTGTGTGGAGTAGAGGACGCCCGGAGCTCGGAGTGGCAGGCAGCGCTTGGATCCGTGAGGAGGACGGCACAGCACTCCCACCTCGCCCGACGGCAGTCCGCTCTTTCCAGTCCCTCCCAAAAAATCATCATCAGCATCAGGTCCGTAAGAAATGTGCACATTTAAAACAGGCATCGCTTTAAAAACTACAGGGATGGTGCTTAACAATTAATTTTTTTTCCCCCCCCCCATCACCCCACAAATAATAAAAAGAACGAAAGCAAAGAAATCTGGACGTTTTCCATGTTTTTAAAAACAAAAAGCCAGGAGGCAGGAGCTAATTCCAGCTGTACCTTCCTGCAGGAGGTGGGATGGGGTAGGGCCTCCCGGGGCCGTACGCCTGCAAACAAACAAAACAAAAGCAAGCGTTTATTTTTGGGATTAGCAGCACAAGTAAACGAGCAGGGCGAGCTCCAGGCGCCACACGGAACGGGGACCAAACATCCTCAGCACGGAGAGGTGCCAGGGGCAGGGCTGAGCATCCCTCACCCGTCTGCGGAGTCTCCCAAAAACACGGGCTGGGGCTGGAAGCCCTGGAGCAGAGAGGAGCTGCGCAGCACCGGCTCTGGAGTCCCAAACTAATCCAGCCCCAGCCAGCGCCGTGGGCAGGGCACTTCCCACCTGTGACACCTCTGCTGTGCTCTGTCTGTCTGCAGCAAAGGGACGGGTGCTGGAGCCGGGGACAGACGGCGACACGTGGGGCAGCTCGCACTCAGTACTTTTACACACGAGTGTTTTGAGGGAAAACTAAAGCTGCAGAACTTGGTGCAGAAGCGGCGTTTTCCAGCACTCCTTCGCTCTAACAAGAAGCCAAAGAGACCCAAATCCCACCTTGGAAACGACTCCAAATTAGGTGCGTACTCGTACTTAAATCCAGCCAGTTGGTACATCAAGTATCCAGTGAAAAAATCCACTGGAAAATTTCACAGAGCCCCCCTCCACCGAAGCGTTTAAAATGATTTCCAAACCTGGAACATTGCAGAGATCAGCAAGTTAATTAAGGGTGGTGCACCAACACCAGCTACGAGCTTGCTTTGCTCTTTACTCGGAGTTTTTGTGGGAAAAAGGGGCTTCCTTTCCTTTCTCTGTAAGAGAAATCCACCTTTATCCAGCCCACGGCGGCCGAGATAGCCACGGAAACCACAGAGCCCACCTGCCAGGGAGCCTCCTGCAGCCTGCCCGTGGTGCAGGGGAGGTTTGTTTCCAGGTTTGATTGCCCAATTAAAAAAGGAAACAAGTTGGCTACATCCCTTAAAAAACCCTTCCAAGGCAGCAGCAGGCAAGGACAAAGCGGAGGTCTGCGGGCGCTGCAGCGGCCCCGGACGCAGACACTCCTCCGCCGTGCGTTGCTGCGGGCTGGGATCAAACTGCCCAGCACCTGCACCAGCCCAGCAAGTTTATTCTTTGGTTCTCTGGGAGAGCTGGGAGGTGGCAAAGCCCCACTCCCGGGGAGCCCCCCAGATCCATGGCAGCTGCATTAATTTTGTGAGCGCTCCGCGGCAGAGCGTTTATGAACCTCTTCAGACCATGTTCTGTACGCTGTAAAAAAAGAATTCAGAGGTGAAAGGGCCCAAAGATAATTATTTATGCTGCTACGTGTCACCACTTCCACTTGAATCCCTTTTCAAGGCTTTAAAGCTTTGAAATTTTCAGGCAGCAAGGCTGGATTCAATGATTAGGTTGGCACCCTAAACCCTTTCAGGTACCTTCTCATTTCACTCCAGCCCCCAGGAAATAATGACATCTGAAAGTTCATTTAAAAATAACAACAACAGAACGAGGCAACAAAGATTTAAAATTAACACGGCGATAAACAGTTGCAGCACAACCGCAAAGGGAAATTTTTAAGGAAGCAGATTCACTGGAGCCAAAAGATTTGTCCTTAATCGTGAACTCCTCCTGCACGTGAATAAAAATAAAAGGGTTGTCACCAGTGGGTTCCCAGGTTTCCTGCGCCTGCAGGAGATTCTCTTCTGGGCAAGACCACAGCATGGCCCAGGCTGTGGATGTCCACAAGGCTCCTGGGCAGCTTTCCAAGCGGGAACTAACAGGGATGCCCTCCCTGGGCCCCCAGGGCAAGCCCTGCTGGGAGGCTGTTCCTGCTCCCCCGCAGGATTCCAGCTGTTGGGCACCAGGATTCAAGGCTGGCAATGAACTGCTCTAAGCACAGGTTCCTTTAGCAAGTATGCCCTGCCCGGGATGGAGGCAGAGCAGGCTGTGCCCTGGCAGACAGACTTTTTCAAGTGTCCATTTCCCAGACTAATTAAACCCTGCCCAGACTTCCAGCGGCACGAAGATCCTGCCCCGATTTTTCCCCAGGAGCACAGCAGCCCCTGCTATGGATTAGTGCAATCAGGCGTTTATTCCTCTGGCTCTGGGGTTTTGGGTGAACCTGTGCAGCACAAAAGGGAAGATTTCTGAAATCTGATCCTATCAATGCACCTCACCCAAATTTAAAATGTATTTTAGAGCTCCACTGGTTGGGCCCAGGGTCAGGCCCCGTTATTTCCCTGTGATTGCAACCCACGTTGTTGAGTTCTGGCTGCAGTCAAAACCAGGGCTGGCAGGGCTTCTACTGGTGCTGTGCCAGGTAACACAGGTCTGGGTACTGGGCAGGCTGGGAGGAAGAAAACTCTAACTAGGAGTGACTAAAAGGTGCCTCATCCTGAGCTGAATCAGGCCCCAGCAGAAGGCACATTTCCAACAGTTTGTGCCTTAATTTCCAGACAAAGGATGGGGCAATGGGGCTGGCACCCTCCTCCTCCTCCTCCTCCCTGGGACTGCTCAGTAACCCTCCCACAGTCCTGACTTCCCCAAACAGCAGCAGAACTAGGAGTTTAACCTAGGTATCTGGAATTTATTTCAAATGAGCATTTAGCAGCGTAAACACCCGGAGTTCTGGTACGACAGTACATGCAGATCGTGTTTTACCGGCATCACAGCCCCCAAAAATTCCCTGAGCAGAGTCACCTGCTGCTTTCGAGCTGTGTTTTCCCTCTGTGGCATTTTCACGAACTGCTGACCAAGTCACCCGTAATTTTGGATGAGGCTCTCCCCTCAGGTTTGCTTGTTTCCTTTTAACCATGCAGAGCTACCTCCACATGTTCATTCCTCTGGCTACGAGAATCCAACACTTGCATTAAGTACTTTTTCAGCTCAGAGGAAGCCAATAAACGCTTGAGGGGAGGAACTCGGGAAGCTGTAAGAACCTACATTTTGAACACGCTGGGGAGAACCCCAGAGGTACAGCGGGCAGGGAAGACTGGTGGGAATAGTTGCCTCAGGCTGCAGGAAGTGTGTGACTTGGGTTTGATGGGTGTTAGTAGTGAACACTGGTGCTGCAGTCCCAGCACAGGCTGGACAAGGCCGGGAAGTCACCCATCCGTGCGTGGTGACACCAAAACCAGCTCAGGAGCGCCTTCCCACACCACGCTCCCTCTCCACGGCCACAAGAGAAGGAAGCCTTTCCTGGGAGGAGAACACAGTGCACCCAGCTGTTTTCCTACCTGTCTGCCCCTGTCCATGCGATCCTCGGGTCGCTGTGGGTATCCCATGGGTCCCAGCCCCTGGTACTGAGCCGGCTGGAACTGATTTGGGGACTGTAGCATGCGGTTCCAGGCAAGGAGAGGAGCAGCTCCGGCAGTTCTGTGCAAGGAAAAAAAACACTGCAGTGTCAACGTGGCTCCTGGAGAGAGTCCCACAGCACAGACCCAGGCCCAGGGATTTGTCTCAGAGCTGAGCAAGGGCTAGAGAGAAACCAGGAGCAGGGAACAGCTTCCCAAATGCTCCTGGAGGCCGCTTTGCTGGCCGCTTCCTCCGCCACAGCCTGAGAGCTGCACTGCCGCTGCACCGCATGCAGCAGCTTTTTCCAATTCCCCGGAAGGCTTCCCCGCACCTTTTATCCCAGGGGTGGATTTGCCGATCCCAAAGGCTCCCCAGCGCCCCAGGAGTAAACATGTGCCACACACGGGAGCCGGGGGCTTTCTTCTCTGAACGCCCAGACTCTTTCTGGGAGTCCATTCTTCCCAGTTAATTGCAGGTTGCAAATGAATTCTTACGGCGAGCATTCGGAATCTAGGGTAGGGGCCTTGGCTGCTTTTTCCCATCCATTATTCTGCTCAATATGTCAGGAGGTCTGATCGGGAAGAAACCTTTTCAAGTTCTATTGATGCCGTTTTCAATTGACCACGGTGACCTAGCAACATAAGCACTAATTGGCACGGGCTGACTGACATTTGGTGTACAGTTCATATGGGAACGCGGATCCGACATCCATTATGGCCCGGTTTGCCATCCCGGATTACCCACGGCAAGAAATGTTTTCATTTCCTTCAAGTGGCCCGTTCCAACGGGACAATTAGAAAGCAACAGGTAAAATACGTCCAATGTCCTTTGATTCAAAATATTTAGGGAAATGCTCCGGCCACGACCTGGTTGTTACAGCTGAGCAGATGAGGGACAATTCCTGAAAGGATTTGGAGCAGGTGGGTCCTGCAGGACAATACGATGTTGTGAGGGGGAAACACGGAGAGTGGAGACAGCTAATCTCTCCTGACCCCTGCTGAAGAGGGACTCGGCTGAGCAGAGCAGGGCCAGCCTGGAGGGAGATGGGGACAGCAGAGAGCAGAGGCTCTGCATCCCAGGTCTGGGATGGGGAGCTCTGCATCCCAGGTTTGCCTGCTGCACTTGCACGTCACTCCGTGCCTCTCCAGAGAGCCTCTGGCCAGCTGTGCTGGGTTTGAGCCCTGGAGACTCTCTCCCGGGGCAGCCAGAGCCCCAAACAGCCCGGCAGCGCGGGGAGGTGTCCTGGCCAGGATTCACAGCCAGCAGCACAGGAGCGGGCAAACGGAGCTGTGAGAGCTGAGGGAGAGGTGTTGGGAGGGGAAGGACTTCAAACACGCATCCCAGCAGCTGGAGCAGAGGCCAAGCTGGAACCGAGACGGGCGGGTGTACGATGAAATGGATGAAAAGGGGAGTTTTGGATGTGAAAGCAGTGTGGTTCCACATCACAGCCTGCAGAGACGGCCGCTCCACCTGGATTGCAGGAAGGCAGAAGGAACTCCTGCCATCTCTGGAAACAAGTAACTCGTTTCCTGTTTGGAAAAGCACTTTCCTACCTGATCAAAATGGACATGCACAAAAGGTAAGTGGTGACACTGGGCTGTGTGCTTTGCTCTTCACTCCAGAAATGCACAATGTTACCCAAACCCTCCTCAGAAGGGGCAGTGCTGTAGTCACAGCTAAGAGCACTTCACACTTGTGGGGACTCAACGCTCAAAACCAGCGTTCCGAGTTCACACTTGGAATGAACTAAGTTCATACTTTGTTCACACTTGCTCCTTTCCATTAAGTGTTTTGAGTACTAACTTTTTTCCCCACATGATTCCTAGAAAACAGCAGGCTCTCCAGAAAGAACACGCTGCTCAGCCGTAAGGAAAACTACTGGGAATTACCTATATAGCCCCAGCTCTGCGGCTTTCACTAACAATCACCCTGCCTCTACAACAAGTGCTGGTGACAAATATGACTGAGGGTCACAGGCCAGCACTTGCTCCATGCCTGGAATGGGGAAGCTTGGCACAAATTTCGTTTGACGCTGGTATTTATTTGGCATGGAGTTCCAAACCTTTTAAGTGCTGCTTAGTGAAAAGTTGAGATATTTAACAAATTACACACACCACCACTAACACCACCGCTTTGCTGTAAATCACCCTCAGGTGATTTAAACCACCAATGACTGGTGATTTAAATCACCCTCAGGTGGGGATTTGTACACGGCGAAGCTGCAGACAAAAAAAGAAGTGTGCCACTTGGAGCACCCCAGGAGCTCACACTGGCACAGTTACCCACAGAGGCAGATCAACTCAAACACATTCAGCCAGGTCAGCTAAATTCAGGAGAATTTACACAGAAAAACATTCCTGTCTTCACGCCTCAGCCACTTGGGACATCTCTCCTACGAACAGGTTAAACAAAAAGATTTGCTTAACCAGATGACACATTTGTACCAGCAAATCTCTCTCTATAAACTCTGGCCTGGCTCAAGAGCACGAAAGGATCTCTGCAGTGCCCAGGAATGTCAGGACAGGAGGGAGGGACCCCAAAATTCATTTTCCCTGCTGCACACCACTCGATTTAAAAGCAAGAAATCCTCCACAGGAGACAGGATTGGCTGGATTATGGAGAAGCAGCTTTTCCCCCCAGGCCTGGGAAGGAAGAGCCAGTTTAGCCCCCTGCACCACTCCATCCCTGAAACAGCACAAAGGCTCCGAGCCTCCCTGGCAGGGACAGGGCTCCTCGCTTATCCCTCACTGAGGTGGTGGATCCAGGGTACCCCAGCCCCCTGCCAAGCCACTCCATCCGACGGGGCTGGAGCAGGGCTGGCCTCTCCCTCGGTCCGTTCCTTCCCTCAGCAGAAATGCCCCTGAGCTCTCCCCCACGGCACCTACTGCTCCCAGAGCTGCAGCAGCAAGAGGGGGCAGCAGTCTGGGGAACCAGCAGCTCCCAGGGAACGAATAGGAAGCTCAAAATGCCTTCAACAGGTTCAGACGTTTTTTCCTGCACCAAGTGTCTCTGTGTTTAACCTTCTGCTTAAGTCTCTGTGCTTGCCTCTGGACAGCAGCTCAGCATCAGCTCTAAGCACGTTTGATCTGTTCCCCAAATCCAAAACCTTCCAAGAACAGGGCAAAACTACTTATCCTCAGCGCTGCCAGAGCTTTTCATAAACCCCTCCAGGGTGTAACAAAGAGAAGGCGGTGGCAAGTGACAGACCTGCAGCAGCCCTTCACAAATAAAAGTATATAAATTGGCTTTAATTAAGGGGTGGGAGTGGCAACTCCCATGGTCCAAGCAATATTAAAGTTTGCATTATGAATGCATCTTGCCTTACAATATTCCACACGGATGAGGCACAGGACAAGGGAGCCAGGCTTACTTCAGTGGGATCAAAATGGTTGCCATGGAAAGTGACTGTGGAGAGCTCGCTAAATTCCCCCAAAGCCCGCATTTTCAATGGTGAAACATTTGCAAATAAACCCAAGGGAAAAAGGCTGTGCCTCAGAGCAGAAACTTCTCTCCCTCCCTCCCTGCCTCCCCACTCCATAACCATAAAAAATAAATGTCATTATTCATGGCTGCCACAGGTAGCCCGGGTTTATTGAGCCCACCCCACCGGAGGATACACAAGCCATCAATGAGGGGGCGCATGTAAAACATCCCTGATTATCAAACCATGTCACATTCCTTCTATTCGATGGCACTTATTGGGCTGCAGATTCCATAATCCTTCCCCGAGTCCCTTCTGCATTTAATTCAGTTCAGCCTTAAGTAGTTAAAGAAACTGTTTTCAGTGGCAACTAATAACTACTGACCTACAGTGACACTGCCCTACAATGGGCTTGTCAGGCCTGAAAAACTTGTACCAAAGAAGCTGATTAGGACTTCAAGAGGTTTGTAGCAAGAATCAATGGCTGGTCTGTGCTAATGCTGCGGCTGCGGCACAGGAATGATAAAAGTGGAACACCATTAGTTATGCCTCATTAAGCTCCACAGCCCTCCTAAAAAGAAATTTGTTTAGCCTGTCCAAAATCTAATGCAGTTTTAAGCTCTCTGTGTTCAATTTCATAGTATCTCAAAAGCTTCAATAAGATAAAGGCCAAAGAACCAAGAACGGTACCAAAGCACCAACAGTAAAGTTAATTTTGAAGCCCGAGTTTTAATGGAAAGTGCTTTTCCCTCGTTTTTTTTAATACACAGTACTCGAGCCTTTTAAAGGGTGAACACCACGTAGTGGGCTCTCAAAACATCAATAAATCACGAACATTAATTAACTCAAAAAAAACCCTGCCGTACATCATCATTTCCACGATTTTAAACCACAATATTCCAAACAAAGGAGGGAAAAACCAAACACTGGCAAGGCTGGCAGAGCCCAGCCCACCCTCCCGGGCACGTTCCACATCCCCCCTGCCTTACCTTTGCGGTGTCTGCTGGAACAAGGGCGTGGGGCCTCGCCAGGACTCCTGGGGCCGAAGATCTGGAGGGCAAAACAAGATGGCCAAATAAGAGAGAGCAAGTACAGCTCAAGAGCCGTGCCCCAGAGCTGCTCTTGGGAAGCCAAACAGGAAAGCTCAGACTGGATGTGCCACAAACACGCTCCAAGTCATGGCTTCCTGCTGCTCACTTGGACAGAGTCCTGCTGTGAGCTGAGAAAAGGCAACTTTTTCGGCTTTAGCACGTCCAATAAGCTTCGTAATGGAGAAGCATGAATTTTAATTGCCAGAGCTAGCGTTGGTTAGAGCTTAGATGCTGCACAGGTGTCTCCTCTTGAGGTTTTGAAGATGCAAAACCTTGTCTGTCACCCTAACAACTCCATTTAGTATTTATATCTCTTACCAGAACATTCATCAGCACATAAAAAACACGGGGACTCACACACACACCCAGCACTGCGTTTCCACCGCAGGACATGTTTGTGACCAACAAAGATGTCAAAGTCAAAACACGGGCCACTTTCCCTCTGACTGGGCTACGTTATTCCATAAAGGCAACTAAAACAATGGCCAGAGCACAGAGTAACGTGGACGGTTCTGCCTTATTCTTAAGTTTAAATAACTATATTTAGGATGCAAAAGACAAAGAAATCATTAAAATAAAATATAAACACACTTATCACTAGAGATAGCAAAGGTGCATTTAAAAGTTAACGTGGCCAGTGAAAATACCCTAATAAAAACCTATTAATGATGTCTCAGATAATGGAATCAGACTGAATTAAGCCCTTTTGGGTAAAACCTTGGCCAGAGCCCCAGCGCTGGCGTGCAGGAGACCACCCACTCGTCCATTGTTTGTGCCACCCAAACCAGCCCTGCACAAAGGCGAGGCAGGACCAACATTGCTTTAACAGGGCCCGCAATTAAACGCTTGTTGTCCTTCTAAATAACCTGGTCAGCAAACAGGATAAAAGCAGCAGCTCCTCAATAGCACCCAGGCAGCCCCCAGCACTCGGGGCCAGCGTCAATCAAAAGCTCCAGTTTCACTGACACCTTTGATGGCTTTCAATGGCCTTCAAGTGTGACCTAATTCCAACAGCTGGTTCCAGCAGCTGGATAATGGCCGGCACACGGACAGCCTGCCACGCTGCCAGGGGCGAGGACGTGGAAGCCGGGCCTCCCTCAGAAAGGGAAAGGGGGAAAAATAAAATAACTAAGTCCGTGCCTCTCTCCTAGCCCTGGCTGGATTGCCTGGCCCAGCCCCAGCGAAGAGAACACCAAACAACACTCCCTTCTCCTGCGAGCCTGCTGGGCAAAGCCGATCCAGCCCATAATTCTTCATTTATCCCCCACGCGGGGTTATTGATTCAGCTTTACACCTGTACACACAGCTACACCACCTGTAAAAGCACCTGCTTTTACACCCCAGACACACACACAGGGTTACCAACCGAGGCTCCTCAGCTCCTCTCTTCCAGCCAGCCTGCAGCCCGAAGCACGACCGGGACTGCAGGTGGGGAAGTGGCACTGCCCTGCTGATCAGCCTGCCAGCCTCAGGGGCTTTTCCATGCCTCAACGGGCTGCATCCACACACTGCCATGTTTATTTTGGAATACAAGGGGAGGGCGATGCGAGGGAACCCACAGTGCTGCTTTAGGGGAAAACGTGCGGTTTTTCAACTGGAGCTTAAAAAAATTTTTAAAAGTTTGGGACAGCCCCAGAGCGTCACAACTTTCAATCAAAAATATCCTAAACAGACTCTGATAATTTCCAAGTTTCACAGGCTGCAGCAGCACGGAAACACAGGCAACAACATCTTGTTTCCAGACCCTTCCTCTCCACGTGAGCAAGGACCCAGCTCTCCTGCTGTAACCACACCTTTCTGCAGCTCAGTTCAAGCGAGCCTTTAATGAAATCACCATCAAAACTAAATTTAAAGCCTCTTTATTACTATTCGTTTGTATGGCTGACAGAACAACCTCGGAGGGAGAGAGTCTGGAGCAGTGAATTGCACTTCAGAAAGGTACAAAGTGGGAGAAGGAATGACAATTAATGTTTTCTTTAGGCTGCAAAACTTAGGCGTTTCCTAGAGCTATAAGGCCAAAGAAACTGCCTTCTCCAGCAGCTCCTCAAGTAACAATTTATCTAATCAGGGTGGCAATCAAAGAGGAGATTTTCTGTTTACTGATTGCACTAATCAAAATCACTTTTCCAACGCAGCTAATTGACAAGTTTACTGCCTGCCACGCGAGTCATAAATCAGATGTCCTGTGCTGCAGGAGCCAAACCTGCCATTCCCAGAGCGCTGCCACCCCGCACTTGACTCCCCAAGTTATCAGCGCAGACAATTATTCATCAGCTGAAAATTGGCACATCCAAGGCAAATCAGGGAGCACCGGTGAGGAACACCCCCAGCCGGCTCTTGAGGAGGAGACGGCTCCCGGCCTGACCACGTCGCCCTTCCGGAGGCTGATTTCACTGCAGCACACGTAGGAAGGTACCGCACGCCAAGGGGAAAGCTGCTCTGCATCAGTCCCACCCAACGTGGGGATTTCGACCACACCAGCTGTGGTTTTTCAGGGATGTGTGGGCTCTGGATGCTTCCCAGTCCAGCCGTGCCACAACAGCGGTGCCCTCACAAAGGTACAGCTGATGAACACAGCTTGGACACAAGAGACAACACTCTGCTATCCAGGAGGCCTTCCTGTTCCTTCTAATCTGATTTTCTACCTGAAGGTACCTGTGCTTTGATGGAGACACTTGGGGGATGAAGGGGGTGACTGCAAAAGACAACAGGCTGTGCTGCCAGACCTGGGAACGCCTTTGGGCAGTTCCAGGTAGAATGCTGGCAGGGGGAAACTGGCCCAAGTGCTTGTGAATTCCCAAACACACTGTGCAGGCAGACTGTTCCCACTCAGCAAGAGCCTCACTGCAGTGAGGTTTGGGGAGCTGCCGACACGCCTCATCCTCACAGGTCTGCTTGGCACCAGACCCACACAATCTGTAATCCAGGACGTCACGATCCTGGGGCAGGTGACCATCCAAAAGGCTGATCCCAGCAGAAATCTGGGGCCATGCCACGTGGAGCTGTTCTTCTAACAAGGGTTTAAGCAAGTCTGACTCTGCCTGGTAGAAGAGGGGTTGAGACACGCGTGGTTCGCTCGGCATTGACAGTCCCAAGTGGGCCGGGCTGGGGCCTGACCCTCCCGCCAGGCAGCAGGATGAGTTTGGGGAAGGGCTCTAGGGAGCAACACAGCCCTCAGGCTGTTTGATCCATCCTCCCGATGGACGTGAGCTGTCCTCAGCCTCAAATAATGAGGCACTGAAAGAATCTCCAAACTCTAAGCCAAGCGCTGCCGTAATCAGTTGCAAAGACTCCACACGGCAGCCAGCGCAAATGAGAAGTTAATTAGAGTTCAAGTCCAATCTCCTGGGACAGCTGGGTGTCTCAGCAGAAGAGGAGGAGGAACACAGCCCAGTGAAGTGGCAGAGAAGACGTCTGCGGCGTGCAGCGCTGCGGTGTCCCTGAAAGCAGAGCGCCGGGAAGCGGCTCCGGAGAGCGCGGCTGGCGCGCGGCCCTGCGCGGTGAAGGAGCCTCCGGGAGACGGCTCCACCTGGCTCCTCTCCCTGCTGCCCCGGACAACAGCGGGACAGCAACCTGTGCCTCGTGGAAAAAGCAGCAGGACGAGGAGGGAGGAAGAGCCCGACCAATTGCTCTGAGGTTTGCCAGGCACACCTGCAGAACAGCGGCTGCGGCGCTCCGAGGGGGAGGGAGGCACGCGTCAAGGAAAGCCACCAGACAGTTTTCCAAGGCCTCCAGATGGACTGGGATTTCTCACCCAGCAGTGGCTCCGAACCTCCTCAGTTTGAGCCAGAAAATGGCACTGGGGGGCTATTTGCCTGCAGAGTGCTGCCTGTTCAGCACAAGGGGCTCGGGAGCCACGAGGACGAGAGCTTGGGAAGTACCTCACGGGCAGGACCGGCTCCAGGGACGTGGGACAGACAGAGCAGTTTGGAGCGTTTCCCACAACACACCAGGACTCGGCAGGAACAGCAGCACGGGGACTGCTGTTTGGGCTCCCCAAAACCTCCCCAAAACCACACAGATATTCTCTTTTTGGAGAAGAATTTGAAACTGCGATGCCTGATCGGTAGTTCTGCCTTCCCATTCCCCACGTTCTCCTTTCCAGATCGCACTTACCCACAGATAAACAAGTGGAACAGACACGTACAGATCCTGTTTCGACCAACCCAGCTGTAAGAAGCAGGAAGCAGAGCCCACTTACTTGAGAGCAGCTTGGGGATCTGCTGCTGGCTGCCCATGAGGGGCCTGGCGTAGGGGCTGCCGTAAGCTCCAAGCGGCACGGCGTTGGGATACATCCCCGGCATGCCCCTGTCCCTCGGCATCGTGTGGCTGTTTCGGGAAGAAATGGCAAGGCAGCAGGTCAGGATGCCATGGTGATTCCCTCTCCCAGCACAGCTGCCTCCCGGCCCATCCCACGGCCCAGGGATGCACTGGTGGATCAGGCACATCCCGACACGCGCAGGCCTTGGGAGCTGCTCCCGGGGAAATGCTCGGGTTTCCAGTGCCACAGCTGTGCTTTTTATTGTGACTGTGGCACGCAGGAGGGTTCTCAAGCGCAGCCTCAGGACAGCCCTGCTCTTCCTTCCTAAAAGGAGGTGCTCTTCCTTCTTGCAGCTCCTCCAGAGCCGTGAGACGAAGAAGATACCATTTTCTCTTCCTAAGGAGACACTCCAGAGTCTAACTTGATTTGCCAGTATTACAGTCTCCTTTAAAACATTCCCTTCTCTAGCTCTGATAAATGCATGGCTCCTTGCACTCCCCAGTATGGAAACCCATTTAATTTTTAAAGCTCCTTCGTTTTTAAAAGCATAAAATACATTCCTGTCTTCATTAACAGCCTTAACTATCACTTGAGCACAATATCCTCATTGTACCCTCTAGGAAGTATTCACCAAACAAGTTTTAAAAACCCAAAACAGCAGGAAAGTGAGTTAGAAATATTTAGGATGGGGAAAAAACAAAAAAAAAAATCAAGAAGCAAGCAAGGCATTCCAGCAAAATCGCTGGATTCAGTTTTCAGCAATATTGAATCCAAATACCCCACACTGAGGTGTCCAACATGGAAAACCAGCACCTAAGCTTGGACACCCTGCACCCAGCCCTTTCCTGAGTGCAAAAAGGAACAAGGAGGGCAGTCCCCCCCCAGCAAGGCAGCAGTAACCCCACAGCCTTACCCCAAGGTTCTGAACGCCGACTGGTCCAAGTGCACTGGTTTCCTGTCCCTGTTGAAGCCAAGCTGTGGCCTCCAAGGCCTGCCATCATTGTTGGCTTTTTCCCAGTCTCCTGGCTTCAGAACTGGAGCAGGTTTCCTTAACAATAACAACAGTTGCACAAGCACTCATCAGAGCAAATAACTTGGAGGAACAAATCAGAATGGAATGATTTGAAAGCTGGCAGCTGAGACTTACTTTGCTCCAGGTAACACTGTAGCCTTGAAAACAAAGTCTTCAGCAAATTGTGGATCTTTGAAGGAGATGCTAGAGGAAAGTATTTGAGGGTTAGGTTCACTGGATAATGAGGACCAAGTGAAACAGTAATCACTGCTTTATCACCAAGAAAGCTAAAAGCAAACAGATGAGCAGAATAATCTCACTCTTCCAACTGGAATTCACAGTTTCCAGGACCAAGAAAGAACGAGGCTACAAGTAAAGAGAATAACAGCTCCCTGGAAAATTCAGCCTAAGTGACACAGCCTGAAGAGCAGCGTCCTGACTGCCCATATACCATCTCCAAAGCACAGAACAGTTCCCATCTCCTGACAGCAGCAGATGGAAAAGCCAAACCCTTCCTTTAGTTCATCACTCCCGGTAACAGCCCCCCCATTTAGGACACCCTTCCTACAGTGTCCTGACAAGGCACAGCTCAGCGTTTCTTACCGCCTCTACACGGCTGTGCTGGCTGAAGCAAGCTGTGCCTCTTTGCAGATAGAAATGACACAGGTTTTCAGTGCTCTGAGCGCTGCACATTGTGCACCCTTGCATCATCACAGCCCAGAGTTTACTGACCTGACTGCAGAGTTCTGTGTGAGGTCCCGCAGCATGGGAACAGGAGACTCCACCACCCTGGCCAAGAGAAAAACCTCTGTCAGAACAGCACGGAACGCATTTCTCACCATCTGCTGCTCTGCCAACATTTACTGCAAAGTTAACTTGCCCTTCCCTTAAACCCAGTGCTTCTGTAAGCACCGGAGTGACCGAGTCCTTATTCCGTAATGCCACTTGTGCAGCTGCTGGGTGGGGATTCTCCAGGGAAGGCAATGCCAGCAGAGGTTTCTTGTTCCTGTTCCCTCCAAGAACAACTCTGACCTGCTGATAATTCTTCACAACCGTGACAAGAATGGAGAAATGTCTGTTAGTGTGACCCGGGGTACATTTTCTGACCACCCAAGCCAGTGTTTGTGCACTTAACAAGGCACTGAACACCTGCTTCTGCCTCTGGGCACAGTCAGAGAAATGAGTGTGCGTCCTACAAGGTGAAGGTTACCCTGATCATTCCTCAAACTGAAAATATGAGTATTCCTTGTATGTGCAGCTGGGAACAGCCTAAACTGACACTGCCAAAATACATCTAAGCTATCACCACCTGGATTTTTCTCGGATGTAACGCAGGTTAGCATACAAAAAGCAGAGTTTTGGGGTTTTTGGGCAGTGTGCACTAACGGGAAGTCACGTCAGCCCACATGAACATCCACACAAAAGCAGAGAAGCCAAAACATGACCCTGCTGAACAAGGCCACTGAGCACTACTACTTTTATTACCCAGGCCTTGTTTACCTCATAAAACAATAACTAAGTACATAGAAATCCACCTTCCACTGGCAAAATGACAAACCAAGATTGCTCAGCAAATAAACAAACGCATTAGAGTGTTCAAAAGACATCTGGGGCTGCTTTAAAAGCCAAGTTGTGAGGTTAAAAAAATGGGAACGTAGAAAGAGAGTTTCACTCGCAGGAGGTCTCCCCCATGCTGGAGGTAACACAGGCGTGCTCTGAACCCTCAGAACTACACACGTGGCCTTGCCAGGAGCTTCAATTCACCCCTTGTGGGCACACAAACATTTCTAGAGCCACAAGTGCAGGGAAGGTCCTGCAGCAGCGAGAACCCACCCCGAGGGCCACACTCACTGGTCCGGGAGGACGGCGTTGTCGTTCAGGGTGAGCTTTCCCTGGATCCCATGGCACAGCTCCGGCGGGATATCCACGGCCTGTGGAGAAAGGGGCTCTCCAGCTGAAGGGCTCCATCGGACCTCCCAGCCGAGCACTTCCACCGAGGAACAAGTGCAACCCACCTCTGTGTTTTTGGTCTTGTACTGTTCCACGATGAAGTCACAGAGCGGATGGTGCTTCCCAACAAAGAGAACGTCACCGCCAAGGCTGTTCCTTCTGCCTGGAAAAACGATGGGGATGGGGCAGGAGCTCAGAGGGGAGGAAGGAACGCAGCAAAGCAGCAACCACTGCCCCGGTGACACCTCCACAAAGGCCGAGTTTCACTGTGATTTAGGAGGAAGCTCTGAATGTTCCTTGAGAGTGTAGGAAAGACAATGTCTGCCCAGAGCAGGACATGTCTGGTCACAAGGACAGCTGGCAGGCAGTAAAATAATGGGAATCTCGTGTTCAGCGGAGGAATGCTGAATTTAGAACAGAGGAACACTGCAGATACAGACAGAATTGATAAAACCCAGCCCCAAACCCCACACACCTCCCACAGTTTACCCACAAGAACCAGATGTTATTTCTGTACAGAGAAACAAACGCTGGCCTTTATGGGCTGAACAAGAGTTACAAAACCAAATCCACTGAGGATCCCGCTAATTACCAGCAGCACCCATGAAGGAGAGTCTGTCATAAACTCAACCCAACCAAACATCGAGTACACCTTGTTCATTTAGGGTGAAATTCATAGGTGGCAACAAAACACCCCAATTCTTTAAATCTTCAGGAGTGAGGTCAGGGTACACTTCCTCCAGGGCAGCTCTGAGGCGCCGCTCATCCACAAAGGGCAACAACGCCACACCTGGCAAAACCAAACCAGTGTTTTCTCACACTTGTTGGAAAAACCCAGAACAACCCCAAAAGCAGACACCAGGACAGCATGCTCTGATAAGTTCCCTGAGCCAAGAAACAGCTGGAGCAGCGTGATTCTGAAGCAATCACACTTTTGCTTCAGAAGTCAGATCTTTCTGTGGCTTTATTCAAACAAAACCTGTTGCCCTCGAACTGAAAACCTAAAGTTTTACCTGCAGTGTAAATGACACTCAGCCACAGAATCTGGCAGACCTTGAAAATTAACATTCTCTAAAGAAAGGAAAAGCTGCATAAATGCTGTAGCTCTTTTCCCATTCTTTGTGTGCTCCAAACTATTTCTATATTCCCCAAGGTATTTCTGGCACAGTACTAATGAGCCACTGATTGAGCAGAACGAGATCCATTAATTAAATGTAGAGGAGACAAAAGACAATTACACACTGAGGCTCATAAAAACAGAAGAATGATTAATCTAGTTCAGGACAAATTAACAAATCTAGAATGACTGCAGAAATTAGTAATAATCCTTGCCAATCTCCAAAACCAGTTACTGAACCATAATTTGCTCTTCGTACTCATTTCTTTTCCAAAATACACCTGCTGTAAAATACTTGTCCCCACAACAAGCAACACAAGTTACCTTTGTGACTCAGTGCAGTGGTTGCTCATTAAGATAATTTTCCAATTCCTCTTTATTTCTACAGGTTTTTAAGACTAATGTCTAAAAATTAAAAAAAAAAAGAGAGTTGAGATTTCACCTTGCCAAGCGTACTTCTTCCCATTCAAATCGATAGCAAAATCTTCAGGGTAGAAGTCAATGATGCTTGATTCCTGGAATTGAGAAAACAAAAATCACCCTCAAAGCCAACTTTGACACGGGTTCAGAATGTCACGTGGTGCCAAACACAAAGATCTCTGATAACAGAAACGTCTTTCACTGAGTGCCATTTAAGCCCAAAGTGAGGACGGGCACTTGCATTACTCAGAGGTTTAAAATAAGAAATTAAGGAGGAGAGAATAATTAGGATAAGGAGGAGAGCTAATTAGGATAAGTTATGTGCTCCCCGACTAAGTTTTGGAAGGTTTCTGTAAGAAACGAAACCATCTGAAGTGTAAGAGAGCTGGGAAATGTCATCTGAATTCCAAGAAATCACTCTTAAGGATTTCTGAAGAACCACTGCCATCTACCAAACCCTTTCCCTCCTGGTCTGCAGCATTTTTCTGCCTGAAGTGAGAAGCAGCAGGTCACGTTCACAGCACTGCAGGGCGACCTGAGCTTCCAGACAGGGATACAAGCCAGATTCTCACCGGGTCTGTCATGAGTTTCCTCCACGTCGGTGGCAGAAAGTTCCCACTGGCGGCCGGGAACACCCCCATCAGCTGTTCAAGAGGCTTGAACTGTTGAAAGCAGACAAGCAGATGTGGGACAGCTCTAATGGGAGGGTAAATCAGCAGTGAATGAATGGCTAAACCAAGAGCCCTACCGGTTTGGAGCCCTTCTCAAAGTCTGAGGGCATGTCTGCAATTCCCTCGAAGTCCGAGGCAAAGGGAGCGTAGTGGAAAGGGTAATACCAGTTCCAGGATGCACAGCCCTGGGGCAGGGAGGGGAGAGACACAGAATCAGACACAGCAGCAAATCAAAACCATGCAGCCCAGTCACCAAACACGACAAAAGGGCAGGGAGCAGTATTTTCCTGGCAGCACACAGCTTACACACTCCTGTTTTCTACAGCAAAATCCCGCTGCTGAGCTGGGGAGGTGTGGGAGCAGAGACGCCCAGCACACCCTGGCACTCTGAATGAATGAATGAAAGGCATTCTGGTTTTAACTGGTACTTCCCTCTCCAGGACCAGCACTAGGGCACACTTGGAGCAGCACTCTGCTCTTCCCCTCTTGTTCTCCTGCCTCGGGCAGTGGGGAATACAAAGCGTGTCCTCAGAAAGGAGAAAATCAAGCAAACTCAAAACACACCAGAACACCATGCACCTTGTAGAGGAAACGTGGCTCCAGGAGGTCCAAGTCAAGCTTTCACCTCCTCAGCTATTTTTCTTAGCAGCAGCACCACTTGAAACAAAAGCCCACCACTATTCTGACTTCCCGTTCCGAACAATTAAATGTCAACGAGGCTCCTCCAGTGATATTTTTGGTACAAAATTACAGTGCCTATAATTATTCGCTGCAGTCCTTCAGACAGACTCAAAACGTTTCAAAAGCCAGGTGGATTGCTTTCATTCTTTTTTCTCTTTTCCCCTTTTTTCTCCCCCCTCTCCAAACAGATGTTCCCACTAGTGGGACATGCCCTGCATTATCAGCTTTCTGTAGGAACAGAAAGGCACGTGATGTATTCTGGCACATGTTTTATGGACAGCCAGCAGTAGTTATTGGAGTCAATTTTTATTATGGTGAAAAGAAAAAAAAAACCAAAGACCCTTGAGCAAACCCATTTTGAAGCTCCCCCAGCCCAATGGCTTCCTATGGAAGCTCCAAGTTCCTGCTGAGACAGATAAAACTCCGTGGGCTGGAGCACATTGTGCTCCCAGGTCACACAGCCAATCTGACTGACTTTGCCTTCAGGGCACGGAGCTCCTTATTAACCATCGCTGCAACAAACCCCACCACGGCCCACTAATCTGACATCTCAATTATCAAAAGATTTAAATCGGATCCAGATTACCTCAATCACAACACACTTCATGGAACAGCATTACAACCCACGCAGGAGACTGACAACTCTGTCCCTTGCAAACTCCTACTGGCATTTCACAGGCTTTGTCCTTTGTTCCCTCATTTAGTCACCTGCAATGTCACTATTTCTGGGAAAGGGAAAACAGCAGCAGTTCTTGCTGCACCAACAAGTGCTGCTACTGGATTCAGTGAGAACCTGAACCCCAGAATCATCGAGGCTGGAGAAGAGCTCTGAGATCAGAGTCCAACCTGTGACCAATCAGCACTCTGTCAACCAGAGCAGAGCAGTGCGTGCCACGTCCAGTTGTTCCTTCAGCAGCTCCAGGGACGGTGAAATTTCATTCGAACCCCCAGAGTCAAACAGAATAGGCGCACGTTTATTTTACACCTTCAAAAAAACCCCACGGCTCTTCCAAAGCGAGCAACAGACCAAAACAAATTCAGACAACAAACTCTGGGGTACCTGATAATAATATCTGAGAACCCAGCAAAGCCCTTCCACGTAGGACTGCACAACCTTGCGGCGGAATTTCTCATCCGACGCGTCCACGTCGAATTTGTTTTTATAGTAGCGCTGCTTCCAACCGGTTTCCCACAACCTGCAACACAAAGAGGCATGGATAACACAGCTTCCATGGACCGACACCTAAACAAGTGCACATCTGCAGGTCTGAATTACAATGTAAGACGAAGTCACTCGCTACTTCAGTTGCCATTTGTATACAGTTTAAATGAACGCAGAAAAAGTGATGCTCAGCAGCCACAGAAGAAAGTGTGACAGTTGGCAGAACCGACAGAGTTTTCCTGCTACTCCAAATACAAAGGCAAGCAAATAAATAATAACAATGTCTGTGTTCTGCTGCTGCTCAGACAAGCTGTGATTACCAGAGGCACTTCTGCAGCTCAGCATCCTCTGCTTGCTGCCTCACACCAGATGAGCTCCCTTTCACCCAGGATTTTCAGTCTCTCAGGCCAGAGATGGACTGGGATCACAGGAGCCACCTCAGCCACAGTTCATCCTTCCCTCACACAGCTCCCCCTCATGTCTGTCCACAGATGGGGCAGGGAGGACAAACACTTGCTCCTCTTTCACACACGGGCACCTGCACCCTGCAGCTCTGCTGTATCATGTCGGGAAGGAACCAAACTGGTTGAACCACATAATCCCTTAATAGTGATTTGTTTACTTACACAGAGTTTTATTCCAAACAGCTCCAAGAGGTCACCTCAAGCTGACAGTGGTCAGACTCTCCCAGTGCCCTAACTCCTGTGTGTGGAGCTGTAGGAGGGAGCCATGAACCATTTATGCTTCCTTACAGGATGCACAACCCTTTGGCTCTGCAAAGAGGATCTTCCCTTGCTTCTGTCTCGAGCCAGTTGCTCAGGACAGGGACCCTTTGTAAATCCTCCCAAGATGATTCACACTGATGGGCAGGCAGAGAAGCCCAGAGATGTTTTCAAGGCTTCCAGAGAAGCAGGTGAGCAAGGACAGAGCTCCTGGCACTGAAGGCTTGAGGGATGGAGTCAAGAACATCTGCAGGCTCTGAGCTGCTGGGCAGACAGACACTTGCATAAATTCAAAAAACCTTCCTGTGAGATAAAGCCCATCTGTAGCTGACTGCAACAATTTGTTCTGGTTTCAAAGTCATTCTAAATACAGAACATGTTTTCACAAACAGCTCGGCCCTATCTAGGACATCTATGCAGTTATTTTTATTTACAATGGCAAGCATAGAATTAATTTCCACTCAGAAAAGGACATGAAAAATATTCTGAGCTACAAGATCTTAAAGAACTGTGGCTGAACGCAGCACATCCTCTTCCTTGGCAATACCAACCCTGTCAGAACCACTGCTGCTCGTAAATCACCACGGTTCATTCACACTGTTCAAGCTGCTTTCAGAACTCTGCTGACACTCAGATGGAAAGGAATATTAACAGTTATCCTGATTGTATATAAAAATTCTGCTTGCTTGATTTAAAAAAACCAAAAAAAAAATCAGTCCACTCAGATACAGACATATGGGAAAGAAAATAAGAATGAGAGCTAGAATTGTGATATTGGCAGAGCTGATGGGCCACATGTCATAAACACATTGCGATGACTGTGACCAGAACTCCACAAGGAAACAATGCTGAGTGTTCTCCCACATCCACCCAGGGCCTGACTCCACAGACGACAAACCCCTGTGGCTGCATTTCTCAGGAACAGCTGCAAGGGCCTTCACCCTCGACTCAAGCAGCAAGAGCTTCATTGAAACCCTTCATCAATGCAGACTCACTGGTACTTAATGCTCAGAAAATTCCTGTCCCGACCATCCCAGGCTCAGCCTTCCAAAGACGGTGCAAGAACTCAGAGACAAACCAGGGCCTGCTGCAAACCACAGGTGGAGGAGACCACTGGAAGCCAGGAGAAACGCTGCTGCCCACGTGAGCACATCCGAGCGGTGCGGGTTAAACAGCCCCCGGATTCCAGGGAACAGCGGCATTCCGCTCACATAATCAGGGAATGTCTCGCCAAGCTCGGTCTCAGAGGGAGCAGTGGCTTGGAGGCTGCAAACCTGCACGCATACTAATCTGGATACTTGGGTTTAACAGCCAGAGCTCACCCATCTCACTGGAATTTACTGGATATTCTCACCCTCCACATTAATTACCGCTGGATAAAAAGATCATAGGGAAGCATCCGAAGGCACTGCTGCACTGAGCTAAATGGCATTAATTAGGCTGCATCTATCTCAGCAATTTGCTAACAAAGTGCTACAAAAAATGGCCTCACCTGATATTATCCTCTGGCTCAGGTTCACTGTCACTATCCTCAGATTTCCGCTTAATTCCTCCTCCCAGGGACGGGCTGCTCTCGGGAGTCAGGCTGGTGTTTGGAGATGCTGAAGTTGTCTAGGGTCAGAATTATTACAGATAAATAGGGGAAGGGCGGGGGGGAGGGGAGGATTTATGAGGCTTTTTAAATTCAAGTTAAAATTAACAGCTCTGTGATAATCACAGGCCTTCTCTTCAGTTCCAAAAAAACTCCAGGCAAAGGCTGCACAACCCCTTAACCCATCAGGCCAAGGAGCAAAAGGGAAAAAACACATCCCTGTTAAAAGGCAGGCATTGATGCACAGAGGCAAAGATGTCACTGGTCTAGAGAGAGAAAAGGATGCAATAAACAACACAGTATGAATTGACTTAAAAGTGCCACTTTGGACACATTCCAACTTTGGAACGCCACTGCAGCTTCTGTTACAACTTCCTTTTGCAGCACTAGTGGAAAAAAAAAAAGCGCTTCTAAGGTGCTCAGAAGTGCCAGAAATACTCTGAGTTCCTTCACAGCTGGTCTTTTAAACTCCTCTCAAATTTACCTGTTTTAATATTAGAGCCTAAAAGAAACGTCTCCCGTTCCATAAAGGAACTAATTTGCGTAACTCAGGTGCAAAAAGAGTTTCGGGATTAAAAGGGAAGAGCGGCAGAAATTGTACTTTGGAAAAGCACACTGTACTTTGACTTCAGAGACAGAACAGACATCTTTGTGACGAAAAGAACTTTTAATTTGTCCGCTGCTTGGATGAAGATCTATACCCAGAAAGAAAGTATTTGTCATAATTGTTATTTAAAGTTAACAGGACTTCTAGCGGAGCACTTCTTCCCCGTTTTCCCTCACTAACACCTTGCCCAAAACTTCATCCAAGTCTCTCCTTTCCCCAGGGAAAAGCATCATTCCAAGCAGAAATGAAGAAGACAATTTTACTCAAGCAAGCTTAGAAAAATCAGTTATTAACAGCCACTTCCTTGAAGAACAATGTTTCAGGTGTCAGCTTTTCAAGAAAAGCCGCCAGGGCAGAGAAAAAGGTGCCTGGAGTAACGCGGGGTGCGATTATTTCCTTTCTCTGCGCAAACACCTCCGAACGTGCACTCACAGAGTTCTGCCTGTCGTGCATCCTCATCTCAAAGGCAGCTTGTCGAGGGTTACTGATTGCCTGAGGGCTGGATCGATTTCCCAGGGCTTGAGGGGAAAACTGGCCACCAGGAATAAAGGAAGGCTGATCCCTCTGCAAGATAAACACACACAAGGCTGCTCAAAGAGCTGGGTGATCCCCCCCAGCTCTGAGGTGATGCTCTCTCACAATTTTCAGATTAACATTATGTGAAAATGAATATACAAAGGCCCCATTTTTAAAATATCAGAATAGTAAAAAAAAAAATCAACGTAATTTAAAGGTTTTAAACTTTGAAATAGTTTACATGCAGGCCAGAAGACACCACGATCACACCCGCAGTTCCAACCTCCAGAAACTAAAGCACACATTTTAACTCTTGCTAGTTTCTGCATTGGGTAAGGAATTCACTTACCTTCAATCTTTTCCTTTTTTCTTTCTGCCGTCTTTTAAAGTTATCCTAAACAAAGAGCAAAAGGAAATAAAGTCAGTCAAGGACACAGATTCCTTGGAAAATGGTTTCATTATAATCCTCAACTGACCACGCCACGAGGTTTTTAAGGAATGTTCTGAATAAGACATGGGTCAGTTCTTGTGCCTGTAAACCCAACAGAAATGGGATGGAATTTCCTACCCTACCCTGAAAATCTACAGGGAAAAAAAACCAGCTGGGTACTCAAAGCCCCAAAACTCTGGTAATGGCTTAAATGATCCACTAAATTTAGCTGTAGCCTTACTCGGGGCTGACAGCAGTGTCAAAGGACACAGACTCCTTGCCTGCACTGCAGAGCTGCCCAAAAAAAAGTATCAAAGACACATTAAAGTCTTAGAAATAGGAAAAGAGACTCAAGGAAAGAATTTTTTTTATTCTGTGATTCCTGGGCCAACTGAAAACTTGAACATCAAACTGGCATTTCCAGGAAAAGAAGCTCAGCTGGAAGCACAAGATTCTTTTTTGAGTGTGGAAGAATTCACCAGAGATCATCATAACAAAGAAAATACAAAACTTGGTTTTTTCTTTTTCCTCCTTATTCTCTTAAAGGAGTGTCTTTGGCTAACAGTAAGTGATTAAAACCAAAAACGTAAAGAGCAACAACAAAAAAAATTACATCGTCGTCTTTCCTCTTTTTGAAAATACTGTCTTCCACTTCCCCGACAGCCAGCATGATCATCTGGACCCGCTGCAGGTTCACAAACCCACTTTCAGTGAGGTAGCCCTGCAGGGCAGAGAATAAGAGAGGTGAGAAACAAGCCTGCTCTGTAGCACACAGCCAGGTATTTTTAAAGGAAGAGGAAGAACTCTCACCCCGGTTTTGTGCACCACGTTTTTATAGATGTTAACCAAGCGATCGATCGCTCCCTCCCTAAACACAAAGCACAGGGTGAGACTCTTGTGAAAAGCACAGGAGCTGCTCTTGCAGGGAAAGAAAACGCGTTCTCACCTACCTGATCTCCAGAGATGGCAGATGAGGGAGGAAGTCATTCCCCACAAAGAAGCACATGAAGACCCAGTCATCAACACTCCTTTCAAAATCAAAAGTGAAAGGCAAGCTGGCCATCGTGAGCTCTCTCTCCAAATACTGCAACACACACACACACAAGAAAAAGGAGCTTAGGAAACACAGCACAGGCTTGAAATGGTATTCACAGCAAGCAGCTGCTGCACCTCACCTCTCGCAGGACACACAGGCGGATGAAGATGAATTCTTGCTCCGAGATCGGCAGCGTGTCGGCAAACTGATCGTGCTAAAACAGAGGGGGCTCACGTTAGATCCCAGCGCATCCCAGAGCTTCTCCAGCCCCACTCCCAAGGCTTGCTTCGAGGGGAGTTAACAAGGATCCAAGAATGGCTCCCAAACCCCTGTGCCAAGCGTGTGTCTTGCTGCTTTGCACCTGTGTTTAGTTCTGATCCTTTTCTCTCATTCAGTGGGAAGAGCCCCAAACGACAAAACACCACAAGGGAGGGTATCAGGTTTGGCAGGATACTTTTGTATTTTTACTTCCAAGAGGAAAGCCAGGTATTCCCAATAACAATTTGCACCACGCTTCAGCTAAAACCAACAGCAAGCACGATTTGAGGATCTCCTTCTACACTGCAGATTAAAAAAAATCCTAGAAACAGCAAAATTCTTACCTTTCCTTGTTTTTCTCTGGGCAGACCTTGGCAATCCTTAACCTCATGCCCCATCTGGTTACAGAGAGCACACGGCTTGGGTTTATTTGGTTTGAACTCTTCCCTAATGATGGTGAAGTTTGGTTCGTGTGTAGCTAAGCCAAGCATGATCAGATCAGCTACCAAGCAAGAGAGAAGAATAAAATGCGATGAAGGATAAACATCATCAAGTTTTGGGGTTTTTTTCAGAAAAAAGTTTACAAGCAAAGTAGGTTCTGCCTCAAGCAAGATGCTGATGTGATCACCCAGAGACCACAAGCGAGAGAGAACTCACCATCAGCCCCACACAGACAGTGGTGAGTGTTTGGGTCGTGGTTTGGTTGAGCTGCACAAAAGAAAATTACATTTCGTCAAAGTCATGCAAAAGAAGTTATTACTGACCACACCTTAAAATGTCCACGTTAATTGGAATTTTACCTCTTTGCCTCCTGATGTAATCCATGATTTTATGTTCCCCTTCACCAGGAGCACTGGCATCTGACAAAATAACCTGAAAAACATCCAAATCACGCCAACAATTAACGCTGCCACAGGAAAAAACCCAGCAACTTATACACCGAACACAGCATCTGACTTACGAATACCTGAAATTCTAATTTGTGGCCTGAACTAAAATACTGCGATTTAAGATGAAATTATTTGCAAGCATGGAACCAGTGAAGAGAGCCTAACTTTCCTCTAGCAGTTCCAGGCCGAAGCTGACGTCGATTCAAATTCCACTGAAACGATCGCGTCGTGTTTGACGTGCCCTGATAAATTATCAGGGCAGCGAGGTGGGGGCACTGCAGAACTCGCAGATTCAGCTCATTGATGCACTGAAACATACTCTCATCACCCCCTGCCATCCTGATGAGCATTAGTGTCTACAAAACCCCTGTCTGATGGGGGGAACCAAGCAGAGCCAACTGCCCTCTAATTAGAGCACTCGAACGGTCAACTCGTGGCAAATAACAGGCAGCTGCACTTCCTGCCTGCTCTGCCCCTTGTGGGCAGCACACACAGACAGGGCTCTCACACACAAAACTGGGGGAGTGCAGTGGCTGGCCAAGAAGAGGGGAGAATCCCCAAGCCCAGAAAGCTGACCTGTGTTACTTTCATTGCCTGCCGTTAGAGCAACGGAGAAAACCCAGCTCCCGGCTGAGGGAGCAATTAGAAAAGAGAAACGGTGCCAAAAATTCAACTACAATGTATCTTCACACTTTCCCCAACAGCAGAAGTGTTCCTAAAGACCTGTCTCCCATTAGGTGAAATTGTGGCTTTCAGCAACAAACTTTTCCTCCTCGCTCTTCAGTGAAATCACAGCAAATGGTGCTGGGAGATGGAGCTATCAGCAGGAAATGGATCTCTGAAGTCCCAGCAGGACGTGCAGGTCAGCCCACCGTTAACAACAGCTCAGAGCCAGGCCGAGAGACAAGCCTGCCAAATGCCTACTCCTCCTCAGCTGGATCCCAGCCCAGCCCAAACACCTCCTTCATCTCCCTCAAGGGTGAAAGTGGCAAACTTACTGTCAGGTTCTTCCAGCCCGGGTCGCTGTTCAGGCGGTCGGCGATGTAATAGCGGAGGCATTTAGCAAGATTGTCCATAAACTCGGTTCCCTGGAAAGGGTTGGGAGGGAACAAATTAAACCTTCATTCAGCCCCGGGCAATTGCCGGCTACAGGGCCAGGCCACTCACCGGGGTGATACAGTTGCTGTCAAACCTCTCCTTCACCTCCTCTGGAGGCAGAAAGCCACCTGGAGCAACAAAAACAGCGAGCTGAGTTATGTCCAGATGGATAGCTGCCAACATTTTTGCACGAGAAAACACAGGCAGCTCCCCTGGGAATAATTAACTCACTGAAACCAGTTTGTTTAATAAAACTCCCACAAAACAAAGCGAAACCAGCTCTTACCATTGTACTATCTCCTCCATCCTACAGGTGTTACCACATTTACAAGCACTGTTACTTCAGCAAAGTGATTTCCAAGCCCAGAGAGCAGCACCACACTCCCCTCTCACTCCAGCTGTGTCACCACCACCCTCAAAGTTGCTCTGACTTTTGTTTCCCCAGTGAGTTTAGAGCTTCCACTGTCAAGTAACTCCCCTTGCTGGCAGCTCATTATCCCTGTGCAGGAGTATTTCCATCTGATCCCTGCTTTTAAGCCTCAATCCTCCTTTCATCAAGCCCTACAAATGTGTACTTCCTTCCATAAGGGTTTTGGTTGTTTCCCACTGCATTTATCCCCGCTCTTCTGTTCAATTTATTTTCAAAAGGAATTAAGAGCACTCAACACAAACTCATTTCAGGCAGGAGACTGAAGAAGGAAAGGATGACATTTTGTTTTGTCTCAGTTCTTAACTTTGGAAAACACAGATCCAGCCTTCCCCAGGCTTGTTCTCCCCTTCTCCCAGCAATGCACGCACAGCCCTGTTCGAAACCTTGCTGAGGCGATCGAACAAGGGGGTTCTCATGGAAGAACCCCTGATAAGGTCACTGCCCTACCTTTGGCCAGAATTTCTTGTCGGATTTTTTGCTTCTCCTCAGCAGCTTCCATGCCCTCCTTTGAGGCTCTGAACCTCCTGGACCGCTGTTGATTCATTTTGGCACGTGGAGCCTAAAAAACAGTATGGAAAACCTCGGGTCACCGGGGGCATCCGGACAATCTCTCCTGTTCTGAGAGCTGCTCCGGGCTACGAGTTATTGATAGAGGTGACTTCTCATCAGACCTACTGGTGGCCAGGCTGGACGGAGCAGCCTGTGCTGGTGGAAGGTGTCCCTGCCCATGCAGAACCAGGGGATCTTTAAGGTCCCTTCCAGCACAAGCCACTCCACGACTCTGCGCACTGAGGGGGGGACGAGGATTTTACAGCTGGAGACTGAAGGTGTCCATACTCACCACTCCATCTATGGCCATGTAAAGGAGTCTCCTGGGTCTCACGATGTTGAAGATCCTGTCGATGTACTCAAAAATCGCCACCATCATCTCGTCTTCGTTTTTGGGCGCCGGCCTAAAACACAGAGCGCTCGACTTAAGGCCTGAAACGCCGTCAGCAAAGAGAGGCGTCACCCGTGAAGAGCCAGGCAAAGCGCCTTACTTGTCCTCGGGGTGCGTGCAGGGGTGAATGATGCCGTTCATGTCCAGGTACAGGTTGTCGAACTCCACCTCGTTGGGGTTGGGCTTGCTCGTGTCGATGGGCACCTTGACACCATTGCACTCCTTGGCCTGGGGACGCAGCCGGGACAAGGATTTCAGCACAAATAACCAGCAGCTATTCACGCACGGGTTCACAAAAGTCTATCTCGGTTTTAACGGCAGCAGAGGGAAAAGGGTTAAGGCAGAGTCGTTCACTTCTGCTGATAAGAGAAGTTTCCACACCTCTTGCTACTCCTTCCTCCTAAACCACCCGGAGCCACCTGCGTGTCTGAACTATTTCAGCAGTGGATTCTTCGACACCCTCAACAACCACGGTCAAGTTTGCTTCCTCACCACAACTTCAGGGTTGTTTTGTCTGGGTTTGTGGCTGGCTGTTGGGGTTAGTTTGGTCAAAAGGCAGTTAGCAACACTCTGATTCTCCCTTCCAAGGCAACACCACACCTGCAACGCACCGGATTAAACCTCAACAGTGTGGAAGAAACGGGAGCTGAGCAAGGAAAAGCCCGATGGTTTTCACAGGAATTCTGGCTGGAATGGGTCATAACACACCACAAAGGTGGAACAAAGTGTGCTCTGGAACAGCTGGGCATAAAGCCAAGTTTAAAAATGAATGTTCTGAGGTAAAGGCTACGGTCACGGGATTGTACGGGACAGGGAAAACCGGGATACCGCAGGTTCTCCCATCACATGGAGCTCAGCAGCTGCTGCCCAGCCAACATCAAGCACTTCCCTGAACCTCTGTCTGCAGACTGCCTGCTACTCACCGAGTGAGCTCCCCACGTCTCTAATGCGGATGCAGAAGGAAAAAACCCCCAAAACGTACAGATCATGCCGCCAACTTTGGACAATTTTCCTGCTTAAAGCAGCAGCAGGACTGGCTGAGCTTACCCCCATCTTAAAAGGCCACAATTAAACCCTCCAAAGCCTTTACTTGGTATTTACATTTGGCCCAGTTATGCTGACAGAGGACATCCCCAAGCACTGTTTGCTTCCTTTCCTGAGCTCTCTAGACACACACACACACACTCAAATCGTGTGGTTTTAGCAGAAACTAAGTGTCAGGGGCAAACTTCGTTCCTGGCTGCGGGCCACACCCCTGGATTCTCCCGGATGCCCCACTCACCCTCTCTCCCGAGGTAAATGGGATTCGGAAGGAATCACAGCCCCGGGAGGCAGAAAACGAGCCCCCCTTCACAAACCCGTCGGGGTTTTCATGCAGCAGCCTCCTGGAAGGCTGAAGTATCTGGCAGCGATACCTCTTGTGATATAACTAAACTGTTCACTTCTCATCCACGGCCTCTATTGAAACCATTGAAAACAGATCTTCAAACGCGATACTTTAGTTGCAGCTTTATTAATTCCTATCCATTTGGTTAAGAATATTCTCTCCTGGATTTTTTTATTAACTTCAAGACCTTCCTCTCATTCTTCCTGCTCAGCTTAAGAAGAAGATTATTTCTTTTTCTTAAATCTGATTAATCTAGCAAGGTAAGAGAACAAGGATCAACTTTTCAATATTTCAAAGAGACAAGCTACCGGGAGATACAAAATTTCTGATTAGAGAGATTTACAGCAATCCTAAAACACACAAGGAGCTGATTACATCGTGAGAGAAGCTTAAATTCATCTACAGTAAGACAAACTACAGCTTCTCCCTGCTGTCCTAGTCCACTCTCAGATTTATGACCAGATTTGAATATAAAAAAATGTTAATGAATGCGATTTATCCACGTGCTGTCCTGGCTGTAATTGCAACATGCTCTTGAGTTGGAACAAGGCAGCGTGGATGAGGACAGCAGGAGCTGCCACTTCACTGCTGGCAAACCTAACTCAAGGAATTTGTTGTGTCTCTCCACTTATTTTAATAAAGAACTTTGGCTGCTACAAGCTCAGTTATTAAAGACTGAAAAAAAAGGGGACACACAATCAGTAAAACCAGGGCTACACAAACCTCTGTTTGGCCTAAACCTAAGAGCAGTTTTGATTACACGGAGATTAATCTAAACATTTACAAACGTGCTGAAAAAGACAAATCTGCCCTCAGAGCAAACTGCCCTGAACCGTTACACACGTAACTACTGTTTAAATTGTGGCTGCTTTTAAGTGACAGGTTTGAAGGGTTATTACCCAGGAACAGCTGGATCACCCGAGGGTTCCCAGAGCCTCAGGACAGGTCACAGCAGGGATGACACAACCCAGGAGTTTGGTGCAGAGACCAGCAGCGCCAGTGCTGCTGGAGCTCAGCATTAAGGGAAAAAACTGTAAAGCCCACAAGCCCCTCCTTTTTCCATAAAAATTCCCAGACAGATTCTTAGATCTTAATTACCCCCCATTAAAAATCCACTTCTTGCAGCGACAGGTAAAATAAACTTCCCACCTTGCTGAGAGAGAGGGGCTGAAATCACAGCTGTAATAAAACCACGAGAGCAACTCACAATTTCAACCAAACCTCTGTTTCCCTGCCTGAACCTGAAACACAAAAGCATCCTGGGGAAGCACGGAGCTGAACATCCTGCTGCGGGCAGGCAGGGCACCTCACGGAATTCCATCCCTTCACCCTCTTTTCCCCACCGTGCTCCCACACCTCAGCTCCTTCCCAGGTGTTTCCCCAAGGGGAGGCACACCTCGGAAGGAGGAGCAGAGAGGCAGAAGCCCCGGCACAAGCTCTGAACTTCCCAAACCAGTGTTAGGGAAGAGCAGAACGCAGCCAGTACGACCCAACGATAGAGAACACAAATTATTTGGAAAAGCCTACGGGAAAAGCAGTTTGAGAAGCAGGAACTCCAGAGCTTGCCTTCTCAAAAACGCTCTGAGTTAGCCCTGAGGAGGAGAACTGGCCATGCTCAGGGCACAGTAAATCCAAGGGAGACCCCCCCATCCTCCCTGTGCCCTCCCACCGTGTCCCATAGGATGGCACAACACTCCCGTGGCTGCAGGGGTGTGCCTGAAGGAACCAGCCCAAAAAAGCCACGTGAACAAACACCATCTCAGCTGCAACACTGCCTGGAAAGGCACCTGTGGGATCCTGCAGCAAAGGCTGTGTCAGAGCCTTCACCAGAACCACCTGGGTGCTGCTGCTGTGGAAAGCCAGGTTTTGGAGGATGTCTTTGGCATAACCAGCTCCCTGTTGGGCCAGGAGATGTTTATCCTGTACTAAAACACACCAACAACGAGACAAACCCCCCTGAGGTTAAAGAGCACAAGCACAGGCTTGGAAGCAGCGTGACATCCCCGGGCTTATGGGGGTTTTCCAAACAACGCAGCCCCAGGGTGAAGCAGGGAGCTGGAGAACGACTAATAACGAAACAAGAGACTGACGGAACAATGAGTAAGACCTGAAAGTGACACGGCTGTGGATTACTCAAGCACTAGGAGGCTGAGAGCCCGAGGAAGCGGGGGAACACCTGTGGATATCCCAAAAACCCCCTGCAGCTCCAAGGCACAGCTCGGTTCCTTCTCCAAAGTCCCATTCCCGCCCTGCCCTGCCTCCTTGTGCTGGCACTGCCTTTCCCGAGCCCATCCCCGGAGCAGGATCCTGGAACTGTGTGCCTGAAAACAGGGAGACTGAGGAGCTTCCAGACCCTCCAGCTGCTTTTAACCACTTCCTTGGCGTTTTCTCACTCTTTCCAAGACAGGCAGCTGCGCTCCCGAAGCTTGCTGCGGCTTCTAATTCCCAAAAAAAGTTGTGGAGAAGCGAGGACTGTGAGAGACATACAAGAAACAGCAAGAAGCATCCCCACCTCATCCCCTACTCCAGTTTCGCCCGTGTCACAAATCCTCCTTTTCCGGCCCGAAGCTGCCCGAAGGCAGAGCCGACGGCGCCGGGAAGGGCTGGAATTGCAGCGAACCGGCTGGAGGGGGGTGGCTGGAGGAGAAGCCCGATTCCCGCTCCGAGCGCCCATTCCCACTTCCTCCATGTGCGCATTCCTCCCGGGAGCGCTCACGCGCGCCACCGGCAGTGAACGAGCCGCCGGGAGAACTCCTCCCGCGCAGCGGCCGCTTCCACCGGGACTAAAGGTCCGGAAAAAAACTCCAAAACAGCCCCAAACCTCNAGGTGTGGGCTGAGGGCAGCGCAATGGCGGCCTGAGGGGAAGCGGGGAGCGTGAGGGGACAGCCCCCCCGAAAGGTGTCTGGGCAGCTCCTGAGGCACGAAAGGGACACCCAGAGCGGAAAAGCAAAGCCTGAGGGCACAAAAGTGATATCCAGGAGGAAAAGCGAAGCCTGAGGGAACGCTAACTCCTGAGACAGCCCTGCTGCCGCCCTCACACTCAGCCAGGACACAAAGTGTGACAACTTCCCTCCAAAACCAGCCTTAAACAAGCAGTTTAACAGGAAAAACACCCTCCCTTGTTAATAAAAAGCAAGCATGGGGTTCCTTTGGCCGCACACTCAGCAGTGTTGCCCAACAAGCTGATAATTAGGAGTGATATGGATGATTTATTTCAGCGCTGTGTGAGCCGGGTGCTCAGTGTGTTCCATAAATCCAGCGCAACCACCGGACTTCCAACACCATTACGTATACACAGAAATCCAGAGCTGCAAACTTCCCCAGCACAGCCCCTCTTTTAGGATTGATCAGGAATTTCCACATGAGTTATGTAACCCCAGCCAACTCCTCCACATGCTCAGGGGAAGGGTCTGCACCTCTTTTTGACCTGTAGGTGTGAGTTTTAGCATTGCAATGAACATGGCTGAGCTACAGGAGACACGGAATTTGAGTGTTCCGACAAGTCAGGAATGTACACAAAGACAGACCTCAGCATCTGGGTTTACTGCATCCTTGAAGCTTGGTAGTTCCAGGGTGTCCTTGAGGAAGGGATGCACTAATTAGGTCTCTGCGTGAAGGCATACAAAGATCTGACACTAAAGAACATCCTGACTCCAGACAATTTTGATACATTCTGCATTTTGCAACAACGGGAGCGATTCAGGGCACGGCTGCTCTGCGCCCTCTGAGGGGATGTTTCCAGTGGGGAATGGCTCCATGTGATTCGTGAGAGCGGCGCGAGGCAACGAGCCCCCGTCCCCTCGCTCTGCCCGTGGCATAAGCAAATACTGTTAATTTATGGCCGTTTGACAGCGCCGAAATGGAATTAAACGGTTGGGAATTAAACGGGATTAACACGAGGCAGGTTTTGCTCCGCCGTGTCCCGTCCCCGCACACCAGCTCCATTAGCAGGGCAGCCGCGGGGCCGAGGACAGGGAAAAGCGGCCCTGGAGTCATTAACAAAAATAACAAAAATCTCAGCAGTGCTTGTTGAGTCAATGCCACTGTTTTGGGGAGCCTTGGTACCTGGCTAATTCTCTGTAGAACAAATTAACCCAATATCGTGTCTCTCATTATTCTTATCCTCACTTGGCTGTTGTTAAGCCGTTTTCTGTTGTCGTTCCTCTCAATAAAATCTGTGACTTGAATAAATTTCCCCTGCAACTTTGGTGTAGTGGCGCCACACCTGTGGTATCAGCTGAAGATTGTCCTTTGTCTGTTCCTTACAAAACGCTCCCTGATTGAAGCTTCCTATTGTCGTGCTTCTCCTCCCGGAATTTTGTAGGGAGCGCGGCAGCTTAGCATTAAGATTTTGTTTGTATTGATGAGCAATCAGTTGTTTTTCTGATAACGCCGAGGGAAACAGAAGGCTGGCGGACGCAAACGCAACGCGATCGTCTTATCTTATAATTACTTGGGTAAACAAGTGCTGGAAAAATTAATACTGCAGCAGACAATTCCTTGAAAAGTCGGTCTGAGCGCCAGCAGCCGCACCGGGCCGCGAGCCCGGCTCTCACCTCCGAACTGTGCATCCATGAACACAGCACGGAGCGGCGCGGCGCACCCGCGGCGGGAGCAGGGAAGGCTTCCCGCTCGGGCACTTCCCGGGGATGAGTGGCGTGCCGATGGAAATCTGTCGGGGCTGTATTGATTCCAGTCCCCCTGTCTGTCAGCGTCACCTGCCATCAGCCCCGGGCTGGCGGCGTGACAGCTGTGAAGGAGCACGGGGAAGTTGACTGGCAGGATGTTTTGCATCTAATGAGTCTGTGCACAATAAGAGTATCATAAATAACGCTGCGGAGGGACTCGGCTATCGCTCCGACACCGAGAGGCAGAGATTGCCCGCGCACGGCTCCGCAGCCATCTGTCACCTGTCACGGGCCGCTGTCTGGGGCTGAGCCGGACTGCGGCGACGGAAAGCCCCGCAGACTGGTGTCATGCAGCAGACAGAAAGCGGGCTGACGTCGGCAGCCCGGAGTCACTCGGGGAGAGCTTAGAGCTGCAAAGACACCGCGCAGCTCAGGCAGCGTTCCTTGGCAGTGCGGGCCGCCGGACCTGTCCTCCTCTCCACGCACCTCCCAGCCCTCGAGACACGTGCCCATCCCACAGCACAGGGCTTTCTCTGGGGGCAGCAGTCCCGCAGGACAGGGGGGATTGGTGTGGTAAAAAGGATGTTAAAGCCCTCAGTAAAGTCCGGCTTTAGTCCTTTGGTCGAGCCCAGCTGTCTCCCAGGATGTCAGCCCTGGTCACAGACTCACCCAGCTCCATCCTTGGTGCAGCAGATGGCCCAGTTCCCAGAACATTCCAGGCTGCACCCTCACTGATGGCAGCCGGCAGTGCCAAGGGTTCCCACTCAGTTCCAAGCCTTCTGCAGTTCACTTCGTGCTGTTGGGCTCTGAGCCTACATGTTCCTCGTATTAAACTGGACGTTGTTCCCATTTCTAGCTGGGTTTTGAGGGATGGGGAGCAGAGATTGGTGCCCACGTTGGGAGATGGCGGGGCTGCAGCACAGCATGGCTTAATTGGGGTGCTGCTTTCTGCTTTTGAACTTACTTGTCGTCGTTATGAACAGCTTTTTTTTAACATGTCCCCTGGTTTCTCCCTCCCAAAGAAAATCTCATGTTTAATGAACTTAATTTTAGATAAAAGGAACGAAAAGAAGAAAATTAAAAATGCATGAAGCTCCTAGAGTCATCCAATTACTGTGATGTCCACACAGCAACGCCAGCACGGATTTCACAAAGCAGGGAAAGCACTGGGGCTCGCCACATGTAAATGCTGCTCTGTTCCAAAATGTGCTGAATTACAAATGGGCATTTTATGCATTTCTTCCTCTTGATCTGTTGCAGAAGAAGATAAAGATCAAACATGCCAGCCCGCCCCAGCAGCGCCTGTTTGCATACCCACAATGCTTGTCTGCTTCTTCCCAAACCCCGTCTAGCGCCGGACTCCCAATCCTGGGATGCAGACAAGCCTCCCGAGGGGACTGTCGTGGGGCAGGAAAACACTGCACGTCAGAGAGAGCACACACACAATGTATAGGACCCATCATGTTTATTTGGTATTTAAATTTTCTTTGCCAATGAAGTGACGAGCAGCGCTTCAGCCCGTGGCACACTCACCGTGTGTGAAAAGAAAACAGAGTTTGTTTCTTCCCAAAAGCCAGTGCGAGAATCTCAATCGTAGAAGTCATCGAAGTCGTCTGATTCCGCGCTGTGGGTCTGTGGGCGCAGAGCAGCCTCGAGCTCGGAGCTGCTGTCGTCAGATTCGCCCCAGAACGCTGTGGGTGAGGAGACAGAAAGCAGAGCTGTAAAACCTTTTCTGTGGTGATGCCGTTTGTCACAGACACGAGCACGGGGCAGCTCTCCCGAGGCTGACCCAGGGCTGGGAGCTGGGAGCCCCGGCCCCAGGTGTGCGTGTCCAGCGCGGTGTCCGGCAGCGCAGCGGCTGTGCCCGGACAGCGGCCTCATTCAGCGCTCCCACTCCATTGTGCCGCAAGGTAGCCGGGCAGAACATTTCCACTCCAAGCAATTTACTTGACCAGCTGCTGCCTGAATCGCAGCTTTGTCTATTCTCTTCTCCTTTCTCCCACTACTTGACCCTGCGGTGAAGTCACCAGCGGGCCGTGACATCACAGAGTTGGCACAAAAACGGCAATGACGTCACACGTGAAAAATCACCACTTGGAGATCAGATCAGGTCCAGGCAGGCCTGATCCTGTAGCTTTAACCCTAGGCTCTGGGAATCAGCAAACCGCTTCACTGACAGCAGCAGAATCCCATGGCAGTTCAGAGTGCCTGAGGGATTTCTGGAGATGTGAATTTGTTTGACCCGTGGATAGAACAGAACGGGAAGCGTGGCACGTGAAGTGAAGGCCGCAGTGGCTGACGGAGCCGTGCTCTCTGTTCCCACCCATTCCAGAGGCTGCTGGCTGTCCAGAGGCAGCGTGGGAGCCGGCAATGCCCGGGATGAGGCCCAGGGCTCGGCCAGGGACAGCGGGAGGAGGAAGGCTGTCGCACTCACAGAGACTGTGGCTCGCGTTTGAGGCACTTTGGTGCCTCTGACGGCACCAGCTCCATAAACACCTTATCTACAAATGCAGCAGCTGCATCTTTCATCCTCCATCCCCGGCCCCCTGGGCCGCAGGGCTGCGCTCCGCCAGGAACATCAGAGTGAGCCCCGTGCTTGCTCCCACGCTGAACGGCTCTGAGGAAAGGGGCCGGGGATGCGAGAGCCTTTCAAGTGCCACCAAAGCAGCAGTCCTTGATGGCATCTGTACCTCAGTTCCATGCCACACCTCTAAAACCAGGCCATTCCTGACTGCCAGGCACCCAGAGCAGGGCTCTGGGCAGAGCTCCTGGCTCCCAGCGCTGCCCCGCTGGCAGGAGGCTCCGTTAGAGGCGGCTGCAGGCCCCGGCGGGCCTGGCAGGGGGTGAAGGGGAAACTGGAACGTGTGGGGAGCGAAAACACGCAGGGCCTAGGCACCAATTCAGAACAAAACCAGCCTGGCCACAGACAAAACCACCCAGCTGCACCCACGTCCTGCTGTGGCCCCCACGTCACAGGGAAGACCAAGGAACCCTCAGGCTTCTCCTTGTCCAGGTTCCCTCCACCTGCTGTTCCCTGGCGTTTGATTAAACCCTGCAAAGATCCCAACTCTTGGTTCCACACCACCTGCCCCACAAACACCTCCTCTGTGCCCTGGATCTGTCCTCCTCAGCTCCCTGCTGGCTCTCACGTTGAGGCAAGGAAATTCCATGCTTCCCCTTCTCTGTACTTTATGCAGGTCATAACGTGGTTCTGGGAGGGCTTCTACAGTATAAATTAAACTAGAAAGACACTAATTTTCAGTAGCACAACATTCTGTCTCTTACCTTTGGATTTTATGGCAGTTACTGTTTCCTTCCGCAATTCAGTCCTGTAAAAGATGTCATATAATCAGCACAATGTCTCCAACTAAAAAAACAGAAGAAGTGACTTTTAAAAAACACTGTGAAATGGTTTAAAAAAACAACAACCCAGTAACTTCTATAATTACTTTTCCCCCCTCCACCCCCCCCAAATAACTATTTAATCACGGGCTTCTTCACCTAAAAGGTAGAGAAATTCATGTGCAGCAGGGACACTGGTCCAGCTGTGCCTGGCATCGTTCCCTGTTACCCGCACTGATTTACACCAGCACAGAGTTAAGGTACAGAGGAGCAGGGCCCTGTCGAGCTGCTGCTGCCTTCCAGAGCACGCAAAGCACGGAAAGATGAAATCCAAACAAAAATAAATCCCCCCCAGAGCTGCTCCCTGCACTTGCTCCCTGCATGCTCCTCCGGATCCCGGCGCTGTCCCCCGGCCCCATGGAAATGTGCAATCTCCGCTGCCTTTGATCTACCTTGATGTGTGTGCAGCCCGAGCCTGCTCTGCTAAATGGCCGCTCTTGTGCCTGGAGCATCACAGGCCCTTTTGAATCTCTCAAACAAGCTGGAATCATTTTGATCTTTTGTGTGCAGCGCGTGCATTGTGTTGGGGCTGGGGAATAATCGCACGGGGGCAAACACAGGGGAGAATTAACTGTTACAGCAGCAGTCCTGCAAGAAGCTCCAAAAATAAAGCTTCAGCTGATTTTAATAAGGAAGATCAAACAGGAGATATTTGGGACATCACTGGGCCAACCGGTGAAATATAAGCCAATGTCAAGGTGCGGTTTGAAGCTGTGATCTCGGTCACAACAGGACTCTCTGAAATGTCTCCGATTTGCTGCATTTCATTCAAAAACGTGGCAGCCAATACAAAAGTGCTTAAAGTGGGGAGCCACAAATATTCCACTATTGCGGAGGCATTTGTGAAGGAGACAAGAAAAAGCAGGGACAATCCATCGCTTGCGTTACCCTCAGTATACAGTCAGAATTTGGGATTGCAGCTGGAAAGCCACACGTGAAATTTCACACACTGCAGCTACCAGTGGTGCAGCCACTTTTCCTTTTCACCCAGAGAAAGCTCCCACTGTTTAAATCCCATTTCCTCTCCAAAGGCTCCCGCTTTGCAGACAGAAATTCCCAGATTATTAAACACAGCCCCGGTTCCACCAAGGCAGAAAGAAGTGCCAGTACCAAGTGACAGCTCTAGCAGAGTACTGACAGTGCTGTAACTCATTATTACCTTGTTCAGTAAAAACTTTAAACTGTGGGCTTCAAAGGTTCCTCCAACATTCCTTTAGTGTGCCATCCCACCGCCTTTCCCTTTTATTCCACGCAAAACCCCACACTGCCTCACACTCTCACTTCTCCTTCAAAGACATTCACTCGGCAGGCTACCCAGAGAGGATTTGAAGCGGGAGCCTCTGGGCTGATCCTGCAATACGCTGAACACGGGAGCGCCTGCTCCCTTTGGCCAGATCTCCTGGCCCTCAGCACTTCCCAGGAGGTGCTCCAAGCATCCCAGGCTCAGCCCATGAAAATGTGCTCAAGAGGCTGCACTGTTTTTCCCTGCGTGTGGAGCACAAAACCACTTGTTGCTGAGCTGCAGCTGGTGGGGTTCCTCCTGTGGATGCTGGCACAGGAACCATTTCGAGTAGCTGAGGAGCCGATCAGGGGGCAGCAGCCACCGCTTTCCCTTGGCCACATCCTGGCCTGCTGCTGGGGAGGGAGCGTGGGGTTCCTGGGATTTTCAGTTAGCTTCTCACAAAAGCCATTTGACAACTGAGTTTGTCAGTTCTGTCCCATTTCTCTCCGTGGTTCAACCCCACAGCAAACACCAGCGGGTCAGTGCTTTGGGTCCAGTGCTGAGAACCACCAGGGAGGACTGCCCAGGTCTCCAGGGCTTGGTCCTCCAGACCCAGCTGAAGGATCTGTGGAGAAAGGACCACCATGGCCGTAGGAAGATCTGGAGACCTTCCCACTGCCACCCCAGCTTCCCATGAAGAGAAAGATCAAAGCTGGCAGGAGAGCGGGGAGAGAGGTGTTTGTGTTCTACCAAACACCATCCGTTCCCTGGGGTTCATCTCCCCAGGACTAATCCGCCACGTGTGGAATGGGGTTCACTCCCCAAAAAGCCCGGAGCCAAACACAGCCGTCCCCAGAGAGGGAGATGGGGACAGGGTGGCAGCAAAGGCTCGGCAGGAGAGCTGCCAGCACAGGGAAATGCCGGGCAGATACGGAAAATGGAGCGAGCACATCAGAAAGGCCAGAGGGGAAACGGCAGCTCCCCCAGGCCAAGCCTGGAAAATGCTGCAGGGAATAAAGTCCAGGATCAGGTGTGCAGCATTAGGCTAAGCCGGGAGATGCAGCGGCACCTCTGCGTCGCACAGCAGCTGCGCTCGGCAGCCCCGGCCGTGGCAGCGCGCCCCCAGCAGTCGCAGCACACACAATGGGCACAGACCTCCGCCGAGACATTTCGGGGTATAAATGGAGCCAGGCCGGTTCCAGCGCCTCCACTAATCCCCCGACGTGACCCTCCGATATCCATTTACACATTTGCTTCTTCCCTAAAATAATTCCAAACTGAACCCAGGCTCTGACAAAGAAAAAACCCAAACCAGTTTCACTTCAAAGGGCCTTTTAATCTCTCCGTTTCTCTGATGAAACAGGCTTTTTGTATTGAAGATGCTGCAACAGTAAGAAATGAAAAAGCTCCAAGAAAATATTTTTTCCTCTATAAAGAAAATTATTATTAAGAGGAAAATGCCAGCACAACAAGAGCCGAGTTAATCGAGGGGGCTCGCTGGAAAACAGCAGAAAACCTTTACTGTGGCCTGAGTGTCTTTTTGCTAAAGCACCTGTTGAACTTCTCTGTTTTAGTGTCGAGCGAAAAAGACACCCAAAAAATTTGGGATACCCTAAATGCCAAGGGATTTCCCCGCCCTGGAAAACCAAGTATCTACAGTACGTATTCTGCACAGTGTTACACAGGCAGTATAAACTCAAAAGTCCATTCATCATGCCAGAGTTGGAGTAATAACACTGAATTTCAGTAATTACACTGCGAGTAGGATGACCCTTATGTTAGGATACAAAGATTTCTATCGAGCTGTGTCTAAGACCGGTCTCTGTTTAGATTCACCACGCTGCAGAAAAAAAACCCCCACTGGCACAAAGATGCATCACAGCGCTGCGAGGAAGCCGTGCAGGAGAGCAGGGGCAGTGCCAAAACATCCACTGTTCCCTCTGTGCTCGGCCGGCAGATGTTGGTGCCCCTCCCCACAAACCTGGCAGGGCATCGCCACCCCCACAGCGCTGCTTCTGCAGCAGCTGGGGCTGCAGCCAAAGGAAACAAAGCTCACGCAAACAGCTGGAACGGCGGAGAATCCCGCTGGAATTTTCAGTCAGCTTCTTACAGAAGCCATTTGACAACTGGGAGTACGTCAGGGAGATAAAACCATCGGATCCTGGCTGGTTTCTGCACGCATGTCCCAGGAATCCGGACCCACATGGTGCCGCTTTCCCTGGAATTCCAAGGGAAATGCATTTGTGTGTGTCCTGAGCACTGCCAGCCCCAAAGCTCTGGGACGTCTCCTCAGAGCACAGCGGAGTTTTCGGTGCCGGGACTGGTTGGGGAAGGGGGGAGCAGGGGATGCGCAGAGCCCGAGTGCCCCCCGATGGCCAAAGCCGACGGGCCCGGGAACGATTAAGAGATGAATTCGGCTCTGCCAACTTCTATTTGCATGTCACGACAGCCGTGTTGGGCAACAGGGCTGAAAACCGGCCTTCAGAGACCCCCCCAGAGTCCTTCCAGCAGACTAGTTAAAGTTTAAAATACTTTACACCATGTTGGTGTCCTGACAAATCCAAAGCGGGCTTTGGCTCTCAGCTGATAACGCACCTTTAATCTCCAGATTATTTGGAAACGAGACAGCGCAAACAAGTCAAAGGAAAATAAAACGCTCGCATCCGAAATGGGGAATTCCCAGAAAGCGAGTGACCTCCACTGGCTGCATCCATCGCTACAGCCCCCCGGAATGCCACACACATCGCTGCCCACCCGCCTGCGCTCGCCGGCAGCCTCAGCCCTGACTTCTGATACCTTCTCCCCCGCCAGGACCGTGTAATTTAACGCCCTCTCTCCTGCTGCAGCGCCCCAACGCCCCCCACCCAAAGGTGCATCTCCGTGCGTGGAAATATTCCCCGGGGAAAGCAGAGGAGCCAGGGAAAAGCAGTTTTCTCGCTGGAGGTAGAGCAGGCGGCATTTGCGGGAGAAGAGGAAGCTCTGGCATGCACCGCCGAACAAAAGGGAACAAGTGGTCTTTACTCGGAGAGCAGCTTCCTATTAAGACTCACTCCGTCGTACATTATGCCTTTCATCCCCACTCAACCACAAAATGATTTTGCTGTAGGAAATACAATGGCAGAAAAAGATTTACATTGAAAGAATCTTTAATAATAAACTGTTGCAGATCTGCCTACTTCCCCATGATTTATAATACAATAAACATCGGATTCTATTAAGTCTCATGCACTGAAGACACGCAGTGAAAACCCAAGTATGAAAGCCCTCAATTCTTCCCTTCTCCAGGCCCATAATAGTGAAACGAGCATGGATAAATGTGCTAAGAGTATCTCTTTGCATCTTTTATAGCTTGTGTGTATCAATCTGTAAAGCTTATTAAGAAAGTCATTGCTATGCAAAGCAGCACCCAATCTCTTTCTCTTGCTTTTCAACAGCGCGCAGTGTTTAGCCAATAGGGCCAGGCCCCGGCCCCTCATTCCGCATTCATAACATGCAACATTTGCACAATGTGTATCTCAAAGGCTGCTGAATAGAAAGCCTTAATACTCATGTAAACAACTGCAAACCAATTACTTAATGAATCAGGCCCACACATAATGAGGTGCCAGACAAAGAGCTATAAATGCATTTTTGCGCCCGAGCCTCCGCTTTAAAGTAAAATCCCTCAGCTGTAGTTTGGGCTTAACTGGCACATGATAATTATTGTCTGGGGGACATCAGAGGAGCCACGGTTTTTATTCCGGTCCGGCGGGGTCCGCGCCGAGGTCACTCATCAGCTCAGTGACAAAACGCAGCAAAGGAGAATTTATAAAGTGCCACGGCCGAGCTCGCAGGGATGTTTATTCTCAAGTAGTGGGTTTGAGACCACTTGTGAAAGCAATAAAGCCCGAGGAGTGGCTGCCGGGAGCGGAGCTGCAGCGCCGAGGAGCCGCGGCATGGCACGGCACGGCACGGCACGGCACGGCCCGGCTGCAAACAGCTCTGCCTCCTCCTCCTCCTTGTGCCGCGCTCCGGGCAGCCAACGCCGGGGGCTGCTCCCAAAGCCCACAGCGGGAAGGCTGCGCTGGGCCTGAGCCTTTTACAAAAACTAACTCTTACACTGACTTAGAGATTTGTTACAGTGGTTTTTTAAAGCAGCATCACCACGTATCCCAGCATCACGAAGTGTGCTGCTGCTGCTGAGCACTGAGAGGCCTGGAATTATAGAGACCAGGGGGAAGTATTTGAAATCTATTACGAATCAAAATTGGAAAAACAGAAAAAAAAAGGCAAAAAAAATGTACAGCATCTAACCGAGGCAGAAGTGGCTGCAGGCATGATTACACAGCAGTGCAGCAGCAATGGGGTTTAGCTTGGAGAGTTTTTATTTTAAATAAAAAATAGTTAATTTTAAGTGACATGTTTTATTCAGCCGCAGTGATCCTGGAAGGAAGTTCTCAGGGCCCCGTCCTGCTCTTCCTGCTGCCCCGGGCTTCAGGAAGGGCTAAAATGTAACATTTCAAAAACTCATGTACAGGAACACCCTTGCATTTCATAGCACAAGGCAGGATAACTTGGCTCATCGTTCTCAAAGTTCCAGAAAATATAAAAAGATAAAACAATTGAACCTAAGATGGTAAGAATTAATCCCACACAAAAGCAGGAGTGCCAGTCATCCATGCTGGGTTACAGCTTGTGTTTACTGTGCTTGAATCATAGAAATTCTATGATTTTAACAGCAATTACAGAATTGGAACTGGCCTCCCCCACAGCAGCCTAAAAATCCGCGTCATGGACGCAGGAGGAGCTCGTAACCCGAGGTGTTCCAAACCTGCGGTGTTGGATTACAGAAACACCGACCTTAACCCCAGTCCAAGTAAAACAGTAAATCAGGGGAGCTTCAGCCCTTTTCTCTCGGGGTTTCTCCCTCATGGAATCATTTCCAGTGTTACAGCTGTACCTGGAGAAGGGAGGAGCGCTTCCATCTGACAAGGAGCTGCTTTCCGAATGCGTTTCCAGGCTGTCCCTTCCTTTGGGGCTGTTGTGGCTGCGATCCCTACCTGTGCAGGAAAAACAGGGACTGTGAACTTCCAAGTTCCCATTTACATTAATCAGAAAGGTTATTTTTGTTTTCCTTCCCCCTAAATGTAGATTATTTTGGAATGTTACAGTTCTGTCAATATTATTTGATTCCTCAGTTGTTTTCAGCCATTCTCTTGAATTAGATAAATTATTGGACAATAATAAATAAATTCTGTAAAATAATAAATTCAATAAAAATTGAATTAAACACACATCTTGAGATTTTTATGACTTAAACGGCCCAACGCCCAACTATTTCAAAACCTTTTATCCACACTTTCCTTTCTTCCCTTTCCCCCTGCACTGTGGATCTCATTTCCATTCTGTAGAGATTGATTTAAAAAAAAAAAGAAGAGGCAAATGGATTCATTCACTGGAGTCAGACAATTGCTCATCTTTGTATTCGTTTCCAAAGCACACGATGCTCAAGCACAAATCCCACTTTAAAAGGCTGCTTTGCATAGATATTTTTTATATATACGTTTTTATCTATAGCACTGCAAGGATAACCAAGCCCTGCTGTCACCTATGTCCCACCCCAGGACAGTTCAGTATTTCTGTCCACACTGGATTCTCCACTTCCTAACTGGCCGTGCACATTCCCAGTCCCTTCTGCACTTGGATTGCAGTGGCACAAATCCTGCTCGGCCTCAGGCACTTAAAGCAAAGACGTGCCAGAGCCTGCCCAGGAGGAAAGAGAGGGAAAAGAACGAGAGGGAAAAACAGAGAGGGGGTAAAAAAAAAGAATCACCCGCCTTTTCCCATGATGTATCACAGCTCATGGTATTGCCTCTCCCAAAACCAGCGCTCGAGCTGCTGCCGCTGCCTCTGCTTAAAGATGGATGAAGAATTTCCACCCAGAATTCACAACTCTAGAGAGACTCCAGGGCCTTTTAGGAACTTAAGTGTCCAACATGAGCTGCTGGAGGGCGTCATCCAGCCGCACTTAAGTGCGGTGTCCAACCTGGCGCTGTCCCGAGGAACTTTCTCCATCCCAGACGTATCAAATGATATCAAACAGAGCAAGAAGTTGGGTGAGACTTATTAATGCCTTGATTGGTGCACTGCGAGGAGCACCTGGGAATCCTCAAAGGAGGACCTCACCGGGGAGGACCTCACCGGGAAGGACACATGGGCACGGGAAAAGGGGTGACAGGATTGTTGGCTCATTAGAGGTGGCCCAAAAAGGGAAGCAGAATCCAGCCTGTGCTCTTCCTGTTCCTGTATGATATACAAAGAAGGGCTAATTTTTTCTTCTTAAGAGGGCTTTTCCTCCTTATCCCTACGCTGGGGATTTTATACCCGGAGAGCAGCTGGGGGTGACATTCTAGCTGTTGTAAAAGCAGAGCCCAACGAGTGGAGCAGTTACGCCATTTTTATTCAAATCCTCTACAGCCTTAACGCCTGCTCAAATCAAAGACACGAGTGAAGGGGAGAGAGAGAGAATCTGGTTTTGTTAAAGATTTAACAAACCTGCCCCTTCAATAAAATCAGCAATTTCCTACTCATAAATGAGACTCTTAAACAGTCATCCAGCAAAACAAGAAATAATGGGTTTTATCCTTCTTAATCTCGCATTATTCACCTACCTCAGGAACAGCCGAAGAGCTGAACAATTTCTTTTACGTGTCTTCCCCGATAAAAAACAAAGCATCCATGGAGGAGCTCAGAATGAGCCCAGATCTCCCCCTGTATCCTCACATAACCTGGTATCACAGGAGATTGCTGTTATCAGCCAGCTCCTCTCTGGGCGAGCCGTGCACCAGGTACGATCCCTTTAAAGCCCATTATCCACAGCCAGCCTTCCCCGAGCTCCGGACAGGGCGTCAAAGAACCAACACAAATACTTCTGGAATATTTACAGAATATTCAAGAAAATAAATGTTTCTGTTCTCTTTTTATGTAACAAAAGTAAAAGAAAAATAAACCAAAACTCCAGAAGCATTCCCGAAGTGCCATCCTGAAGACTGCTTGGAAGCACATCCACACAGCTCTCACAGTGAAGTCCATCAAGCCCCACAAGGCTTCTGGTGTTTCAAACCAACACTTTCAAAATGCAGCAACTACTGAAATAAAAAACATCCCAAATCTGTATCCCTTAGGCTCAGAAAAAGTCATACGGCAAAATAATCACGTACGGATGGACATCAAATATCAGTTCATCTAAGCCCCTCAAAACAAGTTGGTTGAGCCCAAAAGCCAACACGCAGAGATGTGGCTTCTATTTTAGGCCCAGAACGATTCCAGAGCCCTGGGGCCACGGCAAAGGGTGATGATAAAAGGGAACGAGCAGCTGCCTGGCAGGGAGAGGAGGGGAGGGGAACAAGGAGCCCGCAGAAGATCACGGGCTGAGGATGAATCGTGTCTGAAAGGAGCAGCTTGGCTTTCAAGTGAGGTGTGAGAAGCCTCTCTCCTGGAGACAGGGGAACAGCAGAGACAGCTCCCTCGCAAGGGACGGGTTGGAACTAGAGTTACTGGCTTTGGCTGAGGAGCCTCTTGGCATTTTTACACATAGGAGGCATTAGCACTTGCACGTCTGCTCCATGAGAGAGCCAGGAGAGGTCGGGAAGTCTCAGTGGTGGCACCGGCTGGAGGGAGCCACCGTTATCAGGCAGCTTTGGTACAGGAGGCAGAGAGGAGGCTCCTGGCTGGCACAGGCACGGCTCCCATCCGGCAGGGATCTGCCCCACGCTTATTCTAATGATCCCCAGTCCATTACTCACGGAAAGAATCAAACCAGCAACCTCTGTAGCTGGCCACATAATTACTGGATCTTCCCCACGGAGACTGACCCCGGTAACACCGACAGTGGGCCCCGGTGGGCTCAAGGAGAGGATATTCGCACGGGGCGAATGTGGAACATGATTACAAGGAATTAAAGAGGCGCTGCTGCTCCCCACCTTTGTTTCTGCCAACGTGAGCGTGGGCCCTGTGATCTGACGTTTAATCTGCGCTCAGTGCGAGCGGCTGAATTTGCTCCCTCTGAAGCCGCTCCCGGCACTGAGCCCCGGGGTGTGATTATATAACCCAGTCAATGCTGGGCCCAAGGTTAATATGCAGCCACCCCTTCCACCTGTAATGGGAATCTTTCCCTCCACGCTTTCTTCCCCGCTCTCATCTTCACTCCAGCCTGTGACTTCTGGATGTGAACACGCCGTAATGAAACCATTTCAAAGCGGCAGCCATCAGACTGGTTTGCTTGCTTTTAAGCCCTACTCCCTTTAATTTCCCACTTTTGTTATCTCTTGTTTATTGATCTAAACTATCCATTACTGCTCTCAAAAGCAGCGCCCACTGGGAACTTGCCACCCTGCCTCTGTAGCTTCCTCACAGAAGGACAAGCCAACCAAATGTCTTGAGGAATTGAAGACCCGATGGATTTGGGAAACACACAACCCACAGCAACGCCTGGCGGCGGCGGCACCATGTGCCAGACCCACGGCAGGAAATTAGTTTAAATCAAAGTCTGGTCACCTCTGCACATAAGAGTGGCATGGATTTCGGAGCCTGGAGCAGCCTGTTTGCATTTGCTGTGCAAAGAGCACGGCAGCCTAATTGCCTGCTGCTGCCAGACTCCGATGGAAGGGGTGCTCCAGGAGCAGAGCGGGCGAGCTGCCATCACTGGAATAACGTATTCTCTCCCCACGTGAAGGAATGAGCTGGGCTGTCCCACACACCGGCACCTCCTGAGCTGGGAAATGGCCCCGCACGAACCCTTTCGTTTGGGCAATTCCTTCTGCGGTCTGGCTTTGTCACAAAAGGCAGCAAATACATCCCCCAGTTCCTAAACGGGAGATGTTTTGTAAACACGCACACAGAACCCACAGATCCATTTTATAGTGGCCCCAGGGCTTGGCCTTTTCCTCTCCTGCAGAAAAACCTGCCCCCACAGGCATCACTTAGTTTGGGAAGTAACCAGAATCTCAAGGCATACAGAGATATTTAGGAAAATCCCCCAAACCCATCACAAGTGTACATTGATCTGCCAGCAGCTATGGCACAGTCCCCGGGGATTTGGACAGAACACCCCTATGTCCAGAGCAGGCAGCTGGAGGGGCAGCCAGAGCTGAAACACCCATTACCTGGTTCTCTGCTTTCCAGCTGCTTTCCTTCCCCGCCGTTGGTCGGGATTGATGGCAGGCTGAGCGAGGATTCATCGCTCTGGACAGGTGACCCATCCCCACGCTCTCCTGGAAGGGCCCCTCCCAGCACCGGCACAGCCTGAAATTCAAAACAAAAACAGCCACAGCTCCATTATCCTCCCCCTCGAGCGTTTTCCATCGAACATTTAGGCTAATCCACACTCCCCGGGGCAATCTGCTTCCAAGGTGTTTCTGTTAGACGTTCCATTACCTTACTTCTAGGGTGCTACTCTGGGGCTCGTTTTGGGACAGAAATACGGACTCGAGTCTGTAAAATCTACCTGATGTTCTACCCTAACTCTCTCACTGTTTGGTAAAACAGTTGTTTAACAACACAGGAAGAGGCTGAGGCACTTGCAGCCTCTGGAATGCCAATTTCATTTATTTATTTAGATAGTTGGCTATAACCTTTTGCATTAGCTTAGAGAAACCATGAGTGTGCCACCATTTATAAAATGCTCTGCGTCTTCAGCACCAAACCTCACTCTGCTTAAAAAAAAGTAAAAAAATACATCATTCATGATAAAAAGTCACAGAAAGATAGGAGCCTCGTGACGGTTCGCACCAGAGCGAAGGGGTGAGCTCATTCCAATGCCTCACTGGAGTGAAGGGTGGGGACCTTGAAAAGCCCCTTTTCCTGTGGGATGAAGCGCTGGACATCTGTTCCTGAAGCCCCAGGGCTGATCAACCACAGCCTGCCGTCCTTGCCCTGAAAGCCACACCCCGCCGGGGCACAGCCGTAGTGGTGCTGGGGAGTCTCCAGTGCCCCTGATTTCCCCACCGTGAGGTGTCGGTGCCCACCTGGCTGTCCTGTGCCTCCTCTCCCGAAGCCAGCAGCTGCTCAAACATCTCTGCCACCCCCTCCGGGAGCCGAACCTGGCGCTGCTTCAGGAAAAGGCCGTGGTGGCTCAGGCGAGTCCGCAGCGCGTCCGTGTCCCTGAGGAACACACCGGCACAGTGGGACACCCCACCCACACGAAAAGCCACCACCCATTTGGGCCTTAATTCCCACTTTCTCTTTTAAAAATGTTCAAAGCGGAAAATGTAAGAAGCCACTTGCGGCTTCTGCTAGTGTAGGGAAGATGGGCGGGGTGACCATCATCATCATCATCATCATCAGGATGCCTGCCCTGTCCTGAGGCTCAGGATCCAAAGACACAACCCTGGTCTCAGCACCGTGGCCTCGCTCACTCCCTGGGGCACAGCCGGGCTCCCACTGCCCCAGGCTTGTCTTTTGCTCAGAAAGAATAAAAAGGGAAAAGGAAAAAAAAAGGGAAAAGAAAAAAAAAAAAGGTGTCTTTTAACGTAGAAAATCTCAATCCTGCAATCCTTTTGTTTGCCAAAGATGTTTGTTTTTCCTGTTGCTCCAGTGAAGTTTCAGAGGAGTGAATTCCAATTAACTCCACGAGTGTTTGTCCCTAAGAAACCATTCAGGAGACACAAGGAGATATTGGTGCTCGCAGGCGTATCAGCCTCGCAGGAGAGGCAGGTACCGGCACAGAGACCCTTCTGCAGTGCTCACAAGTGCCCTGATCCTGCCAGCACTTGAGCACTGCGGAGCCTGTGACGGGGAGGGAGGTCTAGACAGAAGCTAAGCAAGGCAGAATGGAAATTGTTTTCATTTCTGGGTTAAAGAGACCTAAAAAAAAAAAAGTAATTCTCTCTTGTCCTTGTGGCATATGCACGGGAGAAAAAAAAGCCCATTCTGAATAACTGCACTTTGTTGTTTTTAAAGGCCACGTGCGTCTTCTGTCTCACACAAAGTAATTTCCTTCTCAGAATTACATTTCCCCTCCTTACATGCCCAAGACTCGTTGCAGATCCCGGGAACAACTGGCTGAGAGGTGTCTGGAGTTCCTGCAATTCCCTGCCTGCCAGAGGGGCCTGGGGTGGGAGACACTGCAGACTGGATGGGCTGGGGGGACCCCGGGCTGCCCTGTGGAGCACGAGTCCCCACCGGGGAATGGGAGGGAAATCAATTAACTCCCGAACGCTCCCGCTCCGAGTGCCACGAGGTGCGGGCCCGGCTGCCTCGGCGCCAGAGGGGTGGCACGGATCCGGGGGCAGAGAGGACGCTCCTCACCCCCAGAGGGTTCTGTGTTTCCCGTACCTGCTGTGCTCCTCATGCCCCGCTCCGCCTGCGGCCCCGCCGGCGTCCTCCGGCGGGAGGCTCCCGCTCCGCGTGCGCCGGGACACGAGCAGGAGCTGCCGGAGCACCACGGCCTCGATCACCTCGAGGTCGCCCTGAGTCAGCTCGCCGACCTCACCGTGAGCACTGCAACACAAAGCAGGGGGGACAGGCCCCGTGAGCACAGCCCGTCCCAGGCTGGAGACAGGACAGCCAGGGGACAGCCGGAGGGACAGACATCCGTGGTGCTCGGCAACAGATGTGGGACGGGACAGGGAGGTCGCACTCAGCACTCGGAACGTGCCAGGTGCAGCCTCCCGGGGAGAGGGGAGCTGAGCACACCCCCTCCGGCGGCAGGCTGGGGGGCAGGCCTGTTTGGGGCCCCTCTTCCTAACTCCCGAGGAATTCTCCAATCACCAAGTGCCCAGGAGAATCTCGGTCTGTGGAGGACGTGCATCATTGTCAATAAAGTTACCAACAACTCCCGGTTCTCGTACCTAGGGGTCCAGAGGCTCAGGAGGGACAGCCAGGGCTCTCTGCCACTGGTTTTGACAACACCCCGCTTCTGGTGGTTCCCTTTGCTCTCTTACTGTAGTTACTCTATTTGTCTGGCACGGGCCACTTGCCACCCGGGCTCCACTCACTCACCTGGGCAGCTCTGCTGTCCCCGAGGGCTGGCCCTGGTACAGTGCCCGGTGCTGGGGGCTCCTCGTCTCCACCAGGTCCTCCAGGAGCTGCAGCGCACGGCAGAGCTCCGAGAGCTCGGCCAGCATCCTGCCGGGCCTGCGGACAGACAGACAGGGCTGGCAGTGACCCGAGGGGTGACAGGGGCTTGTCAGTGCATCCCCATCGCACCCCCCGGAAAAACAAACAGCCTCGTTTGAGCTTTCCAAAGCAAACAGCAAAAACCACGTTTCCGAGCTCTGTAGGAAGGGGGGGAAAAAAAACCAAACCAAACCAAACCAA
>VXAD01007437.1:483031-501444 GCA_013399195.1 Dicrurus megarhynchus | reverse complement strand
AAAAAAAAAAAAAAAGCACACGAGCAAACAAACCATCCAAAAACCAGCCCGGGCTGAGCCGCTGCATGGAAATTACCCCTGCGCCGAGCACTTTAATTCCTTCACCTCCACAAGCGAAACAAATCTGGTGACCACCTACAGGTATGGGGACAGCCCTGGGACCTCAGAGGGGTTTTGATGAGGCTGCACCTCTATAATGATGCAAATGAGGACTTAACCACTGAAACAATGCCGCGGGCTAATCCCGGGACAGAGGTGTAAATGGCTATTCAGGTCCCCGCTGCCGCTTTGTGGGGCTCCCAGCCCAGGTCTCGGCCAGCAATGAACACCCCAGCTGGGGCAAAAGAGAGTTCTCTTTCTTTTCCCCACATGCAGGAGCTGCCATGTTTCCGCAGTTAACCCTGGCTTGCTCTGCCTCCAGGGAGAAGCTCTGTGCACAAAAACTTGCAGCATTTGCACACTCGTGCTGAGCCGTGCCCAAAGCTGTGCTTTCCCTCGGAGTGTTGGGCAACAGTGAACAATTAAGTGGGGGCTGCTGTGCCTTTAGTCGAGTTTCCTAGACATTTAATAAGCAAAACAATGCCAGGGAGATCACATAGGCAGTTAAACAGTGCTTTCTCTTTTCCCCCAGCCTTACAAACCCTGTATTCCAGCGGCCGGCTCGTTTCCCATTGTTTTCCCTCCCGCTGGGTGGTCCTTCCAGGGTGCCACTCGAGAGGGATACAATAATAAAAAGGGAAGGGGAAGGAAGGGACACCAACATAAAGAAAAACAAAATGTATGACAATCTGCAGCAGGCTACGGATCAGAGGTCAGCAAACAAGAGGTCCTTCTCTTTTACAGGTTGCTTCCTGGAAACAGTCTGATTAAGCTGACAGCTTGAATTATGTGTTACATTTTGTAATGCACAATCCATCTGTGCTAAGTCCTCCTCAATGCAGCTGAAGCAGCACAGGCATAAGCTCTGCCTTTTTCCACCCCCTCAGCTCGGGCCTTAAAATAGTCATCATCTTTCTCCACGCTAATTCTCAGAGACCCTCTCCCCCCCGCCTCCCGCCCCCCGGGTTTAAGCCCTCAAAGAAAGGGCCGGGTGCTGCAGGGAATGGTAAGAGGACACGGAGCCTTTCCCTTTGGATCAGCAGCTCCGAGGGAGGGGAGACCAGGAGCCTTGGCAAGCGCAGCCAGCCCCCGTGTGCCGGGGGGCTGCTGACAGAAACCCCTCCCAGGCTCTCCCCGCGGGGCGGGGTGTGAGCAGGCAGGAGTGCGGCCCGGCCCCCCCGCCTGCAGCCCCCGGAACACCGGCGCTGCTTCCCAACCATCATCAGTTGTGGTAACTAAGGCAGCGAAGTTGCAGCACCCTACTGTGACCTGCAACCAGATGCAAACCTTCTGCTCAATCACCTTTCCCAACAACATCTCCCTTCCTCGCTTGCCAACACTCTGCTGCAGGGAAAAAAACCCAAAATTCCTTAAAAAACACAGACTGGCATCTCTGCAATAAGGAGAGGCATTTGCTCCAAAGATGAAAACCTGTGGCTTCCTGGCACACAACAAGGACTAGTTTTGCCTCTGGAGTCAGCCACGGTCTCTGCTCCTTTCAACACCGTCCCTCGTACTCATTTCAGATAATTCACCAGGAGTGTACGAACAGTGCTTCCTTCCGATGCCACAGCGACACTGCTGCAGTGGCAGAGCCCAAGCTAGACATATTTCAACTCAAGGCAATGAATACCCAGAATCTGGCAAATTTCTGCATGTTTCTTCAGCCAGCACAGGAGTTTCGCAAGAGAAGACCACGCGGGCTGGAGGGACATCGCATGTTGTGAATCCGTGGTGTGACAGAGCAAAGGAAGCTGCGTTCCCATCGCTTGTGTAGCTTGTACAATTGAAATTCACGTACTAATCGCTCGCAAGCTTTTCCACAAGATTTTGGGCTCGTTAATTTTGCAAGGCTCAGGCGTGCACGCAGCATTCCAGGTGCCTTGGAAAGCCCACCCGGCCGTGAGCACAACGAGGGAACGGCTGCTCCTCCTCTCCTGCCGGTTGATCTGCCTTTTCATTTTCAGGTAAAGCAAATTAAAATCTGTATCTTTTCTGCAGCACCGGCAAGCAGCAGTGATCCCACTTCCACGGCCTTGAGAAGCGGAGGCATTCAGCTTGGCATAATGGGAGGAGAGCTCTGCGCCGCGGTTCCAGCCGTGCCCCGGGGACAATGCAGGCGCTCAAACCTTGTGTATAATTTCCCCGGGCCTCGAGAGCTGCTCTACGTCTCATCAGGCGCTGCAGAGCGAGGCGAGGCCTCGCCGGGGAGGGAACACAAGGTTAAACTGCCGGCGCTCAGCTCTGACTCCTCTCGCAGAGACTGGCACTCGGTGCTCTCCCCGCTCTGCTGTGATTAACAGGTGGGATACAGAGGGAAAACTGGGGGGAAGCTATTTACATGTAAATCAGAGGATGTTTCCATAGCAAGCAACAGCCCGATGCAAATGGAAAGGATAAAGTTACAGAGGTGTCTGCTGCTGGCCCCCAGTTTCTGCTCAGGTGTCATCTGTTAACACCCAAACCAGAACTGACGTCAGCACTGCCACGACAAGGCGCCCGGGAACGCGGGGAGAACAGGCATTAACCGGATTAAAACACTCAAACAACCAAGATGGGAAAACCCAACCAGCTGGCAAAAGAGGAGCGTTCATTCTGCAGGAGCACTTGTTCTCCAGGGCTAAAAGTGCCGTTTCCTTTGCGCCATGTCCCTGCAGGGCGACCCGGGCCAGTCCCGGCGACCATCTCACGGTGGGCACTGCCCTGCCGGGACAGGGATGCACTTCCCTGTCTCATGAGGGCGTTGCGGGGCCGAAAATCTGGCTGGGATGGACTTACAGCCGACGCTCTGGCGCTGCACTTGTTGGCCACAAAACCCTGCCCCTGTCACCCGGCAGCAGAGGCCAGGCCCTGTGTCTGCAGCGCACTGTCCTCGTTCTCTCTGACTCTATTTCCAAACAAAATGCTCAAACAGTTCAAACCCCTGCAAGTTTTACCCAGTAGAGTGACCGGAATAAGATTTGTGTATGTTTAAAGGACATCATCTGCATTTTACCAACAAATCCTTCACTTGGCAGCTCTGACCCCAGAGAGGTGCCTGAAGCCCCTGAATGCCCAGTAACAGGGAAGTGGTACCTGCATGGTGCTGAGCTGTCCAAGGGCTCTTCCTGGGCCGCGGGAGGGCTCGGGCGTGGCAGCAGGGAGCCCTCCGGAGCCTGGGCATCCCTGCCCTGCTCCTGCCGCGGGTCGGGAACGCTCGGCTTCGCCTCCTCCTCAGCACCGGCAGGGGCCCGGAGCTCGGCACTGCTCCCCTCCCTGTGAGCCCGCCAGCTGCTCAGGCCAGGCTTTGCCCCTGTAATAACAACAAAAAATAATGCATCAAAGATATAAAAACAGTCATTATTCTTCTCAAAGCACTAGCAGGACCATGGAGTAGATTACAGTGTAGGGAACGAAACCAAGCTTACCCACACTATTCACCCCGTGTGAGGAAACAAGCATCCATCCATCCCTCCATCCATCCATCCATCTATCCATCACCCATCCATCCATCCATCCATCCATCCATCCATCCATCCCTCCATCCATCCCTCCATTCCCCTTGTCTCTGCGCTTCCCTGCCCACGGCCCCTGTCCTTCCACACTCCTCTCACAAGGGGGAGTCCAGGGAGGCTGCAGCCTCTGGGGTTTGGGAACAAACCTGGCATTGCTCAGAAACCACCCCAGCACAGACACCAGCTACCTGACCGAATCAGCTCTGGAGGAATCAAACAGAGAAGCTGGAAAAAACATCTCTTAGGCTAAAAGAAATGCACCCCAAGAGGCTCCTACTGCACCCATTTTTGAAACCTTTCAGCAGGAATACACGCCTGGAGGCTCTGAGAGGCTGAACAGGGATGACACAGACACGCTGCTCGGCTTTTCAGAGACTGCCAACAGTCAGTGGAGCAGCCAGTGCTGTAACAAATTGGGATTGCTACAGAAATGCCCAGTTTTCCATAACATTCACCTTAGGTTTAAATTAACCAGCCTCTGCACTGCCCCCAGCACTCCTGCTTGGCTCTGTCATGGAGTTTCACTGGGACTGAATCACCTCAGGTTTGTGCCCCACAGGAGCTGCACCAGGGCCTCGCGTCCGAATTTGTGGAGCAGGGATGTGCAACAAACCCAACTCCTTTGCCTGCTGGGAAATGGGGATGCAGCAGAATCGAGGGGTTTTCCAAATCCAAGTTTGGAAATGGATCAGCTATCGTGCACCAGCTCTGAGGGAGACGGGAATCACCCTGAACCAGAAGTGACTCCTCTGGTGAAGCAGGTTCGCATCAAACCTCTCCAGATGAGGCTCAGACTACGCCAGGGCCTCCATGGGCACAGCAGCGAGGAAACCTTCCCTCACAGTGCCCCTGCCCAGGACCAGCACCCAGCACGCCCCTCCCTGTCCGGGTGAGCGGCCTGGGGGGAAACGGAGTCGAAAGGAAGAAAGAAACAAAGGGAAAAAAAGAAACAAGGGCCACCACACGCCAAGGCCAGTGCCAGAGGTGCAGGAGAAACAGCACACGGGCATGGCTCTGGCTGGGGCGGGGGCAGACAGGGACACAGACACATCCCACGGCGCGGTGGCCGTACCTGGGACGCTTCCCTGCCGCTGTCCCCGCCCGGGGGCCACTGCTTCGGCACCAGAAGCTGAGCTGAGCTGCTCGGAGCCTTCCTCACCGGCAGCCAGGTCCCCGTGTCCTGCTGCTCCCTCCTCACTGTCTCTGGTCTCGGGAGCGAGCCCCTCAGGGGGCAAGGAGCGCTCAGGGGGGCCCTGCTGGGAGCCCAGGCGTCCTGTGGCTGAGGCAGCTGATGTGGGGCGGCCCAGCAAGGCTGCTGCTGGATGGCCCAGCTCTCCGGGCTCGGCCGTGCCGGTGCCAATTCCCGCCTGCTCTCCAGCCTGCAGCACCTGAAACACACGGCGGGACATGGCTGAAGGGGACAAACAGGACACAAACCGCGTGTGGCACATGGAGCTTCTCCAGGTGGCATGTGGGGCTCTGAAGAGACAAGTGCCACAGAACTCAAGGGTTTGCTACGGCACTGATACTACACAACCCCTGGCGCACATCCCGTGCATCCCAGTGTGAAATGAGGGGCCAGGCCTCCGTTAAAGCTCCACGAGCCAAAACACCCAGTGGCAGGAGCTGCCTGCAGCCCCAGCCCGGCCCAACGGGACCCGAACACACCAAGCACTCAAACCCGTCCTAAAGGTGGCTGGATTTTACAGAGGGTCAAACCTTGGAGACTGGAATCCCACACAGGCTTTGGAGACCCTGGACCAAAGCACAACATTTAGAGCTGCCCGCAAGGCCACAGAGCCCAGAGGGACCATCGTGCTCCATGTGTGAATCACTCAGCAGACCCAGCTTCCCTCACATCATGGAACAAGGCAAGACTCAGCTGCACCGTCTCCCTCCCGCTCTTCCCATGGCAGTGACGTCGCCTTTCCCACCAGGTGACGTGGGACACGGAGCAGACACATTTTAAATGGCACTTTCCTCCAAGGACTGTTGAACTTGCACAAAGCCAGCTCCAGGAGTACAACCACTCTGCTGCTAAATGCCAGTGTTTTAGTACTTGCCTCTCTTTCTTTGCAAGCCTACTCAATCAGGGCAATTTAGGAGGAGTGGCCGCTGCCACCACGACTGCTGCAGGGTCACCGCCGGTTTATGCAAAGCCAAAATTAGCCATCCTAATGCCATTGTTCACACTAAGCAGGGCTTCCTCTCCAGCCCCAAATCCCAGCAGGACAATTTACAGTCACCTCCACACCTCTCCCCTCTCTTTCACTGCCTGACCTCTTCCTCCCACACAAAGTCAGCTGCCAAGCCCAGCTGAAAGGAAACAAAGGCATCTTGTCTGGTCTGTGACCAAAGTTCCTTAAAAAAGCTCAAATTCCACGTAACAAGGAGCAGAACAAAAAGCCATGAAGTCATTTTAAGGAGCAGTAAAGGTTGGCCACTCAGATTAAGTTCACAGCTTATTCCATCACCACTGCTCTCAGGTTCCTACTAATTACTTCTTCTCAGGTGTTGGATTTGGTGCCTTCTAATGCCTCCTGCCAGTCCTGCATGGCTCTGGCAGCTCCTGGACATAGTGCTCCAAAACAAACGGATTTCAAACAGGCACAAGCACAGCACACATCCCTCATGATCCCTTTTCCCAGGGAAGGGGCTCTGCCACCCACGGGTGTTCCCGGGAGGTTCCAGCATGCCCGAGTCCAAGATCTTCTGAAGGCTCCAGGGAAGTGCATCACAGCACAAAGGATCCAGGAGCTGGGGCTGTACAGCTCTGCCAGCCAGGAAGGAGCTCTTCAGTGTGGGACTTCTGAGCTCAAGGACTCCCCTGGAAACTGGGAGCCCAAAAGGGCACGTATCCCACGGCTCGGGAACTGACGGTGTTTGAGCATTGGGATACTGCCCATCTGCAGAAGGCTGGTTCTGGGATTGTCCTCCTGGGTCCCCAAGGCCCAGAGATGACCCCCCAAGATGCCACTGAGGGGGGCATCACACACAGGCACCGCATCCCCACCAGCCTGAAGGAAGCCATCCCAGCCCCAGTGCTGGGAAATAAAACCTGTTCCATGAGCTGTGTCCCGGACATCCCCACGCACTGACTGCACGCTCTCGGTGACTGGCGCGGTGCCACATCACCGAGAACAAACTCCTGTGTTTTGGACAGAAGAACCAGCAGATCTGAAGCAGAAATAACCACCAGAGTTAAGAGCTGAAACACAGCCCAGGGACATGGCAAAAGATGCACGATGTAGCTGAAGCTACCTCTGTATTTTAGGAGGGAGATGAGGAGGAAGAAGAGGACAGGGGACAAAGGAGTCCACAATCAACTCCATTATTATACACAAAACGATGTTTTTGGGTACACACCACACTCTCGTACTGCCCAAAACCTGCTCACAGTTTTTAAACCCCCAAGTCACACCACAAGCCTTTGATGCTCCAGCACTGACGTCAACTTTTCCATCGGATGGAAATCCCATCTCCCACACCGCCTGCCCTAACTGGGCAGCTCGCATTCCAAAATAAACTCACCTTTCCCCACAACAGCTCTCGGTTCAAACGGCAATTTGCACCCTGCCACAGGCCTGCCTATATAGGTCAAGGCTGCTCGGGTTCACTGCTTTGTGTATTACAGTTTAAAGAATGCTCTAAATTCAAGGTTTTTAACTTTTTAATCTATGGGGAAAACTTCCTGTAAACTCAGATTAACGGCTGCTAATGCACTGAAGAAAGGAAACCAAAAACCTTCCTCCTACTATAAAAACAAAATAGTGTGGCCTCTGTTTCTTTTCTGATAAGAGTCTTAAATACCAAACATTTAACTGCATAATAACATTCCCTGGCAGCCAGCAGCCTGCTTAGCAGATACATAAAGCAGGTAAAAGGGGAAAAAGTTAATTTCTTGGCTGAATGATTCCATCGGTAGCTATAGGGCAAACTAGAAAGTCTTTTAGTAAAGTAGCAGTTGATTCTTCTATCAATCTGCAGCACACACACTCTTCCAAGGAATGCATTAAATATGAAAATCATATCCCGTTATCATCTGTTCCCAGCTTTCAGCCCAGTAAGCTTTCCTTAATGAATGCTGTAGCCTAAGGGATGCGCGTGCTGCTGGCTCCTCGGAATAATGGAGTGATGCTCCCGTCCTGCCTATTCCGGCGCCGGCTGGCTGAGGGGCTTCCACACACAGTCACAAGTGACTACTCTTGCCAGCATGCTCCAAGTTATTACAAGATGTTTTTAGACATTTCATCTAAAAGAGCTTTGCTGCTTTTAGTGGAGAAAACAGCTCTGGTCTTGAACTGTATCATTTATATGGAGATAGGAGGAGGGATTAGGAGCCTGCATTACTGCAGATACATGGCAGCAGATATTTAAGTATTCCTTGTCAGTCTTTTTGTCTGTTCCTTAGATATGCAATCTCCTTCTGCTCCTTCTCAGGAAAGGTCAAAACGCACAAAATTACGAGCGCAGCACGCGGCTCCCCGGCTGCAGCTGTGCAAGCATCCCTCATTAGGAACGCTCCCTCCTCGGTCACGGCCACCTCCGCGCCGCCCGGCGCAGGAACCATAAAAGCCAACGGGAAGGCGTGCGTAAGCAGTCCGAGCGTTTGTTTTAATTCCGGCTCTTTGGATGAAACAACCGCACTTTTTACGCGGGCGATTCTCCTTCTCCCAGGCGCCACGCGCCATCGCGCGCCGCACGTGCCAGCGCCGCGATCCCCGCGGAAAGGCTGCGCCGCTCCGGGGAGAGCACGGTGCTGGAATAAAGCCCGCTCCCCCCCCGCCGCCCCGCCCTTACCTGCTCGCTGGATCCTTCCTCCTTGTCACCTCCTGCTGACAAGCTGCCCTCTTGAAGGGATAACAGGTTTTTAATTTCCCTTCCGTACCATTCCTAAACAGGAACAAATCCGTCACACAAAACTGGAGGCCAAACAACCACCCCCCACCCCCCCGCCCCAACCCAAGAGACACCACTTTGCAAAATGTGCACCTTTAAATGCAAAGCTCCCACAGCCTTTTTAACTCAGACTACATTTAAAAGCAGAGATCTCATTTTCTCCTCGTTTTTCCGCTCCCCTGCCCAAGCAGCGTGGCCTGTACACCACCTGCTGCAGGGCTTTCATACGCATTTATTCACCCCCATCACTTAGAATCCTATGGAACAGCAACAACTCGTGTACTCGTATTTATTGCATCCCAACCGGCACCTGTAACACCGAATTACTGCTGCTGCCTCCAGACCATGACTCGGCTGCCTTGGGATGAAACGAGCATTTTTCACGCCCCATCTTACAACTGGCTGGGCTGCTGTGAGGAACAATCCCTGCCAGATGTTGCAGAGAGCAGCCCAGCAGGGAAGGCTCCGCGCTGGCCGCTCCAAACCCGGCTCTCCCCACTCCAGGGTTTAATGGAGCGGGCGCCGGGAGCGGGGCTGGGCACCGCCCGCAATTAGTGCTGCGTGCTCCTTAATTGCAGCCCCCAGCAGCTCATGGGGCAGCCTGGCTAGGAGCGCTCCAGGGGCTGAGCTGCAGCAGGGAACGGGCCTGGGAATGAACCCTGCGCACGATTAACTCGCCCGCCCCTGCCCCTCGCTTCGGTTTGCCTCCCAGGTAGGAGGCTGCTCGGGAAACCCTGCACGTGGAACTTTAAGGAACAAAACCTCACCGTCTGAGGGGTCAGGATGCTTGAAGGAAACTCAAATGTGACTCCCGGATTTTGCTGAAAGCTGAAGCGAATTTATTTATGCCCTAAAAAATTACTGACCAAACACAGGGAGCAAAAGTGCATCTTTCAGAAACAAAAGGAGTTCTGTGAGCTACAGCCACATAATAAATGTGCACAGAGTTGTGATAAAGCACTCCTAAAGGGCATTCTCCATGGAAAAAGAGGAGAGAAAACAGCAATAATTTCTTCCTGTGTACTCCCATGATAGATTAAATGATTGCATGCTCCATAACTCTCCTGCTTTCCATAACTAACACGGAGGAGATGTCATTCGTTCAGCAGCTCCGAAAAGTGACTGTAACTTGGCAAAGATAAAATGGATGGCACAGGAACATCAAGACGGGTGGACTGAATGTGCAGCTCGTCCCGTGACTGGGACTGATGGCAGGTGTCAGAGCCACTGGCCCTGGCACTGGGCAGACTGGTGTGCCGAGGAAGAAAAACCCCTTCAGACCAGCAGGGGAAAGCTGGCACCACGGCACAGCCCCCACTCCTGCTCTGCTTCAGGTAACAACTAAACATCAGGGGCATGGAATCACACACCCCAGGGACAGGCTCTGACCTCTGGGCTACTGCACTGCAGGCAGGAAAAGATGCTCTGGCAACGTCACCAGATCCAACAGGCGCTCCCTGGGCTATAGCTGTGTGAGGAATAAACACAGCCAAATGCTCCTGAGGAGTGCCACTGCTCTTGGAGAGCAGGAACGAACACAGCTCCCTCCCAGACTGTGCTCCCCCAAAAACCTGGCTCCATGCATCAGTGGCACAAGCAGACGTCGCAACTCCATTTTTAAAAGTCTGGAGTCATCACTTTGCAACGTCCCAAACTGAACTTTAGGGAACAGCATGACATCATAATAACAATAATAATAATAATATGATTCAAGAAACCCTCAGGCTTGGCTTTTCCTTACAGCAGTCTGTTGAATCTGAGGTACTTCAGACCTGTCTGTCCTACAACCTGAAATACGGACCCTGATGGAGTTTGCTTCCAGCTCTAGGACATACCAAGAGATTCCTGCATAACAACAGCAAACACCCACGGTCAAGTCTTATAGAAAGTTACTTCCATCTTCCGAATGCTCTCCCAGCCCGTGGTTTCCATGTGAGCCTCCAGCTGCAGGAACTCCCGGCGCAGGGCCCGGTTCCGGCGCAGGGCCAGCTGCTGCCGCGCCGACACCGCTGCCAGGTGCCTCTGCAGCTTCAGGTGCTTCAGTCTCACCCTGCAGGGCAAACAGCAGGCACTTAAAAAGGTGTGAGAATAAACCAAAAGCATCCATCACAATCGCCCTGCCTCAGACACACAGACCCCGACACTGAGGGGGAGCTGCCCCAGACCCCAAAAGGAGGAGGCTCGTTCTTCTGCACACCTATATTTATATAAACATGTATGTGCCATTTCCCTGAAGATTTACACAGGGGCTTCGGTGTTCCAAAAGGGTAAATGCACTAAAAATCTCCTGTAACTGTGTTTTACATGGATTATGCTCCAGTCACTCCTATCCCCTTAAATCAAAACAGAAACTGTAGCAGAGGAAGGTGTTCTGCGAGTCACCCGACGAGGCTGAGGTTCCACAGCTGCCTAAACCCACGGTGCCACCCAGAGGGGCACTGCAAACCCATCTGACCCAGTTCTCTCCCACCTACAGAGTCCCTTCCGGCCAGACCTCCTTCCCCACGTGCCTCCAGGGCAGCCACACGGCATCAATGCCAACCCAGAGGTGCCCGTGGCTCACAGCTCCGCTCCAGCCTGCAGGGAAACTGCATCCCAAAGGCAGTGAAACTGCATCCCAAAGCCCCCAAGATGCTCAGAGAAACTGCATTTAAACCTGTTACATTAAACCCACTCCAATAAAACCAGGAAACAAAGTACACGTCATGCAGCAGCCCCACCTGCCCACACCTTTTTTCCTTAAATTGTATCTGCATCTTCTGCCCCTTTCAGAAGAGGGGCTCCAGCAGCACCCAGCCCTCAGTCCCTGGAGCTTTACAGAACCCCTTTGAGGAAAGGAATGCAATGTTGGATGACACTGCTCAGTCCTCTTTGGCTGTTGGGACTTCTGGATTTTTTTTTTTTTTTGCTTCAGTTTGCTGTTTAGGGTTTGGGTTTGTTGGGGCTTTTTTTTGGTACAGACTGTCCATGCAATTTACATTAAACAGACACTGCAGAAAGAATCCAAGGAGCCGGACCAGAACCTGGAATATCCCCTAGGGCTTCTTAAGGCTTTCAACTTTCTAAGACCCTGGGATTCTCCAGCATGGACTTAGCTGTGGTGATTTTGCAATAAATAGGATAAAGCCAACCTGCATGTTTGTTATTCCCAAGATTTTAGTATCCACAGAACGAGGCACTTATGTTACTGCTGCAGTTATTTCATCAGTAACTTGACGACATGAATTTCACTTTATACTTAACATACGAATGTAAATGTATTACTACTGACAAAAACCTTCCAGGCAACATTGTAAAGGCTTTCCAAGATAACGGAACCTTTGTACCTGAAATGAAATAACCCCCAAGAAGCTCTTAAATGGGCTTACAGGTATGGATCAGCCATCGTGTGTTCCATCTGCTGCCTTCCTAATTCCAGCCTTTTGGCTTCACTGGAAGAAAACACACAGCACACAGTGAGATAAAAATATTTCACCACCTGAAGTCTCCGAATGCCAGAACCAAGGGGTTTTGCAGAGCACAGCCCTTGCTGAGCAGAGAGCTCAGCTTTGCTGGGAGCAGCAGTGTCATGCACACAATCTAACAGCCACGCTCCATCTGGGATCTCACCCCTTCAATTTCCCCTTACACCGCGGACAGCCAAGCAAGCGCAGATTCCAAGATCTTGTTTTTACGCTTCTCCAAGTAATTTTCCTGCCTCAGAAATGGAGAACACCGGTACCCTAAGGGATGGAGAAGTCGATGGATGTGAGCAGCCGTTGGCTCCGATCCCATTCCCACTCCCCCGTCCTGTAGGAAGCACACTGCACTCCTCAGCTCCCCAAGCCCATTCCCACCCCTCCAGGGAGGTTCTCCAGCACCCCAGCGATCAGTCCGCAGCAGCCATTCAGGCACGCAGGGGTACCTAGGGAAGGTCTCCTGGAGCGGGACACAGCGGAACAAACGCCCTCGGCATCGGAGCGTCCCTCAGGGGCTCCTGAGCTCGGCTCTGCCCAGGGCCCCCCCAAACCCACCTGGAGATTTGCCCGCCCGGGTTCTGGCACGGTTCCTCCGGTCAGTTCCTGTGGTCAGCGGCACAGGTGAAGCTCGAGGCACTCCCAGGACTGTCCTGGACACTGCACCGCACCACCACCTCCTTCTCTGCAGGAAGAAGCCAAAGCTCTCTGCCAGGAAATGCTACTCGTTGCTGCAGTTCGGGGTCAGGTTAAAAGGGCACAAAGAGCCAGAAGCTCTTTATCACCTGGCACAGCACACAGACCCCCGGAGGCTGCAGTGACCCGCAGGCACTGCCGTGCTCGGGCTGGACGAGGTGCCAGCACCAGGAGAAAAACCCTGGCCGGCAGAGCCCGGGACGTAATTCAGGGTCTCCTTACGTGCCTCGGGGTGGCCCCCTGAGCAGGAGCGGAATCTCTGGTGACTGACTTCTCAGCCCCTTCGGAACGTAGATACCGAAGGGAACAAGAAAAAGGAGGTTGATGAGAACAAGGGGGTAAGAATAAACTATCCCCCCCGCCCGGGGCGAGAACCGAAGCCCAACCACGCCGCGGGGGGACCCGGCTCACCTGGCGCGGGGCGGCTGCGGGGTCCGGGGGGTGCGCGGAGTGTCCGTCCCGGTGGTGCCGGTGCCCGGTGCCGTTCCCGTCCCCGTTCCCGATCCCGGATCCGGATCCCGGATCCCGATCCCGGATCCCGGATCCCGATCCCGATCCCGGATCCCGATCCCGATCCCGACCACCCCGCGCGGTTTCCGCCGGTGCCCACGTGCGGCTCCCGCCATGCCCCGCGCGGGACCCCGGAAGTGCCGCCCCGCGTTGCCATGGGGACGGGAGGGCGCGGCCTGCGCCGCCCAGAGGCGCTTTGGAAGCCTTTAAGGCGCTTATGTTTTTTTAAATCGTCATTTGTCTTTACCCTGTCTGTCACCACCGCGTTGTTACCTCGGGTGTTGCTGTTCGCCCCGGCTTGGTGCTGGAGGGCACCTGGGGCGAGGCAGGATCCGTGTCCCTGGAAAAGGGGAAAATTAGCAAAGCTGCAGTTCAAAAAAAAACCAAAAAAACAACTGGGAGCTGCTGAACAGTTACAGTTGCTTTTACCAAGTTTATTGTGGTTTTCAAGAAAAAAAACCCTGATTCCTTGTCCTCTGGAGTGCCACTGTGTTCCTCAGGTGCTGTCGCCTCTCCAAAATTCATGTGGGAGAAGCCGCAGTCACCTCCAGCCCTGCATTCACGTCTCCAGCTGGAGAATGGAAACGGAACGCCCGCCTTTCATTTCCAGCTAAAATCTTCGAACCCTTTGAAAGGAAGTTGCCAAATGAGCGCTTAAATTCCAGGGCCCCAATAAAATCTGAATACCACAGGAATAATTGAAATGAAGGAGAAGCGATACATCAATAGACAAAATTGCAGAGAGCAGTGAAATGCTTAAGCATAATTAGGACAGCAATCAGTGTACAATTAGTGCAAGATCATCACAGTAATTACCCTTCGTTAGAACTGGCCAAGAACCAACACATGAAAGCTCAGCTGGAGCTGGAGGCTCCGGCTGGGGATTTGGGGGAGATCGGGAGCTTTTGGGGTTCCTAGACTGGGTTTAGTGATCCAGCAGCGTTCCTGGGCCTGCTTCCAAAAATACTGGTGCTTGCTAAAAGAACGCCTAAAAGGGTACAAAACCTCTGAGCGCTTCCAGCACTGTCTGAAATCCTAAGCACACTGGAAGCCTTATTCCCAAACTGCAGTTTTAGGGTTTGGTGGAAAGGGGCTGACGGTCCCTGACCCATCGGGCTGCACAGTTTGTCACCCAGGCAGCCCCGGGAGGGCTTTTTTTCCACCGTGGACCTCGGGCTGGGGCTCGAGGGTGTTGAACCGCAGGCAGGGCTCACATCCTGCTATTTATTTAACAAAAAATAAGGAAAAACCCATCGGTCCCTCCGACGTGTTTCCCACTTTGTTCCGTGTCTCGGTGTTCACCGCAGCCCCCGGGCTCATAACTGACTCAAGAATAATCTCCCATCCCTGATAAGGAATGCGGTCCCTTCCCTGAAAGCCTACAAAGAGGAGTGTTCTGTTTGTGCTCTCCCCGCAGTACTTCACACTTCTTTTAGATTGTTTTAATTTAATTTTGATGTAATCTGATAAGAGCTGTAAAACTGTCAAAGGAAGCCGCCTCCTCCTGTCGCATTAAACACACTTTGAATGAGATGGTGGCTTTGTCCCCAGAAGCTGCCAAACCAAAGCATCTCTTGATTCCAGCGCGGGGATTGATGTGCACTAATCTGAACAGCTTTACTCTCTTTTTCATTTAGGGAGGCAGCCACGGGCCCCTCAGCATCCCGCTCTCCTCTGGGATGTAGGCGGACCCCAAAAGGCGCGGGATTGGCCTCACGGAGCTGGGCACCTGGCCACGGGCCTCTCATCTACCAGAGACCCCTGGCAGGGTTTCCCAGTTTTCCAGGGCAATGGATCCACGTGCTGCCCATGCCTGCTGCAGGGATGGGATGCCCCTCGCTCCCAGAAGAGTGGGAAACTCCTTACAGAGCAGGAATTGCTGGTGGCCGTGCTAGGGTGTCACGGGACACGCAGCAGTTGGGGCGGGACGCACTGCTCTGGGAAGGGATTTGCAGAAACACAGGGATATGTTGGGAAGAGGTTTTCCCTCTCGGTGCTGGGCTGATCCCTGAGAGCACAGCGAGCTCGCCCACAAGTCAGGGCAGAGCTGAATGCATTTGCTTTTCTTCTTCTCGGTTAAGCACGTAACACGGGCCCTGGTGGCTGTGTGAAGGCAAACAGAGAATTTACATAATGCCCAATAAAGTCCTGCCTGTTAATGACTCGAGTCCCAAATGCAGAGCACTAATAACACCCCAGGAACCAGAGAGCAGTAACAGCAGCGAGCGATCTCGGCAGAGCAGTTGTGAGGATCCATTTCCTGTCAGCGGCAGCGCCTGGAAACAGTAATTAACGTGTTGAATTTAATGTTTACATTTTAATACATTTAAATGTAACAAAACGCTTTTATTAAGTGTTGCAGTTCCTTGAAACCTGTTATTACTCGTTTCTGATGCGCGAGGCCACGTCTGCCCTCAGATCTGCTGCCTCAGGGCAGGTGACAGAGTTCCTCCAGCAGGAACCCGGAACGCAGAGCCCAGCGGCTGAGCAAACAGAAACCTGGAGACCGCAGCAGCCAAAAGTATGCCGTGTTTATTAAAAGTGTAGGGGCCTCGGCCAAAGCCCGGTGACATAACCGAAAAGCCCCCAGGCATGGCACTGTCCGTGGGTTTTGAGTTAATCCTGGAGAACTGAGATACAAGCACATACTACCGAGATTAAGGAGCCCCAGGAAAGCCACGGCATGGGGAAGGGCCTGGTTTAGAGACCATTTGCCAGGAAGCCCCCCTCCTTCTCCAGCCATCTCCAGGTGCTTTTCCAGTGTCCTGTGCAGCACAGGAGGCTCCACGAGCGGAAGGGAGCAGGCGTGGCCCGAATGAGGCTGCTCCAAGGCCTAGCATCCAGAGGGGATGTCAGGGAGATGTTGGGTCTCAGTCACTCCTGTGACCAGGCTGTAACCACGACGAGTCTCCATTCGAGTGTCTGCTGCTGTCTGAAGAGGAAAGAGGAGATTGACAAGTGTTGAGTTTCCCCATCCCTGGAGAAATGAGAACTGAATTTAGGTTTTCCGAGATGTGAGCCAAGAGGCTGTGTTCGAAGCAGGCCACTCAGAGCCAAAGGACTCAACTCCCTTCTTCCCTGAAAGCATCTACACCTCACACTCGGCAGCGCCCTGTGCCACTGCAACTGCTGTTCCTCAAGCTGAACCAGCTCTGGTGTATTTCTGTGCAGGGGAGAGTATTTTGGAATGTCTCCCTCAGGCCTGCAGTGACCAGACAGCAAGCGGGAGAAATGGCTCACAACACACAGCCAAGCTCGGTGCCGCAGGTGCCCCCTGGGGTCCCACGGCCGGGGGCACCAGGGTGCCACCCTGCTGCAGCCTGACCCGAGGTGACAGAACCCGGCACAAGGCAGAGCCTGCCACAGGCACCACGAGCTCCCCTCCTTGCAGACGTGGGATGCAGAGCATTCCCCCTGGGCTCTCAGGACTCCACGTGCCCGACTGTCCCGTGCCCGGAGCGCGCGGTGCTGCAGTGAGGGAAAGGGGACGCTGCACCCACACCTGTTCCCAGCACGCAGTGTCCTACCTCGCCTTCGGCGTGCTGTCCCCTGCACCAAGCCGTGCTTTTGCCAGGATCCTCTTTCAGGAGAAGGGCACCTTTCACGGCCACGCTGTTCCCTGCGCCGTGCACTCCGCAGCTCCCGCCGGTGGGGCCACGGCTCGGCCAGGCCACTCCATCCTGCTTGGTCTCAGCGCTTGCTGCTGCTGCTGCTGCTGCTGCTTTAAAGGACACAGATCTATCAGGCTCCTTCAATTAGTGTTCTAACAAGGGACTGGATTGATCTCAAGTACGGACCGAAAAAATGAAAAAGTTTCGCTTCTGCAGGTCACGAGAAACTAAAGGGGGGAATATAAAATAACTGGGAATTCTTTTTGACTGAATTAGACGTTTTCCTGTCAGCCCCACAGTTCACAGCGATCGGTTCTGAAGAGCTGCTGCCTGCATTTGGACAAGGTGAAAAGCCTGGAGGATCCCAACGCCCGGCTCAAAGGGATGTGTCTGGCCCATTGTCTGCTTTGATTAATGAAGCCTTTGCACAGCGAGATAATGCCGTGTTTGCCGTGCCGGGGCTGCTGCTGCGCAGCACAAATATCACAACTACGAAGAATATTCAATATGATAACGGCAGCAACGAGCCCGTCTATGTACGACTGGATTCCACCCAAAAATGCCTCAAATGATATTTGTTTATTTCCTAATTGTCAGCCACGTCGATGCACTCGTCGTCAGGTTCAACAAGTGCTCCAGGCTCCAAGGGTTTGAAACAAAGGGAGGCACCTGGGGAGCCAGGAACCGGGATCTGGCAGCACGGCAGCGGGGTGCGGCTCTTGGGACAGACACAGTGACAGACATGGGGTCCCTGGAGGATGCCTACCTCCTCAGAGCCCAGTGCTCAAAGCCTCCCCACACTGGCTGTGTCTCAGCAGGAACACCTGCAGGTCAGCAGCGACTCTGGGAAATAAAAGCGAGCGGATCAGCAAAAGGGCCACGCAGGAGGAGAGCGAGCGCGCAGCCCCGAGCTGGCGCTGTGGGTGACCCCGAGCTCCTGCCTGGGCACTGCTGGGCTGCTGCCTCTGTTCCGGTCTCACTTCTGCCAGAGGTCTGGAGTCGAATGCCCGGACCTGGGAGTGCTGGGGAAGCTGGCTTGCCTTTGAGGAAGCCAGCCCAGGTCTCACCCGGGGCAATTCCTGCACGCTGCCTCTCCCAGTCCTTCCAGTTCTGTGAAACCCAGGTTCAAGTGCACGTGGTATTTTTCACTTCCCACCCCAAACCACCATGCTGGTTTGCTGTGATTAGGCATCTTCCCCCTGTCCTGTGCAGGGGATTGTTCTGGTGGCGAATGAAAGGATCCACACATATGAACTGTTCACTTAGTCTGTAAAAAGCAGGAGAACAAGCACAGGACTATTGAATGAATTAAGCTGTGTCTGCTTGGAGCTCAGCACCCCTGGGCCCTGCACTCCGTTCAGAACATGCCAAACAGAAACAGGAACCTGAAGCTGACAGAAAGGCTTGAGCAGATATGTAAAAACCCTCTAACAGTCCATTCTGACAGTGCTCAAAAGTGCATTTCTAACGTACCTGCAAGGCAGCGTGGGGTGGACACACGGCTGGGCAAAGGTTGGGGCTCACTGCCAGGTTTCAGGTCCCGAGCGTTTTGCCCGTTTGCAGACACATAAACCATACCAGTCTCTCCCGGCGGCCCCGGAGTGACCGGCGCCCTGTTCTCACCAGGACCTGACCTGAGAGAGGCGCCT
>VXAD01007437.1:455379-481432 GCA_013399195.1 Dicrurus megarhynchus | reverse complement strand
TTCTTTTTTTTTCTTTTTTTTTTTTTTTTTTTTTCCTTTTTTTCTTTTTTTCTTCTCCCCCCTCTAAAGCAGTTTTTCCCCTGCCGGGTCCCACCGATAGCAGGGCTCGATGTGCCTTTAAGGCTGTGTCAGCGCTCGCCTGATAATCTGGTCATCGCCGGCCTCATTAGATCCGTATTAATGTCAGCCACGGATTGCTAATTAGATCTGTGGGATAAATGAAATTACCCGAGTGGGCTGCGTGGGAGGGGGAGTGCAGTCTCCCTGTGCTTCCCGGGATTTACGGGGGGCGGGGGGAATAAAAAAGGAAAAATAAAAAGGAAAGGCATAATTTTATTTTCTGTCCTTTTCTCCCTTCTTTCCCCTCCTGGCCCCTGAGCCCCATCCCCTCCTCAGGCTCCCCTCTGACAGCCACTGACCAAGGAATTCCCCAAGCTGCTCCGTAGCTGGAACTGGGGGTTCTGCTAACGGAGCCCATCAGTGCCGCACCGGGCGCGCCGTGACAAGGGATCCCGCTCGCATTGGATTCATGGATCTCAGGGAGCATCTCTGGGGTGAACAGCACTGCGCTGCTGGGGTCTCACAGGGGTCGGGGGAGAGACCGATGGCATTATTCATCCTATTTATTTATCCTTATTAGAAAATGGGATGAAAGAACAGGGCCCGGCGTCTTCCTTCAAGCGCTGGCTGAGCAGCGCACGCACAGCCCCAATTAAACACTGCCCGGACGAGGCCTTTCTCCATATTAGAAACCCAGCTCTGTTTAACGAGGACCAATTAAATCCTGCTTCATTTTACCTGGGATCTCACAATAGACGTGAAAACAAATTGCCTTTCTTCTTCCCTGGTAATTACTGGCAGAACCAACCCCGCTCCCGGGGCAGGAAGCCCTCCCTGATAACCCACCCGAGCCCCGGCTGGATCCCAGCGGAGCCGGGGGCCCCTTCCTGCCCCCGACCCCACCAAAACCCAGCCGGGATCAGCCCGGGCCTCCAGCTCTCTCCCACTGCAAGCCAACACGGTGCTGGCAGAGTGGGGCCCCTCCCAGGGAAGCATGTGGAGCTATTCCAGCCTGGCTCTGGCCTCCATTCCCAGGCCTCCCCCCAGCACCCCACAATGTTAAAAACTGCACCCTGTCTCCCAGGGGACATCGCTGCAACCGGGAGATTCAATTAAATAATCCTGGCCCTTTGCTTCTCCCACAAATAAATGGCTTTTTTTCCTCCCACAAATATTTCCTTTCCCAAGTTCCCTTTCAAAAGGGGAAAAAAAAAAAAAAACAAAAAAAAAACCAACAAAGAAACAAAACCCCAAACTGGAGAACAACAGGGGAAAAAAGGAGAGGGGGGCAAAGAAAAGAAAGAAACTGTTCTCCTTTCTTTTCCCTGTGTGCAGGGTAATTGATAGGCTCTATCAGAGGTCAGGATTTGCATAAGAATTAAGAGCAGTAAATTAATTTAATATTCCATGCACATCTCCAATTATTCCTGCAGACCTTTGTCTCCGCGGCTGGCAGAGAGAAGGTTCAGCTGCTCTTCAACCAAACAACATCTGTGCAGTTAATAATTTGATAAACAGCTCATACAAATAGTTTCTGAATTATCTGCCAACCCAATGACTGTTCAGTTTGGAAACACTCGGCGAGGGCTGCGCCAGCGGCTTCGGAGCCCCATCCCAGGGATTCAGCTGCGCAGGCACAGATTCATCCTGCTTATCCCTAAAATATCAGCAGCCCCTTGCAGCAAAACCCCATCGAGAACGCTATGTAAAATAAGTGATTACCAGTAATTAATAAAAGCCTGCCCTCCCGTGTGTGTGCCCACCACCCGGAGAGGCTCGTGCGTGCCGCGGGGCCGGGCTCTGTCCCCCAGCTCCGGGCTCCGGGTGGGGTCTGTGGCCCCATGAACTGCTCTCGCTGGGTGCAGGATTTACAGCCCCTCAGCTGCTTCCTTCCCTACACAACCCCCTGGAAAGGGGACGGGTTCTCCTGGCTGTCTCCTTGCCCCCGTCTCCAAGGAGGAACGGCTGACGGTTGCCCTGCTAAATCCAAATTTCAGCCCACAAAGAACATCCTGATTTTCTCCCAGGGACACCCAATCTTACGATGAAATTGAGGTGTCTCCTTCATCCTTTCCTGCACGGATGCAGAGGCCCAGCTCCAGGCTGGCCAAGCACCACCAGTTTAATTCACACCCGTGGGCCGTATGGGCAGATGTGATGCTTGGCCAGCCTGGAGCCGGGCAGCGGTGGAGTCCCCACCCCTGGAGGGGTTTAAAAGATGTGTGGATGTGGCACTTGGGGACACGGTTTAGCGGTGGCCTTGGCAGCGCTGGAGGAACGCTTGGGCTCAGTGATCTTAGAGGGCTTTTCCAACCTTAACAACTCCACGATTCCATGTTTGCAGGGGCCATGGTTCCCGCAGCACTCGCAGGCCTGACCTTAAGTTAGAGCAGCAAAGAGTTCCCCTGGTGATGCCGCTGCGCCTCGCTCCCTTCAGGCATTAAGCGTCACTCCAAAATTAATAAAAAATTGATTTTAAAAAGATTGTTAAGTCCTCCAAGCTAAAGGAAAGGTTAATGCTCCTCTCCAAAGTCATGCAACTTTCCTGTTCGCTGTCATGAAGAGCTGATTTTTTTCTCCTGCATAAGAAGAGAATTTACACCATGAACAGGAATCCAGAGACAGGGACACAAACAGAAGCAGAGGGATGAGGTGCCAAATTTGGACGGATGTCTGGGGCTTGATAAAGCACCATGGGCTTATCACAGCGAAAATAATGCCAGACCCCACGCTGGGGCTGTGGGGCAGGCCAGGACCTGGCACCTGCCCCGGGGGAGGGAGATCCCAGCGCTCAGGTGGAGACGCCACGTTTGGGATTTGGGCTCCCAGACTCCATTCCCGCTGCGCCAGCCCGTGCTGGTACCTGGCTGCAGCGCCGGCTCCGGGCTCACCACGGGGAATCAGCCCTCTGAATATTCAACGCCGGCAGCTCCAGCGCTGCCCAGAGCCAGGGATTTGCTAGGAAATGGAAGCTTTTCCCCCTCCTTTCCAAAATTCAGATCAGCGCACTGTGTTGTCTCTGGAGCCTGAGGCTGCTCTGACCTGAGAGTGTATTTCGCCTCAGCTCTAACTGAAAAAAACACATTCCAGTAGCTTTTATTTTGGAAGCTAATTGTGCTGTTTTAAGGAATTCAAATCCCCCTTTTTCCAGCCCCCAATTCCCAGCACTCCATGTTGTAAAGAGGGAATTGGACCCCCCGCTGTTTTCTGCCACCCAGCACCAGCATCCCTCACTCCTCACACATTCCTGTGGTTCGGCAGCCCAGGGCCTGGCACAGCCGGTTTTGGGATTGGGAGGATGCAATGCTGGCTCTGGAGAACAGGATGCTGGAGATGCGGCGTTTCTGGGGCTGTGGGTTCACCCTTGCAGCTCTTTAGCTCTTCTGGTCCCTGGGTTTAACCCCAGCAAGGGGATTTCTGCACTGACGCTTGCCAAGGGGCGCTGGGCAACTTAATTAATGTTTGCAGCGCTCCGGGCAGAGAGTGCCTTCCATGTGTGTGAACATTTTATCGTATTCCAGCCAGGCCACAGACCCCACAGACATCCCAGCACTGCCACATCCAGGGCAGTTTCCTTTGGCATCTTGGCCATCCCACCACCACCAAAGGCTGAGGTGGAAAAATCAGAAACGCAGCCCGTGCAGACGGGTGCCCGGAAGCCGCGATCCCAGCGCCGCTTTTTGGCGCGGAGCTCTCTCTTTACGGACTCGCTTGCCGAGTTGCCACACCACTCTTTTCTTTATGGAGCCACAGAAGTGTCTGTAATGAGAGATTAAAATAGTAGTTGTGCCCTGTGATTTATTTTTGAAATTCTCACGTCTCCGGGCGTGTAAATACCCCAAGCAGCCCGGCTGCGGGCCGGGATAAATAACGTAGCGCAATATATTAACGAGGGAGAACGCAGGGCGCCGAGAAGATGGGGAAGGGGGAAATGCATTCGCTGGGTGGTAAGTTATGGGGCCTTTGGAGGCAGGGCAGGGGAAGGCAGAGCAACGGGGGGGTTCACTGCCGCAGTAAATCAGCAGCCTCGCGGTGCCGGCGCCGGAATAAAATATTCCGGGTCCCTGTGGCGGGGCCGGCACGCGGCGCGGGAGCGCTGGCCACGCACGCTGACTGCAAATGGGGTGGGCCATCAGACGCCGCCATAAAACACCCCCTCGCCTCCCCCAGCTGATTATCAGCCTCATGCATAGCAAATGACAGAGCGGGAGCGCCGGCGGCGCCTCTGCCGCCGAGGCAAAAAAAATAAAATATTTACAGACTGACAGGCTAATGGACACTTTGCCAAAGAGCCGTTCGAAAGAAGTAGTAAATGGGCCCGTGCTGATGCAGGGCAGCGGGCCCGGTCAGGGATCAGGACACACGGCACCGGATCGGATAACATCTAATTGGCAGGTCACATCCAAATGAGTGTAGTCATGCATCATCCGGAAGGCTTTTTGCTGGTTATAAAGACACTTGTAAACAATTCAGCCGCTGAACATGGCAATAATATGTTGATCCGGCATGTAATGAGGTGTTCCTGGAATCAATAAACTAGTCATGAAGAGCAGGGAGCAAGGTCAGCGCCTGCCTTTTTGATGACCTTTGCTGGCTGGTGAGGACATCATATACTCTGAAGAGGACTTTTCTCATATTGCAGAAGGCGCCGAGTGTCAGAACTTCCATTCGCAGCAAGCAAATGAACAGCCGGGCTCTGCATGCTAATGAAGTCCAGGCTATTTTCCACCTTTTCATCTGCACATTATGCTCTTGACTTTGGAGAAGGTGGGAATTAGGTTGGACCCTCGTGTCAGACTGCCTGATGGCTCGGCTCCGGAAAACTGGTAATTGAAGCTGATGACTGATGCGGAGGAGGCCTGAATTTGGAAATAAACAGTTTCAAGCACTGCATGTCATTTCTAGAGAGACTGCTGAGTGAATGGAAATGAGCTCCGTTTCGCCGATCTAATGCAGTTTCTCAGCAGGAAAAACACCGTCTTTGAGACAACAATGCCAATCAGTGGGGTTTAAATGTCCTGGCGATAATGTAAGGAATAGCACCTGCCTCGGCAAACAGCACTTAGGGAAATGCTGCCCCACGCCATGGCCTGCGACTCTCATCCCCAGCCCCCAGCGCCAGGCCTGGAGGAGCCGGGAGGCTCCGAGGCCGGCGGGGAGGGGAGGGCGCAGCACGCACGCCGTGCTCGGGTGTTGCTGCGGAAAAGCCACCGGCGACACCGAGGAGCGCGGCTTTGGGCGACCCCTAACCGGACACGATGCTCTCTGTGCTGTGTCTGCCCCGTTGAACCGCTCCTCCCCAGCACGCTGAGGAGAAATCCTGCTGGCCTCACCCCCGCCTCACGCCAGCCTGGCCGCCAGCCCCACAGAGATGAAGAAATGGGGTTTCTACGCAAGGCACCCAAAGGCCAACATTGTCAGCCTCGACTCTGAACAGCCCAGCTGTTGGGAAACAACACTGCAGGTGCTATAAACCCTCCCCAAGTCCTGCCTCGTGGTGTGGAACGGGGCAGAGCTACTTGTGTGCTGTAGCCTTGCTGAGGCTTCCGGGGCTTTGAAGTGTTTTCCTTCAGACATGGAATCCCAGACTGGTCTGGCGTGGAAGGACCTTAACGTCCATCTCGTTCCACCCCCTGCCATGGGCAGGGACACCTCCCACAATCCCAGGTTGCTCCAGGCCCCGTCCAACCTGCCCCGGGGATGGGGTAGCCACAGCTTCTCTGAGCACCGCGTGTCCCCTCTGCGGGTCCCCGCTGGGCACAGGCGGGACAGGGAGTCGCCCACCCCATGCTCCCCAGCAACCACACACCCACAGGTCCGTGCTGGAGGTGTGCTGCAGGCAGGGGCTCCCCAGAACCCCTCGTCCCCCCAAGCAGAGGCCGCTGGGGTCAGCATCCCCGCGGGCGGCCACGTCCCGCTCCCCGCTGCCGAAAGCCGCCGGCTGTCCCCTGTCAGGAGGTGGCTGCATCAGGAGCGGGTGTGTTTGTGTAATAGTTTGCAACCCTTCAACATGAAAGGATGGAGATGGATGCGAGTTATTATTATGAAAATGAACCGAGCAACAGACAAAAATATTCAGGAGATGTAATCTGCGTCCCTACAATGCGCTCGCGGAGAAGAGCACTTGGCAGACAGGAGAGTCGCCGTCAGATACATTGCCTTTTGTTAAATTGCTTTTGCTGTGACAATGCCTTTTAAAACCACATGCAATCTTAATTTAAAATACCCAATACCTCAAGGTATAGGGGCCCAGTGCCGGTCTCCAGCTTGGGATTTGTCCAAAACAATTCCCTCAGCTTAATACTGCTATTCCTCATTTTAATCACACAACAAACGTGGGAGCCTGAATTCGCCTGTAAGAACCTGTGGACCCGATCCAAACATCACTAAGAATCAATGGAGCACGGATTGATTCCCCTGCCTGCCACCTCACTGTTGCCCAAATCCCTGGAAGGTTTGCCCGAGGAAGGCCCTCTCCCTGAGGGGCAGCTTCGGCATGCGCAATGGGCAGAGAGCAAAACTCAGCTGCTTCATCCTTTTAGAAAATGGTTAATGGTGAGGAAATGCTGAACATGACGGGGCAAGGCACCATCGCATTGTTATTTTCCACAGACAAGAGCGGCGGGAAAAAAACCCCAAACCAACGGAGCAGCACTTCCAGGGCACCGCTCCCTGCTCCTGCCCTGGCAGGCCGTGCGTCACTCCCAGCTGCTCCCCAGCTCGGAGCACGAGGCCTCCGAGGACTCAGGGTTTGGCTGCGGGTGCCAGCTCTGCACCCCTTCGCTCAGCACTCAGTAGAACAGCCCAGGCTCCCTCAGAGGCCCCTGGGTGCCAGATTCGCCCTCTGCCCACAAGAGCCGAGAGCCTCAAAGCGCGTGGCGGCATTTTCGGGTCATTCCTGAGGAAGGGCGGGTGTGTGTCCAGGCACGACGCTGGCTCCAGGCTCACCCCATCCATCAGTGCTCCCCCGGCCTCCCACCCCCACAGATAACCTCCTTCCCTATGCTAATTCCCTCAGAACATTATGCAGACTGTTTATATTTCCGTGCAGCCAGAACAGGCTGCTGACACAAATCAGCCATTAGCCATTCACACTGAGGAGTCTCCGCTAATTGTGCAGAATGTAATTAGTGATTATGTAATATCTAAGCTCTTGCAACTGTCATTAATGTCCACTATTCACCAGAGATAGTTCTTACTGAATTAGGGAATGATTACTGCATGCTAAATCTACTTAATCCTAAATATGCTAATTAACACCGCCTGCACTTTAGACAGTGGTTAAAAGCACTAGTAACCTCAAAAAAGGCTCTGATACACCAGAACCCAAATTGCTTGCGATGGATTTTCCCTCGAAAGGTAAATTTGTTTAATTAAATGCTGCAGTAAACTGTTGGGCACAGCCCTTGATTGGTGCAGCCCAAGCAGGGGCCTTCTGGAATGATCTCGTGAGGTGCCACCGCAGGGCAGCGATGTTCCTGCAGCATCCCGGGCCTCCTGCAGCATTCCGGGCTTCCTGCGGCATCCCGGTCCAGGCACAGCCTTGCCCACACGCCTGCTAGTGCTCCCCAACAGGCCTGACATGAGCAGTGCCCAATGTAAAACAGTTTTCCAAAGGCTCTCCCTCCAGGATTAACCACCCTGTTCCTCAGGTCATAAACAACGATATTCCTACAGGCAGATATGGGAGCTTCCCACCATAAATTCTGGCTTAAATCCTAATTTTAAGATTGATTGTGTAATTTTAAGATTGATTGTGTACAAGAGACTTCAGATATTGAATGCTAAAGGAATGGGATAAATGGAGCAATTGTACAGGTTTGAAAGGTCCCTTTCCAAGGCCTGGGGTGTTTAATGTATTCCGGGTTCCCGTGGAAAAAAAAAAAAAAGATATGGCTGTCATGAACCCCAGGGTAATAGCAGCCAGTGATTTATGGAGATTCCTCCTGCTTATATATTTTAGATAAATAATACCCCTGCGTGCGTCTCTGCGCTCATTCATAACCAAAAGCTGCCCGGGCCGCACGGAGAGTTTAGAGTCAGCTCAGAGGAACGGGATAACTCACGGATCAGACGCCGTGTAAGTCAGTGTGACAAAGCCAGGAGTCCCCCGGGCAGAGCCACGGAGCACAGGCACAGCCAGAGACAGAGGTGTGCTCCACGCAGGGAAAGCTCAGGGGGCACACCCCATGCCCGGCCCAGGGACGGCTCGCCCACCACCCTCACCGCCACGGAAATGAAAGAATTAGCCACACAATGAACCCCTAATTGCCTGGCAACAGCATTTAGGCCCCATTAGGTAGATTTGTAACTGCTTCCAGAGAAATAAACTCCTGTGTCATTAGATAACAAGGGAAGAAATAGGTTATTTCCTTTCTGAAAGGTATGAAAGCCTCCAATTGCCTGATGTGCGCGCTCAGTAGATTATTTTCTGTCATCTCAGTTAATTGAATTTTACCCATTGCTCTTAGAATTCCTCCCTTTCGTGTGAGGTTAAAAAGTTCAGAGGAGTCATGTTTTTGAACCTCGTCCATCTATCGCACGAGCCAACTCCAGCCGCGCACAGCGCGCCAGGAAAAGGGAGCGGCGGCAAACTCTGCAGGGATGGCCGCAGCATCCGCCAGCGCTGGCGCAGGATCGTGGAAAAACGTCCCTTTTCCAGCGGCCTCCAGCTGGGAGCCACTGGAAGGGACCTGCTGCGAGCTCCTCCTCCCCTGGAAAAGCAAACCGGAGAGTCAGGGTTAAACCAATTCCTCAGATTGCCCGGACACCCTTCCCGGGGTGCCAGCTGGGGTGGAGTGCCGTGTGTGCCAGCCAGACACGGGCATGTTGGCTTATCCCGGCCCCGCTCCGCCGGTGGCTCTGTCACCCCACTGGTGCCGGGCCCGCTCCAGCGAGGCCCAGCCCTCGCTCTCAAGCGGCCCCCTCGTTCCTGCCTTTCCAAAGCAAACCCGGACAGATATCTTGATTTCTGAGTAGATGCTGAGCATGTGTCATTCCTCTCATCATCGCTCAGGCTGCTGCTCTTAGACTTCCCCGCCTGGTCACTCCCGAGAGGCAGCAGCACCCTCCTCCCACCCCCAGCCGTGCTGCCGCGGGGAGCTGAAAGCCAAAGTTAAACCTTAGTGGGGAGCTCTGGCTTCATCCTGTGGGACATTTGCTTTGCAGACCAGCACTGCCTGGAAGGAAAGTGCTGGCTTGGCCACAGAAACATTACCGAAACAATCATCTGGTGACTCCAGAGCTGCTGGATTTTAAACCCTCCTGAAAAGCCAGCTCCATTTTCTGCTTTGGTGGAGACCAATTCCCCACGCTGGCGCAGGAGAATAGACCAGCCCCAGCAGCAGGGCGCTGTTATCCAGTTCCCAACTATTATGACATAGTTTCTACCAGAGCAGTTTTCTTCTCAGCCAGTCGAGTGGAATGATCCCTGAAAGCCGCCGTTTGCGGCAGCGGCGCGCTCGGCCTTGTCAGAAATCCAGTGGCTGCCCACACGCAGGCCGGAAAACAAGGACGTGGCAAAGGGCCTGGAAAGGCAGCGTGGCTTCGAAGCACTGGGCAGGGAGGAAGCGGCAGAAAAAACCCAGAAAATCTCTCCAAGGATGGGAGGAAGAAAAACAAGTATGGCGAGACGAGTAACGTGGAGCAGGCAGGCCTGAGGGAAACGCTCCTTCCCAAAGCCTCCGTGGCGCCGCACGTGCCAGGAGCTCCCCTCGCCTGCCGGCCCATCCCTGCTCCTGTTCCCTGTGCCCCGGCACCGGGAGACATCCTCAGCCCTGCAGGGAGCTCGGGACTGGAGGGGTCAGGCAGTGCTCCCTCTCCCCAGCACCGGGGTATTCAGGCTTGGGACACCTGCTTTGCAGAGCTGGATCCCAGTCCGGCCTCTCCTTCAGCTGGTTTGTCGAACTGCTGACGGGGACAGGAGAGGCCCCACAGCACCCCCAGGCTCGTGTGCAGGGCTGTGACCCCATGGGTGACCCCCACGGGCCATCCCCCCAGCTGGGGAGAACGGGCTTGGGCCTCTGCGGGGCTGGGGCTGGCGGTGCCCAGAAGCCATCCCTGGTCGGCTGGAGGGGCAGCACGGACACCGGGGAGGGGGAGAAGGCCGGAGGAAAGAGCCGGGCTGCGCTTTTCCACGCTGCCTTTTTGTTTTATTTGGTTTTAGTTGCACCCCGGAGCCCCGCGCATTAAACATCCCCAATTAAGAGGGGCCGGGGAGCTGGAGGGCGGGCGGTGGTGGCCGGAGCGGGGCGGGAGGCCAGCGCCGAGCCCCTCCGCCGCCAGAGCGGGGCATGGGGATAACCTTGTAATCTACAGAAATCTGGGAATTATGATGGATATTACATAAATCACCCCCCCTGTGTCAATAAGGGAAAAAAACATTTTTAAAAGAAAAGCAGCTGATAATTAACCCTGAGAGCACGGGTTTAACCCAGATCACCTTGGGGAAGCGCCCGGACAAAGGCAGGCATTCATCCCCGGCCTTTCTCATTTAAATAACCCGGCCTTCATTGGCTCCTGAGGGATTGCTCGGGGATTGCTAAACCGGAGGTTTGTTCGGGTTTGATGTGTACTTGCATTGATTTCCCCCTCCCTCATCTTAATAAAAGGCATTTTACAGAGCCCCGGAGCGGGGCAGGGTGAGACATCCCGCAGCTCCCGCTGGGCCAGCAGCGGGTGCTCGCCAGCCCTCAGGAGCTCTGCTGACATCTCCAAGCGCACGCAGCCGGAGGATGGCTCTGAGCGGCAGCACCAGCTCCTGGCTCGTTAGGAGTAAGATAATTACTACGTGGCAAATCGGGTTTGCCCAGAGAAGCCGCGGCTGCCCCATCCCTGGCAGTGTCCAAGGCCGGGGCGGGTGGGGCTTGGAGCAGCCTGGGCGAGTGGGAGGTGTCCCTGCCCGTGGAATGAGATGAGCTTTAAGGTCCTTCCAGCCCTAATCTTTCTGGGATTCTCTGCGTTGGTTTCGAGGCGGCCTTGTGGCTTTTCCGGGAGCCCGCCGGGATCACTTAGGTGGGAAAAGCCCTCCAAGATCAAGTCCAGTTGTTCCCCCAGCACTGCCGAGGCCACTGCTAACCCACGTCCCCAGCTGTCACATCCACGCACCCTTTAAGCCCCTCCAGGAATGGTGACTCCCCCACTGCCCTGGGCAGCCTGTGCCAATGCCCAACAGCCCTTCTGGGGTGGAAACTTTTCCTAATATCCATTCCAAATCTCTCCTGATGCAACTTTTGGGGCCATTAATCCCACTGTATCCCCTCAGACAAACGTCTGGACGGTTTTGCTCTCAAGGCACCCAGCAAACCTGGCAGCCCCTCACGCTGGTCAGACCAGGCCCCAGGGGAGCTTCTCCGGGCTGGTTCCTGCTACCCCACCCTACTGCTCCTTGCTTTTCCCCTGCATCCACAGTTATTCACATGGCAGAACCTGAAAACCCACATTCAATACTGCTCTTTCCTCTCGTTTTCCTGCTCTGCAAGTGATCTGTGCTCCACGTTTGCGAGTGCTGGAACCGGGATAAAGCAGCAATTGCTCAGGGGGGAAAGCTGCAGGCTGGGAGTGGAGGGAGAGCTCCTGACCACGCTCTTTCCTCCTACAGCTGCTGCTGCTGGAAAGCCTGGCAGGGACGCTCCTGCACGGGGCCCTGCAGCACTCACACACCAACAGCTCACGGAGCTTCTGGACGCGGGCTGGGGCCCTGGCTCTGTTTGTCAGAGGGGTGACATGAGCAGAGCAGAGCATCCCAGGACTCCTGCCAGCAGGCAGGCCAGGCCACCCTGGCCAGGCAGGGGCTGGATCCCTGCCTGGAGCCCACGGGGAGCCCCCGATCCGGGTCAGACACCGCTGGCAGCCCCGCATGGGGCCGGAGAAGCCGCACAGGGCCCTGGGAGGGAGGACGCACAACCTGCCTGCGGCGCCCTGCTCAGAGAGGGCTGCTGCCGGTGATGGACACATCCTTATTTGTAAGTATTTAATGTTTCTTAGGAAGCACTTCTAAAAGAAATTGGTATGTAATGACAGCACTCACTGGAAAACAGGCCGATTATAAAATGCACTAACTTATCTGGTATTCATTTGAAAAGTAAATGGATGCAAGTAAAGGTGAGAGTTCACTACCAATTCAAATATTTTGCTCTAACAGGCTCTAGCACTCCTACTTTAATTCAAGCAGAAGCACAAGTATGAATAATCAAACTGGATGATGCTCATCAAAACCTTTGTGCCTTGCACCATTTCAAATGGTCATTGAAGCTTAATGGCAAAAAATTTACATTATTCCTTTAATTTGTATTCTGTTCCTTCCTTCTGAGTGATGTGATTGTGATTTTCTGTTGCCGGCTGTATTATTTTGATGCAAATGTTATGTGCTGCTACAGTCCAATTTCCTGCTTTGCCCTCCCCTTTTCTTCCCCCAGGAAAGAGACGACAGCTAAAATAGTTCGAAATTGGGCAGGGATTCTGAAATAGTTCCTTAACTACCGCTCCTAATTAAAGCAAACAATGCAGGGTCTTGAAGCACCCTGAAAAGCTGAAAATTAATTATTAGCTGAAGGGGGAAGGGAAGTGGCTTTGCTGCTCCTCGGACCTTCAAAAAAAAAAAAAAAAAAAAAAAAAAAGAGAGAGAGAGAGAAAAGTGAGGGATCCCAATTCTGCCCACAAAAGAATTAGAAAAGAAAATTTGTAATTCAGTTAAAAACTCCTTTTGCCGGCACATAATCACCTAGGGATGAATGCTTTATTGAGAGGCATGGGGCTGCAAACCAAAGCCTTGCAAACAGGAGGCCCCCGGGGTGCTCCCGGCACGTAATATATGCACCGACTAATTTATTGCGCTGTGACTAATTTCCATTCCTTGTGCTCGGAGTTGCCTGGCTAATTACAGGGATGTTTTCTTAACTTGGGTAATTGCGCTGCCCGCGCGCGCGCCCCACGCCGGCTTTGATGCGCCCCCACGGGGCGGCCGCGCGGGGCGCCGCCCTAATTAGATTGGCTGCCTTAATTAGGGGAGACGGGCGTGGGGGTGCGCGGGGCCGGGGGCACCCCGCTCCCCGCCACGAGGCCGGAAAGGGACCAGGGTGACGCCCAAGCCCGAGCCGCGCTCTCCCAGGAAGGCGAGGACGTCCCCAAAACCCGAGGACGTCCCGGCATCGATGCCAGCGCCCATCCCATTCCCGCCACAGCGACCGGAGCCGTCTGGTTTCTAGGAGCATCCCTACAAACACGCACACGAGGCAACAGCCCCGCGCCACCGCTGGCTCGACGCCTGCTCAGCCCCTCTCCAAATCCGCTGCCTTAATTCTATCCCTGGCAGTGGCTCACGCGGGCACGGTTATTAGACAGATAATCGCTTCCTTGAAATAATTTCAGCACTCAGCTCTAATAAAAGAGATTTCTTTGCAAGGGCCCTTGGCGGAAGGGGCTCAGCGCTGCTCCCGGCACGGCGCGGGTCAATGGGGTTCTGCTCCGTCCTCTCTCCCCAGCCCAACGATTGCCTTTCGCCCGCTGGAGAGCGGCCCAGAGCCCCCATCCAGGGCCGGCCTCGAACGCTCGCCTTAATAAAAGCCTGACATCTGAAACTCCGCTGCTTTATCCCTCCCCTAGCAAAGGCTCAGTCAAGACCCGGGAAAATTTATGTCGTATCCATAAAAACCCATCCCCTGGCAGGGGAGGCCAGAGGGAAGGTGGCAAAGACCACTCGCCACCCGGCCCGGGTGCCAGAGGCTCCCTCAGGGCGGTGGCGGCGGAACCGCACAGGAAGCGTCGCTTCCCGCCGGGATGCGCCGGCCTCTCTGCAGGACTTCCCATGGGATCCTGGCAGAGAGACACCAGGGAGAGGCCATCCAGCTGGAAGTCTGGGCGGCACACAGAGTCCCCAGGTTGTACCCAACCCGTGGAATTCCAGCGGCAGGCTCTGACAGACCCCACGCTCCTCCAAGGCGACTTAAGCCCTCATCCAGCTGGAGGTACCTCCCTCCACGAATTTGGGACCTCTGGCAGCTTGAGGAAAGGTAGTCATTTTCCTTTCCCATTCAGATAAACAAACCAAGCGCTTCAGCTCCTGTTCAAAGGCGGGGTGTGACCCGGTTTCACAGACGGAGGCTCCCCAGAGAAGGAGAAGTTCAGTGTCTCTACCACAAACCAAAATGACAGAGACACCAGGGCAGGGATCCTGCGCAGGAGATTCTCTCTCTCCGTGGCTGCCCAGCCAGGCCTGGGTGCAGCTCCCCTTCCCAGCACACCAGCCGGCTGCAGGGCTTGGAGCAGGTTTGGGAGCTCGGCCTGCAGGCTGAGCCAGCTCCCTGTGGCCTGCTGTGCAAAGCCAGTGATTCCCAGGTGGATTTTGGGGCGAGGAGCCCGTGGCTGCACACACACGGGGCTCTCGCAGCCCACCGGGCACCGCGGACGCGTGGGAGATGCTCACGTGTGTGAAGCATCTTCTCAGGCTCACGCTCGCTGCGAGAGAGGAAATAAAAAGAGAGTCTCCCCCCTCCAGCTGCCTTCAGCATCTCCTTTTCTAATAACTTGGCATATTCACTTAATACAGGCCGGCTCCTTCCAAGTCGTTAGCGGCGGCAGGAGACACAGCCGGAACGCTGACCTGGTTTGCTTGCCAAGACAGAGCAAAGAGAAACCTTCACATAATCATTTCCAAACATTAAAATGGCTCCATTGTCATTATAGCTGAGAGATTGAATTCGCCTCATCAAAGCGGCGTATGACAGGTGACTCAATAGGCTGGTGCCAAGCGCGGAGGCAGGAGATTAGCAGGGCACTGATATCATTATTTCCGCCTATCACAGATTCGGCAGGGAGGCAATTGTAATTTCTGGGCTTATTAGTCTGCATTCGCAGGAAAAAACCTGGTGATAAACCTCAGTGTGACAGCCAGGCATTTGTGCAGCAAGTGCTGTCACAGTGACACTTGGAAAATGCCAATGTGGATACGTTCTCGTAATCCCCCCTAATGGAGGTTAAAGCCTGGCACAAAGGCACTCTTATCGCTGATCGGGACACTAATAACATTTGCATTTTTAAGTTAAATATAGTAAGTAAAGAGTAAGTCTCCTCCTCGCGGCTTCGGCAATTAACTCAGCCTCGGAAGGATGAAAGCCGAGCGGAGATCCCCGCCGGCCGGGCTCTCTCCCGCCGCGGGTCGGCATTCCCAGAGCAGCACCTGCGCTCGCCCTGCTCGGGGCCGGGCCGGGACCTGGCAAAGCGGGGAATGCCGGCTCCGGGGGGCTGAGCGGAGCTGCTGGCCCGGGGCTGCCCTTTGCCCCAGCAGGGGAGGCTGTTCCGGGGCTTCCACGCGCTTTCACAAGTGGTTGGTGTCGCTTCGGGGGGACGGAACTTTTAGGGGTTTTCTTTCCGCCCCACGGTGCCGGCCGGGCTTGGGGCTCCTGTGAGAACTCTCCCCGGAATCCACAGGAGCCCAGCACGCGTGCACGGACACGCACACGCGCGCTCTCCGCAGGAATTTCTTAAGGAAAAAAAAATAATTACAGGTGGTAAACTGTTACTTTTCCACATTTAAATAAGAGACCAATTAAGAAGACTATGTAATTCAATTCTGGAGTGAGTGCCACTGAATTCAATTTGTTTCAGGTCAATGAATATAATGTGAAGTTATTAACAAAAAGGTCAGGGACTGCATATAAAATATACACACATGACACAGGCAGAGTAATTAGTACACATTTCACATGTTCTGCTGCTCAGACATATGGTGTAGAAAAGCTGAGCAGGATTAGATGGTAATAAACCTTCCCCTCTCCCTCCCACCAGCTCCCTATTTAAATGGGGTTTATGGCTATTCCCCCGGTGTTCCCGGGATCTGCCGCAGGCCGGGGACCCACCGCCCACGCAGCAGCGCTGGGGTGGGGGCCGCGGCCAGGGCAAGGCTCCCGGGAAAGCTGGGGCTCTTCCAGGGCGAGGGATGCCGCCGGAGCAGCTCCAGCCGCGAGCCAGCGCGTGCTGGGGCAGGGACGGTTTTTGGGGAGCTCGTGCCCCGCACGCTGCTCGTCCCCGGGCCGTGCCAACAGAGCCACACCTTTGTGGCACCCTGGCCAGGAATTAGAGTGTCCACAACACACACACACAAAAAAACCCGAAAGGACAGTAAAGCCCCAAACGCCTTTTTGACCCTAAGCTTGAGTATTGGACACCTGGATTCTCTTGCAGGGGAAGATGCACTTTCACAGGGGAGGAATACGAGGACTTGGGGAAAACTCCTCTGAAAGTTACAGGAAGAAACCCCACGCTACAAGAGCTCTGCGCAGCTTCTCTATCACAGAAGGGCTTTTTTAAAAGGCCAAAGGACAAAAAATGCCGGAAAAGCCCTGCTCGGTGGCAGCCCTGGCCGTGCCTCCGCAGGCAGCGAGGAACGAGCCCTGCCTAGGCAGCGGTGAAGAGCCAAGAGCTCTGTTGGCAGCCTCCTGCCTCCCACCGCAGCCCCTGCTCTCGGAGGGAAAGCCACTCCCGGGGTGCCAGCGTCCCGCGGGAGCGCCGCCGCAGGGACAGGGAGCCGCTCCGGGCCCGGGGGCTCTGCACCGCCCTGTCCGTGCGCAGGGACCACCCACGCGCCCCTGCGAAGCCCTCCCAGAGCCTGCTGAGCGCAGCCCCCGTGCACGCCCCGAGGGCACAGCCGGCCCCCAGCCCGCGGCCGGAGCAGCTCCCGAGCCGCTGGACGCTAGAGGATGAATCCGTGCCTAACTCCGGTGTCAGCTCCGGGAAGCAGGGCGTTATTTGGGGCTACGGAAACCTCTTCCCATGTGAATTGCCCCAGCGTTCCTGGAATTAGCGGTGAGGGAAACCTTGGAAAGGACAGGCTGAGTGATGGCTGGCAGCTTCCCCAGCCCTTGCTGTGGAGAGCTCAGTCCCGTTTATAGAGGTGCTCTGGTGTCCGGTCAAACCTGCTGGGGGTTCTTTGCTGGTAAAGGACAACCCAGATGGGTCTGTGTGCTCCAGCGTTTTCCTTGGCATCTCGTGTTCAGAATGAGAAGTGCAACCCATCGCCCAAGTTACCCTTCCTCTCCAGTGTGGCCTGGTGTATTAGAGAAATCAAGTCGTTTGTGTAAACTGACTAATAATTACCATTTACTGCTGAGCTTGGGAGCAGAATGCTCCTTGGGAGTGAATTATGTCACCCACCGTTCCTCTTTTGGTTTTGCAGAGCTGACCGCAGAGAGCAACAGGAAAAGCGAGAAGTGGAGAGCTCCGGGAACGGCTGGGACAGCCCCGGACCCGTACGGGTTTAGCTTTTGTCTGGAAAGAGGGGAACTGGGAAGTGACACTGGCTCATGCAGCTTCAGGGGCGAATTACACCGGAGATGATCAACGCTGCATTTTTAATTAATGCTGCCGTGGCTCGGTATTCCAGTCAGGATCCCATCTCCAGAGTGGAATTCTCTGGGTTTGCTCCGAGGAGAGCCGGGTCAGTGCTCACGGGACAGCCTGTCCTTAAATCAGGGAAAGGGGCCCTGAGTGAGGTCTGGACTGGCTGCAGCTCGGTTCCTCCGCGGCCCCGGCCTGTCCCTCACCCCAGCGCTCCCCTCCACAGCCCCTGGGGGATACCCCACCGGCATCCCACCGGGATACACAGCGCTCCCGGGCACAGCAGCCACCAGGACTCCCGCAGGTGGCAGCTCCCAGGCACGGCACGACCTCCCCGGGCTGCTGGGACAGGGCAGGCTCTACTGGGTGCCACCGAAACCAGAGGATTTCTCCCCGCTTCCCCGAATCCCACCTCACATGCCCATCCGTAAGAAGAGGAGGGGACAGAGGAAGGGCAGCTCAGCAGGTTGCTGAACATACCACGTGGGGAGGCGAAAAAAAAAGCAAACAAACAAGAGAAATCTATTTTGTTGTTAATTAAGAAGTGATTCCCCCCCAGGGGGCCCCTCTGCTGTCCCCCCGACTCCCTGCGTTTTAAAACCCCTGAAGCAATTTACTTTCCATTGTACTGTTTGGCAGTGCACGGGAAGAGAACAAATGAAAACCAGGGAAATACCTGTGTGAAGCCTTTGTTTTCCCTTTCCAAACCTCTCCCCCCGCCTCACTTTTCCTTCGGAGTTTTCCGTTTCCCTCCACACCAAAAACCCACGGCGCAACTCCCCACACCTCCCCGCCACCCGAGCGCGGCGCCGCTGCCCCTCTCCGCCTCCCCCACCCCGGCGCCTCGGGCTGGATTTTTTGTGAGCACCCCCGGGATTTCCTCGGGGTGGGAGCAGACCTCCCAGGCTCGGGCCACCGCGGCCGCGGGGCTGTGGCCACGCGCGGGGCGGGTGGAGGGGACACCCCGCTCGCCGCCCGCGGGGTCGGCGCCCCCGGCTCGGCAGCCTCTCAGCGCTCCCGCTCCCCGGCACTCTCATTAACTGCAGATTGCGAATGGGTCAGCAGATCTATACACTTTTGTGTTCCTCGGCTCGCTTTATTTATTTCTTTCTTTTGCAGGATGCTGAATAACTAACCTTCCCTTCAATAGGCAGATTTAAAAAAAAAAATAGGATCCATCACACAGCAGCAGGATAGCCTTGCTCTGTTTTGACCTTTCTGAAATTAATTTCCCAATCTTAGCTTTCAAAATCAGAGATTGAAAAGACCTATTAGATCAGCCAATCCATCTTATCACTAGTACTGCAGCAAGCAGAGACCCCAGCCAAGTGCTCCTCCACACAGGGAAAATATTCTGGAATAAGACGGGACATGAATTTAAAGTGAAATACCTGTTCCAGAATATTCTGCATGCGGACAGAATGTACTCTGGAATAACCGCAGCCGACCCTGACTTTGCTCAGTTGACACCTGCAGCCGCTCACTGGAACGGAGGGGAGGAAAAAAAAAAACAAAAAAACAACCCATTTTAGGATAAGAAGCGTCTTTTGTGGGGTAGCTCTGTGGAACAATTCCCCTCGACCCTTTTTTCCTAGGCAGGCTGCCGCTCACAGGGCAGCACCGCCGGGGAGGAGAGGGATGGGTGCTCAGGGAAGTTCCCCCCTGACCCGCGAGGATGTGGATCCGGACAGAACTCCGGGCTGCAGCTACTCCAGGAGCCTGGGATGTTAGCACACACCTCTCCCCACCCGCAGTTTAGCGCCTTTGCCGGGAACACGGCTCTTCTCAGCAGGCCTCTGCTTTTCCAGGCAGCAAAGAGCTTGGGGGTAAAACCCCAACTCGTGTGGTTTGCACCACCCGAGCTGCCCTGGCCAGCGCTGCCGGCCCACGGTGGGGGTCCCCAGGACGGCCCCTTGGGGCAGGGAGTGCTCCTGCTGCCACACGCCCCTCTCCCCCCGTTCCCCTTGGAATCCCCGGGGCTCTGAAGGCCGCGTTCTGACGCCAGCAATGGTGCCCTGGAGGGGACAGGTCACCCCGTGCTGACCTCGGTGTCCCCCCCTCCATCCTGCCCCTCGCTGCCCGGCAGTGCCTGCCAGGCTCGGACATTCCCGGTGTGGCATTCCCAGAGCTCCTGGGCGTGTCTGTGGGGTTCAGATGCGCAGGGCAGCACCGAGGGGCATCCTGCCTCTCCCAGAGAGCGAGGAGAACGAAGCAGGCCCTGCAGCAAAGCCAGGGCTGGTCTCGCCAGGCTGCCCGCTTTGGCCACACCGCCAGGGACAGAATCCAGCAGGCCCTGAGCTTCTCCCCATGGAAGGAGCCTCTGCCGACAGCCGCGTTCGCCGAGGAGCTGCGAATTACACGAGCGGGTGCCTGCCAGTTTAAAGCCCTGGTGCACTTCCCGTCGGCGCTGCGGTTCGGTGGACAGCTCCGAGTCTCTTCCCCCTGCAACCCCTGTGTTCCCCGTGGCAGCTCCTGCCCTGCGCTCCCACCGTCCCGCCACCACCCCCCGCCACGGGGAGCACACCGCAACGGGAGCTGCGAACTTTGGGCACTCAACAAGTCCTCTCCGCACACAATCAGGGCCAAAAGATCAATATTGACACTTTAGACGATTTCTCTCAGTTTGTTTTTTCGTCGACTGTCGGGGCGAAATTCCACTTTTCCGATGTCGTGGACGCTCGGCTAATAGAAACAAATAAAGCGAAAGCCTCTGTCCACAATGGGCGAGGAGCATCCATTGTCGGCGGGCGCTAATCGGATTAAATTGGCTCCTGGCTCTATTGCTCGGGGATAACTCACTCCTAAATTTTTTCCCATCTCAAGGGGATAGGCCATTGTTGCGTTTTTTCCTCCTCCCCCACCCCCGCCTTTTTTCCTATTTAAATCTGGTGGCTGGAAGGGGGACTGGCTGGAGCTGCCGGCGGTGCCTGCACCCTGCGAACAAAGAGCGGAGCGCAGCCCGGGGCCGTGGCTGGTGCTGGCCCCCCGAGCCCCTTTTCCCGGCTGGAGCCGCTCCGGCATCGCCGCCGCCGCCGCTCCCGTCTGGAAATCGCGGTTAAAGCCCGAGCGCAGCCAGGCAGGGAAAAACCCGCGGCTGTCCGCGCTCAGGCAGTCTCCCATTAGCATTTAAATCCGCACCCCTGGCACCAGCCCCTCGGAAAGGAGCTGCAGCGGCCGCGTTCCTGCGAGCAGCCCGAAGAGACGGCCTTAAATAATGCCGCCTTCGGAGGGAGAGGCCCCGCGCGCCGCCAGCTACATTTTGCCCAGAGCCTGATAATTTTCAAAGCTATTGGCAACCTGGGAATTTTCCTGCCTTATCGCCGGGGCTCAGCTAACTTCACTAACACTAATCAGAGCTGGAATCATTCATTCAAGGATTGCATGATCATGTTTTTCTTTAGCGGTGACAGCTGCCTGAGCCGCATTAGCAATGCAGATGAGTCAGCCTAATAGGTTAATGCAGAACACGCGAAAATTAGGTTTAATCCCCAGTGAAATAATCTAACATTTTCACATTTCTTGATGTTGGGATAGAGACATTGGTGGTGACTCAATTAGGTGTAATGTAGATCAAAGCAAATTTACCTTCTGGCTGAACCTTCCCCATAGTTTAGATAGAAGAATATAAGGGTTCTTTACTAATTGGCCAATGGCTGTGGGGAAAATTATATGGGAAGCGTGCGTAGCGCAGGAATCGCGCTCCGGATTTGGATCTGGAGCCGGGCACGGCCGGGCTCTGCAAACACCGCGCCGGGTGCGCGGCCCCCTCTCCTCTCCTCTCCGTGCAGCGCTCACGAACGAAGAAGACGTTTGGGGGCTTTTCTGTAGTTTTATTTATTTCATTCCCTCCCCGGCCCCCCCCGCTCCCTCTATTCATTTTTAATGTCCCGTACCTCAATATCCCCGGCGAGGTTTGAAAGACCTTGTATGATAAAAGGAGCATAAAGGAGAGGAAAAACCCCACCCACCGGCGCGCGTCCGTCTAATGTTTTCATTCCCGGGGAATAACATATCAAACAGCAATCGCTTTCAGTCATAAAGGGAGGGGAACAAAAAATTACATGCCCTCAGTTGCCAAATTATTTTTTTGCCTTGACATCTTAATTCTTAATCCTTGTGTGTGGTCAAATCAGCCTACTATAGACAACCAATCAAGCAATTATTCCTAAATTATATTTGCCCAGCTCACATTGATTGGTTATTCTTTTCTTATTGGGTAAGCTCATTAATTCCGAGCAGCTTGCTTATTATGCTTTCCACATCATTTTCCTTCGGAGCCTATCTACTCACACCAGCCTGCTGATGTTTCAAGATGCCACGCGGAAAAAAAAAAAAAAAAAAAAAAAAAGGCCGAGTGATCTATTGCATTGTCTCTTCCAGCAATTACAATTCACATTGCTGATTAACTTTGATGTGAAAACTAATGAGATAAGGCAAGTTATCAAGGCGGACCTGATCGTCATCTCATTTATAGAGCATTTGCCATCAGTGAATGACAAAAACTAATGAAGATGTATCTGACAGGCAGGCTGAGCCGCGGCCGAATTTCGTTTCTCATCAGCAAGTGCTCTGCTTCGAACTCATCAGTCTATCTGAAACATGTGGAAATTAGCTTAATAATGAAAACACTTCATCCAAATAGACAAATGTTTACATTAAAATAGCTACATGATAAATAGATGTTAAAGATTTTATGCCTTCTTGAGTCTAAACAATGGAGCACAAAATATGTTCTCGTATTCACTAAATCATCCCCATAAAGCTCCCCACGTGCCGCCCTACCTGCGGGCTCCCCTCTTTTACGGCTCACGGAGATTTCCGGGCTGCGGCTCGGCCGCTCGGGGCCGGATGGTTCGGGCTGCGGGACTCGGGGATGGCCGTGCCAGGGCGGCGGGCAGGGAGAGGGGCGGGGGGGGACTGTCCCTGCCGGGACCTGGGGCACACAGCTCCCCAAACCAGGTTTTTTAGCAACGCTGTCAGAGGAGCAGGAGGGTGCTGCTGCTGCTGCTGCTGCCGTACACCGACATTTTTACCCGACGCAGGAAAGGGATCCAGTTACCCCCTGGACAAAGTATGAAGTACGGGCGTAATTCATGGAAATACAGCAACGTTTCTGGCCCGAGCCATCACCGAAAAGCCTCCTATAACATCAGTCTAGTTCAGAAACGTTGTGATTAAAGGGAGGCAGGCAGAGCTGCTCCCATTTTTAATATCGTGGCTTTGGTGTCTTTATTTATGAGAGAGACTATTTCATATTTGTCGGGCACTATTTCACACGCTTCTACTGCGCCCAAACACATCCCCAAGATGTTTTTTTGTATCTGGAATAAAATATTCATCCATCACTTGGGATCAGAACAATACTGTTTTTAATAAATAAGACAGGCATCTGCAAGGCAGAAGGGTGAAACCCTCGCTTTAAAAATTATTCTAAAAACTGTGATACTTCAATTAAAATAAAGATTTGGGAAAAGATTCTCTTCCTTTACCGTGATTTTTCCCCCCTCCCTCTCAGCCTATAAAGCACTGCCTCCTCCAGGGGGAAAAAAAAAACCAAACCCAAACACGTTATCCCCAACGTAAGAGGAACTTTAAATTCGATTTAAAAAAAAAAAGATTATCCAAGTGGACCGGGAAAAAAAAAAAAAAGAAAAGAACAGAGCCTTTGCAGAAAAGGAGGAACAGGAGCTCCTCTGAATTCCGTGCGGCGACGGCTCCGTGCGCGCACGTGGAAAAGAAAGCTCAGCTCTCCGGAGCAGGTCGGGACGGGAGCGCGGCGGTGCCGGGGCTCCCCGCGCCGCCGGTGGGTGCAGCCCCGGCCCCCCAGCCCCTTCCCACCGCCCGGCACTCACCACGTCCCCTTGCTCGGCCGGGGAGGACATCTGAGGTGCAGCCCCGAGGTGCCCCGGCATTGTGCGGCGCAGATTAGCCCGCACAAAGGGCCCGCATCCCGGCTAAGTTAAAAGAAAAGCCTTGCTAGGGAGCGCCGGCAACAAATTACTACTTCAGCGCTGGATTAAATGTAAAAGCCCTTCACAGAGCTGCAGATAAATCCTGTGTGCTAGAAGGAACCATAAAAGTACTCGTTCAAGAGCTACAGGCACAAGTGGAAAATTGACCCCAAAGATTTTTTTTTTTTTTTTTTTTTTTTTTAGTAGCCGAAGTTTATAAAATTTCTGCCGGCGCAGGGAGAGGGTCGCGGCAGCACTGCAGCGCTCCCGGCTGCTGCGGCCGCTCACCGGAGCTGGACGCGTCTGCGGCCACCGGTGCTAGCATTCCATGAAATCCCAGCAAGGTTGGCTTGGTGCTTTGCAGGGGTTGTGTGCTTTGTGTTTGTTTGATTTGGGTTTTGTTGGGTTTTGTTTGAGGGGTTTTTTTGGGGTTTTTTTTTTTGCTGTTCTATTTTTTCCACCTTTCTTTTACCCAGCTAATGAAGCAGGATGGTTTCGCTTTCACCACTCACATGCCGAGTGGGAAAACACTGCTCCCATCCCTATTTCCCTTTTCCCCACGCGCCACAAGCACAAGTCCATCCCCGCAGCCCTCCCGAGCCCGCTCAGCGCTGCCGTGAGACCCCCCAGCAGTGCGGGATGCTCCGAGTGGGCAGGGCGCAGCCTTCTCCCTCCGCTCCATAAAAACACGTGTCGCCCGGGCACGGTTCGTCCTTCCCGCTGCACAGCCGGTATTTTATATTTCTGAAATGCCAGCCTGGCCGCGGCAGCGGCTCTGCTGGCTCCCCGGGTGTGCATCTACGTGCGCCTGCACGGAGGGACGGCCAGGGAAAGGAATGCTGCTCCTCCCTCCCCCTCCCCGGCCTTTATCCCGGCCGCCTATTTTAATAAATAATTATAGGCAGCTAAAGGATTTGTTCATTCCAAAAGGTCTCCTCTTCACATTTCTCAGAGGTTCAGCTCAAGGAGACACCATGATAATAAGGCTGACTCGGGATCCCTACTCCACAATGTCATTACGAGCTACCATTTAAAATGAAAAAAATCTGTACATTATACCTAAAAGCATTACAAGGTTAGCGTCTCAGCTTGGGGAATATTTAATGCTGCTGGGAAGGCAGCGCTGCTGCTCTGAGGAGGAGGAGGAGGAAAGGGGAGAAAAAACAGGACGAGAGAAAAAATCCTTTCTGAAACACAAGCCTAGGAAAAAAGATGTTGGGAGCGAGCACGGAGATCATTTGCATTTCCAATGACTAGGACTAATCCTCCGCGACCACGTTTATATTTTCTTATTACTTTTCCTAATTATCTCCTTTTATTTTTTTTTTTTTTTTTTCCTTGTAGCTTTTTCTCCTGTCTCTCTCTGTTCGCAGCTCCCCAGCCCGTTATTGTCTGGCTCGGGGCTGGTGACGGCCCCTCCACACCGCCCAGGCCCCACAGCCGGGAAAAACCCGGGTGCCTCACACACACACAGAGCGCGGGTGACCCGCCGAGGGGCTTCGCTGTCTCGGGGTTTGTGAAGGAGCATTTCTGGGGCCAAAGGAAGGCTTTTTGTCAGGTCCCTGGGGCACGTGTGGGGCAGGCAGAGAGCAGCCTCAGCTCTCTGAGCGTCCCATCCCTGCCCGCGGGCATCCCGGGAACCGCCCAGCCCTGTCACCCCCCCGACGGCCACCTCGGGCTGCCCTGGGACTGGCCGGGAGCGGAGAGCGGAGAGCGAAGCGGCCCAAAGCCCTCAGCAGAGGGACAGGCACCCTCCTCGGGCGGCTGTCCCCGGAAAACCGCGCTCTACCGGCGGCTGCCGGGACGAGGAGCGCGGTGTCACCCGCAAAGCCCCGCTCCGGCGGCGCTCAGCCCCGAGCCACGCGTGAAACCCGAGCCGAGTCTCACCCGCAACTCGCAGCCTCTGTGTCTGACGAGGAAATTACATGGCTAAACGCCTGTTCGAGACCAGCCGCTAAACCGCTCCTGCAACGTTATCCTAAAATTTGCTAATAGCGGCTCTTTCACATAAATTAAGTGATAATGAAAAAAAGCTCCGCTTTGAATTTATATATATATATATTTCAGCAGAGAATAACGTTTTATTTAAAATAGTTACGGCGCGCCTTTTGATTTAGAGTTTAAAGTAAATAATATTTGTACATCTAAAACATACTCAAGACAAATGAAAAGCCTCTAGATGCTTTTGTATGAGATGCTGAAGAGCTCTACAAACTTAAAAGCACAACCTCAATTAAGCCCATCTTCATCTGGAAAAAAAATTAGCAACTGAAAGCTGAATATATTAGATAATGCACACTTGCAGGAGAGCATTCTCTTAGCAAAAAATTCTTGATAACCAACCTAAAGCTGGCCTTCGAGTTGCTCGATGCTAATTTTGTTTGAAACTGTTTAACTAACTCTGAATAGATATCCATATTCAACAAAGACATAATTAATGGTAACCTTTTCTTCTGCTTAGAAGACATCATAACAAGCAGAAAAGTACAAAAAGATTTTTATAGTAACTAATTTAAGGACAAAGGGTTGACCTCTAGCATTTCATTAAATAAACGGAGCGAATGAAAGAAGAGTGACAGTATTCATCCTTGTTCAATTCAAGCAGCCAATTTCAAAATGCAAATCATAATCTGCAGATGTTGGAGCCTGATATATTTTTTTAAAATATCATTTGTTCAATTTAAGAACATCAGACATTTGAATTTTAAATA
>VXAD01007437.1:411754-455373 GCA_013399195.1 Dicrurus megarhynchus | reverse complement strand
AAAAAAAAAAAAAATCAAAACCAATTCCCCGCTCCAGGTTTAGGCGCAGCGTGACTGCACGCTCGGAGCCGGGGTCTGCCAGGGCTCCCCTCCCTCCCCACCTCCCCAGCCATTCATTTTATACATTATTCCCAAAACCTTTTAATGGAGAAGTTCTGCTAAGCCGTGCATTATTTCTGATCAGCACAGCTGGTCAGTGCTGCTGCCTCTCCATGCTGGGCACGACAGGGAACGGCCCCGAGCTCAGCCCGGCGAGCTGCTCCTTCCTCCCTCCCCCGCCGTGGGCACCCAGCGCCCGCGGCCAGGCCGTGTCCCCATCCCCAGGGGCCAGGGGTGACGGATGCTCCCTGGATGTGCCCCGATGGGGCTGCTGTGGCACGGGGAAAAACGTCCTGGCTCCGCTCCCCACGGGAGGCAGAGCCCCAGAGCCCCTGCCTGGGCAGGGGTGTGACCAGAGCGCAGGTGGGGACAACAACGGGGGGTGAGCTGACTGGGAATTTGGGAACACAACCCCAACCCTCCAGAGCCGGGCTTTCCTTCGGGTGCCAAGGGACAAGGGGCAGCGGGAAAGGAGGAGGTTTTGGCTGGACCGTGGGTGATGTGCAGTCCTTTAGCAGGGGAGCAATGAAGTGTCAGTGCAGCTCGACGCTCAGCACGCGCTTGTTCCACGGGGATCTGGGGCAGTCAGGCACGTGGGGCCCGGGGGAGCAGCTCCAGGTCAGGGGATGTTACACACCCTGCTGAGGACAGACCCACAGAGCTGCGGAGGGGCTCCTTCCTCGTTCCCTTCAGTGCCCTTTCACCTTTCTCCCCTGAGCAGAGGACGCCCAGGAGTGACCTTAAGGGACACGTTTAACCCGCCCAAGGGGGCCAGAGGACGTGCCGCCACATCCAACACAGCGGCAGCACGAGTTCCTCCCTCCCCGTTCCTACACCAGCTCCGACAGCTGTTTCCAGGTTTGCAGGGATAACCCACAGGGCCTGGCACCATCAAGCCACCACAAGTGTGGGGTTTCTCCCAGGAAATGGCTTTAGGGTGTTTGGAAGTGTTTTTGGGGAAGCATGAGATTTTTTAAAAAATTTGTTTTGGCCATTGAAATGCACAGAAGTTTCTGGCTTCGCTGAACTGGGCCGCAGGGTTCAGTGGACCAACACTGACATCTCCTCAGCAAGCAATTCCCTTCCTTCCTTAATAAAGGGAAAATATCCCAGGTTCCCCCCACACAGCCCCTGGTTACTGCTAAGTTACAGTGAAGCACGACCTCTGCAAAGGCATGTATATTAATTAAATTGCTGCTGATTAGGACCCACCAGCGACTCACAGTACACGGAGAGGGACTGAAACAAGTGCCCAGGAGCATCCCTGGGGAGAGGAGAGCAGCGCTGCGCCGTGGCCTCACCCAGAGCAGAGCAGAGCCATTTCTGACAGGCCAAGAGCAGGTTTGTCCCGAGCCCTTCCCAAAGCCAGGAGCCCATCCCGGCCCCGCCGGCGCTGGGCACGGGCAGGAGGAAGGGCCGGGGCCTTGCCAGCCTCCTGCACAAACAGACCCTGCAGCTGTCGCGGGGCGAAATAAATGACTTCCGGAGGTTGCGGAGAATAAATGGATCCATTCAGGCACGAGTGAAGGGGACATTGTTTTCCTCGGAGGAGGAGAAAAAAAATCCCTCCCCAACAACCTATATATTAAGGTATCAATGAACAACAAATTCATTCAGTTATGACACAGGAAATCTAAAGCAGAATGGGCTGCAAAACAAACTCGATTTATCTGCGCCACACACGCAAAAGGGAAAAATGCCTCTTGTTGGCCGCTCTGCCGGGGCTGGGGCTCCTCTCGAGGAGCGCTCAGGATTCCAGCCACACACGGAGCGTTTTCTGCCGCTGCTTTGGCGGTGGATGCGAACTTCTGAGATTAAGATTGTTCCCTTAGGTTTATCCTCTTCAGGGACAACGTGTGCACAATACGCCTTTGGAGCGTATTTAGAGTCAGGCTGCAGATGCACATAATCTCCGTCCCTCCCGCACCACAAACAGCAGACGTGGAAGTTTGGGGTTTTTTTTTAAAAGGGAGAGGAATTGCTCCTTCAAAGACAAAACCAAGCCTTTTGTTTTCACTGCGGCCACCTTCATTTTTATATTAAAAAAGAAGAGAAGGGGCAAAACCAGAAACGTGGGCTCAAGGCAGACCCTATTTCTCAAAGCAAGGCAGTAGCTGCCTCCTCTCCCACCTCTCCCCAGCAGCAGCCCCGGGCCCACCCAGGGGACCCCATCTGCTCCACCACCGGTCTGGGCACACGCTGAGCCTGAGGGGACAGCCCCGGCCCCGACCCTGGGAAGGACAGAGGGGCAGTGCCCTCCTGCCCTCCCACACGCTTCCCTGAGCCCACTCCCCACTGCTGTTCAGCACTACAGACCCGGAGCGTGGCCGAGAAACAAAGCCCGTCCTCCTCTTATTTCCAAAACATTTATGCGCTTAGCTGTTTTCCCCAAGCAACGTTAAAAAAATCTCTTAAAAACGAGAGTAACGGGTCAATCCTGCTATAGACACGGAATTGGTACCCAGCTGCAAGGAGCGCTCGGCGTGCAGGGGAATAATCCAAAAGGTTTTAATTAGGGAAAGCAGCAATAAATGAAGGAATATGAGCTTGGATGAGAACACTCGAACGTAAAAATAACTGGGAAAGACGAGATACGGCTATGCTTGGAGGGGAGATCTCCCCGCTGCCAGGGAGCCCCAAAACAAGGCAGGGCCCATTCCCAGCGCCAGCGTGTGTCCCCCCCCACCCCAGACGCCAGAGGCTCTCCCTGCAGCAGCATCTCCAGGCGCAGCGGGGCACATTAATGCGGAGCACATCGCTGACCCCGTGCGCGGAGCCAGCAGCCCACCCCTTCCGTCAGCTGGTGACTTCCCCCGCGTCCCGGACAGCTGCACGTCTGGCTGAGCCGCCCCGTCCTGCCCGCAGCGCTCGGCCCGCCGGCTCCGGAGGGGGTCCCCGCAAAGNCCAAGTCACGCTCCCGCGACAACTGCTCCTCTGTGCCTGTTTGAACTGTCCCTCCCAATTAGCAGTAATAAGTGACTCTGTAAAGATGAGCAAACACAGCGCATTCATCAGCGCCGGCGGCCCCCGCCCTCCCTCCCGGCAGCCCCAGGAGATCCCCAGGGCAACGCTCCGGAGGATGCCGAGCGCGTCCCGCCCGGCCCCAAGCGAGCGCCGGCAAAAGGCAAATTAATGACGAGGCGCTCGAAGAGTTTGCCTGAAATTATTTTATTCTGCCCAAGAATTGATTACTCCCGGCCTGGAAATATGTCCAAATCGATACGCCGAAGCTCAGGGCAAAAAAGACATGCTCTAGCCCCATTTATTTCATCCACTTTTTTGAGGAATGGCACATAATTTACCGGGTAGGAATTGCTAAGCCCTTCCAGAGCAAGGACTAATGACAAGCTGTGGGAAAGCGATGCCTCCATCCATCTCCCGGGCGAGTCGTGAGTCCCCGCACCCGCCGGTGACGACCCTGGCGGTGGCCATCGGTGACACAATGTGCCTGAGGCCGTCCTCACCAGGCAGGTGGACACGGAGGTGAGGCATGTGGGTCGAGGCACCCACCAAGGAAACGACTTTACACCTCCCCAGAAGGATGACTCGTGCCCAGGGCAGTCCCTGCACAGCCTGCTCCTGCCTGGCCGGCTGGAACCAGGCTGGTGCAGCCACTGGTTCAGGGGCGAGCAGAAAGCGATGCTGAACGTACACGGCAGACACCGAGGCTGTCAGAGCAACGTGTCTGGGCCTCAGCGCTGCGGAAGAACAACCTGCATTACCCAGAGTACGCAGAATCAGCTCCCCGAAGTAAACGGCACGAGGGACGCTGCAGGACAAGGATGCGTCCCATCACCCAGGGGCTGAGCCCCAGGTCTGGAGGAGATGCCAGCGCCACGTGCCGCTTTCCACAGCGCCTTGCCAGTCCTCTGCATGCTCCACAGGGCCCCGGATTTTCCAGGGCATTAAACCCTATCCCCCCTCTCAGAGAGCTTGGTGGCAGCTGTCATCCTGCTGGCGGGAGGGCTCCTGCTGCGGACCATCAGCGTCACTCCCGAGCCGCTGGTGGGTGAAGGACGAGGCGGCCCCGGCGGCCCCGGGAGCTGCCAGCCCATGCCGGGGGTTTGTCACCGCTCCGGGGACGGGGCTGTGACAGCAGCACTGGCACCGAGGTGCGGGCACAGCAGCACACCTGCATGGACACCCACGGAAAGGACACTTCTGGCTGCATTACAGCAAGAGAGCTCAAACCTTCCCGCTCGCCACAAGTCCTTCAAGCAAACATCTTTAGGTGAAACAGAGACATAAAGCAGCAGAGCACTGCAAAAATCAAAATCCAGGGTTTGCTGGCTTCCCCTCGGGCAAAGCCCTTCCCACCCGGGCTGCTCCGGACATCTCTGAGGGACCCATCGTGTCCCCGAGCCTGGGCAGCCTCGGGCTGGAAGAGGATTCCCCTCGGCCTCATCGCACAGAGGAGAGATGCCAGGGCAGGAGAGGGAGCCCGAAGAAAGAGCAAAACACGGCGGGGTTTGAAGTGAGCCTTGCTGAACCCCAGCCCAGGGGCAGGGGAGGCAGAAGGGTGAGTTTGCATCCAGAGAGCCCGGCCATGCTCTGCAGGCCTGGCCAGCCCTGAGCCCCTCGGCCCGAGCCCGGCTGACACCCTCCCTCAGCTGCCCTTGGCTCTGCTCACGGGGGATTCTTCTAGACTGAAACACTGCTGCTCCCCCGTTCAGAAAGGGATCATCTGTGAAAAGGGGTCATTCATAATAAACTTGTGAGTGCCAGCTAGGAAAAAAAATACTCGGCCTGGAGAAAACAACATCGCCTTTATTTTTCGGCGCGGCCGCCTGAGCCCGCAGCACCCTCGTGGGTGAGGCAGGGAGGGCTGGGGGGCTCAGCCCCTCCCCTGCTCCCCCAGCCCACGCAGCTCCCCAGGCACGGCCCTGTGCAGTGGGACAGGGACCAGCAGTACCAAGGGACACACTGGGCCGGGCTGGGGCCCAGCTCCTTCGCTCGCCTCCCTCGCATCCTAGCAAGGCACAAATCCCCACGTGTGGCAGCAAAGCGAGTTTTATTACTCCATAAAACATTTGAAACAAAATAAACGGTTTTGTCAAACACTACATCTCCTCAAATAATAATGCACCGGCTTACAAAGAAAAACAACCGACATTCATATTCTATGGCAAAGGTTTATCTCGCCTCCCAGAGGAGAGGGGAACGGGCATTTCAATTCGGAATTCAGATACTGTATGGGAATACAGTAACTATAGTTCTCAGAGGGTTTGTGCAAATGCCAGCAAAACAAACCCCAAATCAAATTTATTAGCTGGTGGCGATCTCTAACAACCTTACACGGTGACTGATGAAGCCGTCGGGGAATTCCTTTCAACATTAAGTGATTTAAAGCCCCTACAGAAACTTCCCTGTCTGTTCCAAACCAGAAAGAGTTCCTCGGTGTCCAGTCCTGCTCCAGCAGCAGCATCAGGGCGGGTGTCATCGCCAGTGTGCGTTTCCTTTCATTTGGAAACCTCACCAGGAGTCCTCACCTCCCAAGTCCTGTGGAGAGCTCTAAAGGGAGGAAGCGCAAATTAATTAAGAGCTGCAGCCCGCGTCCTAAAGGGCCTGTCTGTGTTTTGATGGCGAGCCTGGGACGCTGCTCCCTTCTGCCCCAAGCGTGCTTCCAGAACACGATCCGATGGCATTCCCCGCCCCGGATCAGCCACTCAACACCCGCAGCCTGCTCGGCACGGGGCAGAGCCGCAGGTTTTGGGCGCAGCCGACTCCCACCGAAGCAGCGGGTGCCAGAACTGGGCTGGCTGTGCCGCGGCGGGGCCAAGCTGCCCTCCGGGAGAGCACCAGGGCGGCTCCGGGACGGGAGATGCCCTTCCTGAGGATGCGGGGGCAGAGGAAGGGGAAGGCACAGCCGGCGCCCGGCCCAGGGCAGCTCCCGCGGAACCTCTCTTAAAAGCAGCCCCAGAAACGCGCAGCTCTAATTGACAGGTTATTGTCATGCACGCTCATCACCGGGTCATTTGCATTTTAGCTGCTAAAATATCAGGGGGACGTTATTTAATCAATCACCGCAGCTTACAAAGCCCTAAGTGAGAGAATATTTTTTGATTGTCTCTGCTTGTATCTAAACATCTCACAAACCCGCCAGCCAGTTCTTCATTTCAATTAAGGCAATGCTGATCGTTAGCTAACTAATAAGGACCAATTTTCTGTCACAACTATTTCCTAATTAAATTCAAAACAGAGATTTCTAACCCAGATGGTCAGTGATGCTACAGATTTGTTTAAATTTGGTATCACAGTAACAAACTACTAATTAGGGTTTGTAAATACACCAATTCCCTTATGACTTAGTTGTTAGTAATGCATACAACCGGTTTATTAAAGCACTAATTGTGTCTGGCTTTACTTGGGCCTAACACATAATCCACTTATCACATACTGGTACCAACTCATTTTGAAGGGATTATGAATGAAATCATAAACGAGGTCTCGCATCCCTTTCCCGGTACGGTTAATAAAGGTTTGGTGCCACATTCAGATGGCAGGTTTCGATTTTCTGCCTCTGATGCGGAGCGGCCCCGTGGTGACGCTGGGGCTCCATTCTCCACAGGGTGTTTCACAAAAAGAGTTCTGGATGCCACCCCCATGCCCAAAAAGGGGTTTCTGCTCCGGCTCCAGCTCCGCTGGGGCAGCAAATCGTCCCAGCAGCCGAGCTCCTGGAAAGGAGCTCTGGAGTTTCCCAGAGAAGGCACTGAATTGTTTATTTCCCGCTGAAGTCAAGCTCGGCCCCCCCCTCCATAGGGCCGGGGCTGGCACAGGGGGCTCACGGGGACCCCCTCCCATCCCTCTGCCTGGAGACCCTCACGAGCCTCGACCACCTTCTTGTCGAGGGACGGAGGACGCCGAGCCCGGATTCCCTCCGGAAAAGGCCCTGCTTTCGATGGAAGGCTTTGTTCCGAGGACCCGGACGGGCGATGCCCCGCAGCTGGGGGGTACCAACGCCCCTCGCCGCCGCGGCTTTATCGAGAGTGCACCAAGTAGGAAATAAATGATAGATAACTGTGAATTGCAAGGTTATGTAAACACGGAGGGGGTTTCAGAAGAATCCTATTAAACCATAAAAGAAAAGCACGGATGGTTTATCACATCACTAAGACCCAAGAATGCATTAATAAATAGAAGAATAGATAACGAACCGTGGAGTACAAGGCTAAACTATCCGCTATTGTGAGGATCCTGTGACAGTAGAAACAATGAAGGGGAAGAAAAAGCTTTGTTGGTCTGTCACCAGAACCTTGTAGTGTATCTTTTATAGCCCATTTTTAATGAATTCACAGCACCTATCAGTTATTCTCTGCCCAAATCCCTCATTTTCCTCCCTCTTGAATGCAAATTCCCATGCTGCACTCTGCCTTCACCATGACTTCCCCCGTCAAACTCGGGGTTTCTCTGGGTTTCAATGGCCTTTCAGCCACCACCAGAACAGGTTTCTGCTTTCCTATTTCCAAAGGGGTTTTCAGGGTGGCAACAAAAGTGGGGTTTAATGCAAAGCAGCAGTACCTCTGAGCCTTGCTGCATCCTTTGCTTCTTCTGTGACAGGAGGGAGAATGCCCAGACAGGTCTAATTCAGCCCGGAGTGACGATGCCCAGACGTGCCTGCAAGGAAACAGAAATAAAAAAAAAAACCACATGAAAGCTGCTGCTCCTCTTGCTGTTTCCCAGCCCTCTGCAAATAACACCGAGAATTGTTGGAGGGGACTTAATATTAATCCAAGAGATAGTAGACACTCTTTGTAGGCACTACTGAGACTCGCTAACAGTTTATTTTCACTGCACTGAGGGGGTTTTATCATTAAATAAGGACCCAGGATACATTTACTGTAGATGACTTTTATTTTTACTACAGCGTCATTAGGTAGGGAGCTGAGGAGACAGGGCTGACCACGACACGCTCCGCAGTAAAACCCTGCCGTCCTGCCTCCACCAGAATCCGAAATCCTGATCGATTTCCATGTAAAAAACTCCCAGAGGCTTTGTGCTGCCGCGCCGACATCCTGCAGGAGCGCAGCCTCGACGAGGCTGGCAGAGGCAGAAGAGGGTCCGTGTTGGAGACGCGGGGGAAGCCGGCACAGCAGGATGGATGCCCCAACACTCAAAGTTCTCTCGGTGGCAAACCCCACCTGGAGCGGGTCCCCAGGGACTGGGCCCAGTCTGAGGCTCACACCGGGAGCTACTCCCACCTCCTCACCTCTCACACGCCCGGAGGATGCCGCAGGTAGGCGGGAGAGGCCAGACAGCTGCTGTCTTTCCTCACTCCGAGAAAAGGGAATTCAAGAGACATGACTGAACCCCAAGCAGCAGTCAGGAACCTGGATCTGCCTTTTTCTGGACTATCCACGCTCGAGCTCCCAGCAGCTTCTGGTACCTGTCCTGCCAGCACATCCCTTTGAGCTCACGGGGCGTCCTGCGGGATAGCCACACCACAGGGTCCCCAGAGACAGGGCACGGGGCCACCTTGCCTCTCCTTCCCTGGGTGCTGGAGGTGAGGCACAGGCACGGAGGCAGCTGCCCCAGCCTGGAGCCTCTCTCCTGGCCATGGAGGAGCAGAGAGCAGGCGGCTGCTCTCCCAGGAACACACTTCAGGCTGGCGAGGAGTACAGCCGAGTGCTCAACAGGCTCTGGAAATAAGTGGAAGTCAAATAAGTTTGCCACTCTTTGTCCCCCTTTCAATATCTAGCTTTGATCAAAATCCTTGGACACTCAAGTGGTTGTTGACTTAATGTAGTAATGAGACATAGCCTTAAGTGCGGCCATTTCCGTGCCCATTCAGGCTCTCTGAGAGCAAGGGATGCAGGAGGAAAAGCCTCTCCCGGCCTCTGGGAGCTGCAGCAGAGCCCGGAGCAGAGGCCTGGCTCCGGCTCCCAGGACATGCAGCACGAGAGGTCTGGTGGCCACAGCTACACGAGGCACACTCAGCACCCTTTCTATGCAGGAGAGCTTCACCAGCACGGCGCCGGGTGACACCGAGAAATCCACTGAAAATGCCTCCTCTGCGAGCTGCACTGGGTGGCCAAGGCTGCTCCGGAAGGCAGAGCAGGCCCCAGGGCTCAGCAAGGGCATCTCCCCGTGCCGCCGCTCCGAGAGGTGACCCGTGCAGGGGCTCCGCACCCCACAGGGGCCCCTTCGCTCTCGTCCCTTGCAAGGCCACCGAGCCAAAGCGCCGGCCTCCGGCGGGGCCTGGACACCGCTGCCACCGGTGCCACCGCTGCCTCCCCCTGGACAGAGCACTGGGGAAGAGGGTGGCGTCATCCCGAGGACACGGACTGGATGGCCCTAAAGGCCCTTTCCAGCCGAAAGGGTTCTGTGGTTCCCTGAGCAGGGCAGGAGGGAGGGAAGAGCTCGTGAGCCGGGATAGACACAGCGAGCCCCGAGAAAAGTAAAAATTCTCCGAGTGACGGGGAGCAGCTCAGCCAATTAGGATTTTAATTCCCCTCGTTATGCACAGCCAGTCAATAAATTCTGCACCAAGCAGCTGCTCTAATTCTTAAGCCCATTAAGCCCTACATCTGATAGGCGGGCGGGAGGGGCTGCCGGGGGGCACAGACGGCGCTCCTCGAGATATGAAACATTTCCTCTTGTGCATCTGGGGCACCCCACCCAGCCCCACTCCGAACGGGTATTTTATGGAGGCGGCGAGCAGGAATTTATATAAATATCCTGCCAGAGACACACACCCCACATATGGAGAGAATAAAGAGGTGCCTGGACGAGATGCGTTCAGGGAGCGTTGGTGCCGTAACGGAGCCGGAGAGCAGAGCTGGAGGGGAGAGTCTGGGATGGAGCAACAGGATTTGGGGGTCTGAAATGGAGGGAGACGGGCCCAAAGAGCCGGGCGAGCAGCCAAGAGCAAAGAAAAGCAGGATCAGAGATGCGGGAAGGAAGAAAACTCACGGAGCAGTACGGCAAGCCCGGAGAGGGCTGGCTCTGATGCAGGAGGAGGCCGGGAGCCACAACAGCAATTCCTGGAGCGAAGGGGCAGATGGCTGGAGCGGAGGTATCCCCCCCCAACTGCAGAGATGAAAGGCAGGAGAGAAAAGGGAATACATGGGGAGTGGAAAAGCCTTTGGCAGCCAAGACGGGTTTTGCTTGTTAATTGACAACAAGCTAACGCGCTAATTACAAAGTTACTGGATGGTCAGGGAAAACGTTGGCAGCAGAGCAATTTGCATTCCTCCGGAGACTGAACAGACCCTGCTCGAGGAATGCTGCCTCTGCCCACCCACGCCCAGGATCGGAGCACCCCGAGGCCTCGGAGCCAGGCAGAACACGAACAGCGATTAAAACTCATCCCGCCTTCAGCCGAGCTCTTGCTCATCTCAGATTAGTGTGAAAGATTAATTGCAGGACATGCGCATCCAGCCAAAATTTATCCTCTTTTCATCCCTTAGACGCAAATTTGAAAATAAGCTGCCCACCGCAAATTCCATCCCCGCTGCTCAGCGGGAGAACGCCAGGCCTGCGAGGGGCCGCCCTCCCCGCCAGCTCCGCGGGGCCCTGGAGGAGAGAGCGGTGATGAGCCCTTGAGCTTTGGTCAAGGCGAGGGGGCACAAATGAAAGCTTGCTCGATTCTGTGAGCGCACTGGCTGCAAAGAGCCCGCTCCTCTAATCCCACCCAGCCTCAAAATGTAATTTCCTCACTTGGAAGGCTGGCTGGAGCCATCCACGTCTCAGCCCCAGCCAAAGCCCGGTCTCTTTGCAAAGGCTGTTCCTAGACTGGAAGCCAAGCACGGGTTTTGTTGTTGGGAATCAAACGGAGCCATCGGCGCGTGCAGGAAGCTGCGGCTCTCAAAGCCCGGCACACGGCTCCTGATGGGCAGGGACACGGCGCTGCCTGGGATCCCAGTGCCGGGCTGGGGGGCCGGGGGCACTGGCCAGCCACAGCAAAGCTCCCAGGACTTCCCCCTGCTGCATCCCAGACCTAGCACGGCCCCCTCCGCTCCCCAAACCTGCCGACAGCCAAGGGGGGGCACGGCAAAGCTCCAGACATCTGTCGGGCCACCACTATCGGCAGGGCCCTCCATTGACCTCAAAGGGAAGAACATCTCGCTTTCCCCTCAACTTCCCAGCAGCCGGAAAGTTGGTGCGCTTCGGTTTGGATTCAAAACCTTCTTCCAGGAAGGAGCCTGTGGGCTCAGAAGCTCCACTGTTAGGAAGAAATTCTTCCCTGTGGTGAGGGTGGTGAGGCAGTGGCACGGTTTTCGCAGAGAAGCTCTGTGTGTTTATTGCAGCTCCCGCAAACAGCACTAATAAGCTGGCTAATAATGGGACACATCAGTGGCTGCTGCCAGTAGATTAATTAGAAACGGCATCACTGTGCTCTGATTAGTTGCCATCCCTCCACCTCGTAGACTGAGACAGATTTTGTCACCAGCTCGCGTTTCAAACGCCACTAGAAGCCCACTCGAGCAAGCCCATCCAGAAAGGGGGAGACCTGCAGCGCCGGGCATGTGCTCAGAACTGGGAGAAAATGGCTTTGAAACCTCCAGAGCCTGTCAAGGCCAGTCTATCCAAGGTAATTAATCTGTCGTTTTAAGAGCATTATGTATTTCCTCCACAAACCAGCTGACAACACGCTGCTGCTGCTGCTGCAGAAGCATCCCGGTGTTGCCGGCCCCGGGAACATGGGGCTCAGGGCTCAGCCTTTCCCCTCCCAAAGCACGGAACCAGCTGGAAATCCGTGACTTTATGGATAGGCTTCTCTCCCTTGCCTGCTGGGGTTTGAACTCGAGGCTCTCCATTTCCTCACAAGTGCGAGCACCAGGAATTAAGTGAAAGCTCTAATTCCAAAGACCACTGACCACTCCAAATCCAAGGAGTGCACCTCTAAGGCCCGTGGCTGCAGTGACAGGAGCCAACACTCCAGATCTGGAACTGCAGCAGCTGCAGCCCTCACCACCTCAGCTGTGGCAGCGATGCAGATGTGGGCGCAGAAATCTTTCCATGGCTTCTGATCACCCAAGTTCATAGTTTAGCAGGAAATCGGGTCGCTGGGGGCCATTAGCATTAACTATTCCGCAAGGCCCCACCCCTGAGGAGTGCCTGCAGACGCTGTGACACACCCAGCGACGCACTGATGCACCTGCCTGTCCACGGCCCGCCTGCAGCAGAGAGAATTTTAATCGACCGGAACCAAAACACCCTGTTGAGGTTCTCAGGGAACGGGCAGCAAACCCTGCCGAGGACAGTTCGGATGCTCGCTGCACTCGTGGTACAATCCCCGGGCGCTGCTGCACCCAATGGAGATCAAAAGCAACAATAGTCTGTAATCAAGGATATCTGCGTAACAGTTTTCCTGAAGGATGTTTGTGCAGGTGAGCGAGGAGTAAAGCATTGTTTCATCAAATGGTAATTTCCTTGTATCTCAGAGAACGAATCCCATTCGCTTGCCGGGGTATAATTCAATTAAAAAGGGGAGAGCCCTGCGCGAGGGAAGGAAATCTATCGGTTTGACTGCCATGCTGCAAATCACACCAAGCAAGAAAATGGCATTTGGTCCTGACATCATGATTTATTTCCTACTCAGTATCTTATAATTCTTACAAGATAAGCCAAGGCGAGAAATTATCGTGTGTACGTGGGGGTCGTGCCTGATCCTCTTTATTCTCCCTTCCCAACTGCAGGACTGTGTGTTTCAGCCTTATCTTTGAGGAGGCCAGTGAAACAAATGGTAATATTTCACAGAGGCAAAGCAACTAACTCTTGCTCCGCACCCACGGCCGGCTCAGGCGGCACGGCCCCGCTCCGTGGGCTTGGAGGAGATGGCGGGGGCTGCTCCAAGCCAGTTGTCCTGCCCGGATGAGGCCCCAGCAGGGAGCCCTGCCACATCTGTCAGCCTGGGGACGCTGCCCGTGCCCAGCCCACCTCGCCTGCCCACATTCTTCTCTCCTCCCTTGGCACCAGCCTGGAGGGAATCTCGGCCCATCTCCTGGGCCACCAGCAGGAATGCCCGGGCAGGGGGACGCGCTGTGACGCCGCTGCCCTCCTCGGAGAGGATGTCAGGAACCCCTCGCCCGCGAGCAATCTGTGAGCTCATTGTCAGCTCTGGGGCTGCCCATGTCACAGCCGCCCTTTGCACGGCACCGGGGGGAAGCTGTGGGCAGCATTACCAGACACGCTTGGCTTCCTTCAGAGAGATGTTTTAGTTAATTGACCCTCCTCCTCCTCCTAATTTGCTTTCAGGATCTTAAAATCTTCTTCCCCCTCTCACCATCAGGGGAGCATCTTTTCCTCTCCTTGCCCACACTCCAAATTCCTGAGCACAGGTAAACACACACATTCATTCCAGCCTGTCAGCAGGCAAGGAAAGCTAATTAAAGTATTTGCAGCACTGCTGGATGGCACAGCAATCCTCTGCAACTGGATCAGAAAGCTGCCTGGCCAAAAATAAGTGGTATTTGAATTAATTATATTTTTATCGTATGCAGTTTACCCCTTTGCCACCACCTCCCCATAACATCTCTATCACGAAAAGCGTCCCCACTCCGCGGCAAGTCTCTTCTCGCAGACTTTCCTGGAGGGCTGTGTGTCCACACAAACTCGACCTCTTGGTGAAGGCTGTTTTCTCCCAGGTGCCCTAACCAATTTGCTTACAATGCTGCCAGGCTGGGGAGGCTGCAGCAGAGGACAAGCCACCCCAACACAAGTCAGAGGAACGGATGGGTGACAGTCACCTTGTGCTTTGCACTTCACCCGTTACCTGCCCGCGCTTTTCCCTCCAGGAGACGCGGCCACGCCGAGTCGCTCCAAGTTTTGCCCCCGAAGCAAAAGTTAATCTGAGTTTGAGAACAAAAGCAGTGCTGTTTGTCCTTGCACGCCAAGGATTACGACTACTGAAAGGGTTCCTTATTATCAGCTTGTCACTGTCTCCACTCTAATCTCCTCCTCTCCTCTGCTCCCTGCCTCCCTCCCGCCGCTCCCACCACCCCGGGATGCTCGGCCAGGCCAGCGGGATGCTCTGGGCGAGCCCTGCTGGGCAGCCCGTGGCCCCTTCAGCTCCCTAACAAGATCATCACCACCTCCTGCCAGAGAAAAAACTCCCACCAAAAATAATCCCAGTATCCAAGCCCTTTTACTAACTGTTCTTCGATGCAAATGGCCTCGGCAGCCCCAGCAGATCCAGGTGCTGCGGGTCAGATACGTTGTGCCTCCAAACACCTTTCTGGAACTCAGGTTTCCCTTTCCACAGAATCTACTGCATTCATCAGCCAGCAGAACAAGGCAAAGCCCACAAATAGCCGTTTTTAAGACACCCTGAGCATTTCGGGAGCCGGGGCACCGATGTCAGGCGCACTAACAGCTGGTGACAGCCCAGCGCTGTCACATCAGTCAGCGCTGCAGCAGACGAGCGTTATTTGCCCATCAGCCCTGAAAGCCATCGCCATGACCCAGCAGAGAGACGGGAGACGCGGAACGCGCGGCTTGGATGGAGTCACACCGAGCATCATTATCGGAGCGAAAAACAGCTCGTTTTTAACGCCTTCGGCGGCGGAATCCAGCGCTGTCTCCTGGCTGGCACAAGGAAACATCAGCGCAGCCATTGTCTGAGAGCAAACTCGTCCTGCAGTTTGCAAAATTAATAGTATTTAGCCCGCTAGTTTCCGTAGTAACCAGCCCGCCATCCCTCCCTGCCTGCCCGTGACAAGGTCTCTGAAGCATTTCACATAGTACTTATCCATTTTCTTGCTCTCACCTCGCTCTCACCTTTACTTTCAGCGCAGAGCGCAACACAATCCACCGCCACTAAAGACTAGGCTGAGAGTCAGATTAAAATTATCCCTGTTTGCCCTGACCTCTTTTCTCTGCAGGTGAGAGTGTCCCCATTCAGCAGCTAAATGAAGCAGAAATGATGGAGTGTTTGTTTTCCCTGACTTTTCCTCAGCTTGCCAGTAAATTTACAGCCACGAATATGAAGTGTTAATTTAATGTTCCCACTGAGCATCTCATTGTCAACAAAGGCTTCAAACCCTACGAGAGGAAAAGGTTAGCTCATGCAGAAAATGACCCTTATGGCTTGATTGTCTTCTGGTCCAGACTCGCGGCGAGCAGAAAGCGGAGGGCTTTGACTCGCAGCTTAATGCATTTGATGGCGATAAATGGGAGCTCTCTGCCTCGGCGCGGGGACGGAATCACCTGTAATGCTCACTTATTTGTCCGTGCAGGCAATCTCCGCAGCCCCAAAGGAAAGCGGCCTCGTCGCGCCCCCTTTCTTCTTCCCCCCCCGCCCCCCAGAACTAATTTGACAGGACCGAAAAGTTAAACCCTTCATTATCCCCCCCAACTTCAGCGGAAGGGGCTTGCTGGCTGCAGATTACAACAGGACATTAGTGGTGGCGTGAAGCATGAAATTGCTTTCTTCACCTGGTGCTTCAAAACTTTAAGGCCTCGTCTCTGGTGACGTGCAAAAAAAAACAGAAAAAAGGAAGGACGGAAAAAAAAATTAAGGTTTAAATAATCAAAAGCCTCTGTGGGCTTCTCGTGGCAGAATTATACATGCGGAAGGCTTCGCTCCCAGCACATTTAGTCACTTCATCTGGCAAAAGGAGCTTAATGCTCACTGTAAGTAACAGTCACAGAACCAATTTACAGACCAGTCGGAGCACGAGTGAGAGCCGCCGTACGCTTTGTACCGCACTAACCCTGCTTGGGATCTTCAGGAGGAAAAAGAAGCCCTGATGGTGGTGTGGAACAGGATACAACAACTCAGAAAAGACTCAAAGACCAGATTTTATTTTCCTTACAGCTAAAACGAAACCTGGAAGCAAGATGGACATTATGACACGTGCTAACACGCACATGGTGGGACCGTTCACTGGGAAATCAAGCAAAACACTTCATTAGCAGCCAAAAGGTTAAAAAAAACCCCCATAAACATCCCAAGCCCAGCCAGAAGCCACTGACTCAACACCCACAAAAATGCCTTTCCACAAGCTCCTCTGAAAGCCCAGTATCCAGACAGGATTAATTTGGGTGAAACCCTTTTTTGCACTGCCAGCATTTGGACTTCCAAAGCCTACTTGGAGTCAAAGGTATATAGGCAGAAGAAAAATGTCACCAACTGTCCCAGCAGCTCGCAGCCCATCTCTCAGCGCTTCCCAAGGCAGACAGGGACTTCAGAGGCCGGAGCTGAAGCACTGGCATTTCATCAAGGACCTAAATCACACGAACGAGCCCCTAACTCATCCGACCGGCTGCGCGCCTCTGGGAAGCAGCCCCTCACATGCCGCATGCACGCCGCCAACATCGCAGCCCCAGGAGAGCCAGGGAACAGGGGAAGCTGGTGGGCTTGCAGGGACACAGAAACACCCACCAGACAACAGCGGGAATTGCATTCCAAAAGCGCCTTTTAACCACATTCCCTTCAGCAAGAAGCGGACGCGGGACCTGGCGCGGCAGCGCGTCCCCGCAAGGAGCAGGCGTATTCGAAGAGAGACGGTGCCTTTCAGGCCCGAATGTTTTATTCAGCCTGTGTCGAGCCGCGCCAGGCTGGAGCTCTGCGAGCTGCTCCCAGCCACGCTGCCTTTGGGAGCCATTTGCCGGTCACATTGTCAGTTAACAGGAGTCATTTTGAAAGCAGCAATTCAGTCTCTACAGTCCTTTCGTAACACCATTTTCAGCCTGCAATTTGGATGATAGGAAAATTACAACCCTGCTGCACTATATTATGTGATATAAATGTTATTGCAATTAAGCCGATGAGGAGAAACCCCAGAAAACAAAGATGTTTCGTTGCTGCTTTCTCCTTGTTCTCTCCCCAGAAGTCGAGCAGTTATGGAAGGGCAGTACGGAGGAAGAAGGGTTTCCACAAGCGGGAGGGGCTGCAGGAGCATGGGAGCAGCACAAACCCCCAGGGACACGCTGGGATTTCAGCCAGCTCCCTAACAAGCCATTTCCCTAAGGCACAGACGAGGGAGAACTGCTCTGAGCAACAAGGTACACAGCCAAAAGCAGTCCGGGTATCCAGGCATCCTTCTGGGATGGAACAGGACATGTAAGGGCACTCTGGAGGGGATCTCCCACCAGCTACGCCAGAGATCTTCGTTCCTCATATCCTCAGCACCCACCCACAGTTTTCTTGTCCAGTCCAAGCTCCAAACGCCTCTGGGGCATTTCGGGGTATCTGGAAGGCGTAAGCCCAGGTAGCACGGCAGCACCACCCTGTCCAGAGCAGCAGGAAAACGGTGTCACAGGATGCGCGTCCTGTGGGTGATCCAGCCCCGAGTCCCAGCGTCCCCTACAGGCAGTGCTGCTGCGTGGGGCAGCCTCGGGGACAAAGCCTGCCTGGGACATCTGGCCAGCTCTGCAAACACCTGGCACCTTCTCTCCAAAACCTCAGACGGGCGCTGAGCAAATGTTTACATTGAGGTTACAGGAGCACCAGCCGTGGTAAACGACTTCACAGATTTCACTGCTTCCGAAGAGGAAAAAAATAAAGCAAAGAGGAGTCCTAGCACTCATCATTTACTCCAAGGTGCTGTAACCAGGTAGAAACTTGACTTTTATATGCTGAACTGTGTCCATGAAAACACATTATCTTTAAGTGGGCACTGGAGGAACCACACTCAACATTGACTTCTTCATGCCATCGCTAACACTGGATACTTCAATCATTTGAAGGTTTAAGTGGGGATTAGCAGAGACCTCACCTACATCTTCCCCTGGCAGTTCAGCATGTTTTGGGCGTGCTCTGCAGCAGCAAAGCTCTGGAAAGCCAAAGCCCCGAGGAAGCCCTGCAATCTGCAGAATCTCTGTCACAGCCCCCATCCTGGACAAAGTAAGAGCCCAGAGAGGCGCGTGCCACATCCCATCGCTCAGGCGGCTTCCAAAGGGTGCCCAGCTCTTCTCCGCTCAGCTGCAGACACCAAGCCTGGCCAGCACCCCAGCAGAAATCCTGTTTCCTCAGCAGTGAACAAGATCAAATGCTTTAAGAAATATCCCAAGCAACTCTGCCACGCAAGAGACCTGAGAAGCAAGACAGTTACTGCTTCCTTTACAGTTGGTTTTTTTTTGGGCTCCCAGGCCGGGACACTGGCGGATTCCAGAGACTGCCAACAGCACGTGGCTTCTCGGAACGTCCCTTTGAACACCAGAAAGCTGTGGGAACAGCTGGCCACAGATCATTTTGGGTGGAAGGTCTCCCGTCCTTCAGGAGACGGAGAAAGTCCCTCTCTGGCAGGGAAGCCAGGGTGCTTCCCAACCTCCAGCCCGGAGCAGGGCACGTGGCTCCTGGATGCTCCCCAGCCCCGCGGAAGCCCTTGTGGCCCTGCCCCGTGCCCCGGCGGCGAGGGGACTGGCAGCCACACGTCCCTAATGGCTGGCTGCGATGTGCCGCCACGGCCGGCTGATTAGCTGCGGGTGATCTGAAATGTCAAACCATTATCCGCGACAGCCTCTGCCACCGGCGCAGAACGCCCTCCTAATCATGGCACCGGTGGTAAGCGGGAAAGGCGATGCTTAAAACACAAAGCGGAAATAAGCCTGAATTACTGAAACAAACCAGCAAAACCCCTTTGTTCCGGGCAGCCTTTGCGAGGCGGGCCCTGCCTGGCTTGCGGAGGGATCGTGTCCTCGCAAGGCGATTTGCAATATCCTAATTAAGGTGGCAGCACCATTAAGGACACGAGAAGCCTCCTGTCCCACCCTTACACCCAGGTAGCTGCACACCCGCCCTGCTACGCACAGGTCCATAACCTCTGCTCTGTGAACGCTCCCATCCCCATCCAGGGGCGGGAGTGTCCGGCAGGAAATTCCTGCCGAGGCGAGGGCAAGGGGGACGGAGCGCCTCGCCTCGGCACCTGCAGCCCACACTCACTGGAACAAACACCCCCCGGCGCAGGGCAGGGCAGAGCCACCAGCTCTTCCTCACACGCCATCTGCTCCCAGGACACGGCTCCTGTCCACGTGTGCTCTCACTCCAGCGCTCTGGAACAGGCAGCCTGAAAGCGCTCCCCGCCAAAACCGGAGCCAGACGACGCCACATTCAGCTGCTGTCATGCTTGACACTTCTTACGGTTTCTTGGGAAAACATTAATTTGGAACGTTTCTGTGCTCCATGCCAGTGCCACAGCAGGGAATAATCGCCCCATTTCAAGCTCAGAGCAAGGCTCAGATACAGGGAAAAAATTAAACAAGGACAAGAGCAAGAAACTGTTAAACGTCAAAAATATTTTACCACACGTTCAACAACAAAGTCCGGAGGAGATAAGTCTGCGTGTGTACTAACATTATATAAAAAAGTGATTATTCAGCCCCGGGAACAGAGCTATTGATTCCAGTAACAAAGGGCACTATATACACTGCAGTGGGTTTGCTCTTTTTAGCCTGGGAAAATTGATTTTCTTAAACTTTCCCTTGAACCTGCAGTAGGGTTTAATCTGAACCTAAAGGAGCCTTTTAAGAACTCACATAAATTAAAATTATATCTCTCCATTTGGCACATTTTGGGTTCCTGCTGTTCCGGCAGAAACACGGGAAACGCTGCAGAAAGAGGCGGGGGAGGGAGCGATAATGGCATTTTGTGACACTGTCCCTGCACATGTTTGTTTCCACACGTTAGAAGTAACACGTAAACACCGAAACATAAACATCGACGAGTTTATTTACACGCATTAGAAAAAACACGTAAACACTGAAAGTAAGTGAAGCAAAACATGAGAAGGCTTAGTGCTCCTGCGAGACCTAAAGGCTGAAATCCAGCAGGAGAAGAGGACGATAGAGGCTGCAGGAGTACAGCAGATAAGGGGCTCATCAAACCCGCCCCGGGAGCGCACAGCGGGCGCAGGAGGCACCGCGGGCTCTGCCCGCACCCCGGGCTGATGGAGGCAGCCCCAGGGAGGGGCTCAGGCCTTCAGGGCCCATGCCCGGATGGCCCCAGGCTGGCAGGGGACGGGCACCTTCGGATCCACCCTCAGGTAAAAGGGAGGCTGTGCCCAGCCAGCTGCTGTTCCAAGTGTGTGGTGACTGGGGACCCGGGGAGGTGTGAGCACCCCACACACCCCATCTCTCTGTGATAACGGGTCCCATGGAGGTGTGAGCACCCCACACACCCCATATCTCTGTGATAACGGGTCCCATGGAGGTGTGAGCACCCCACACACCCCATATCTCTGTGATAACGGGTCCCATGGAGGTGTGAGCACCCCACACACCCCATCTCTGTGACACTGGGTCCGGCTGGAGCCCAGCGCCAGCCCCTGCCCACACGTGGTGTGCCCGCGGGCTGTTTACAGCTCCCGCACACCGTCTCCTTTGTGGCCCCGCTGAAAACCCCCAGTGTGCAGCACACCACTGTACATTTACGCTGTTGTTTTTCCCCTCAGTAAGGCAGTAAATGACCTTTTATTCAAACAACAATTCCTAAAACGCAACCAAAAACCAGCCCCGTGGTCAGATGTGTGCGCGGCGAGGCAGGGTTTGTTATTTAAGCAGCAGCCAGGCTGTGTGCTATGCAAACAAACCCCACGCTCTGTTCTCCCAACCTCCTGCTGACTTTGCAACTAATTTCGTTAGCAAGGAGAACACACTGCGCCGACATCAATGCAGCAAAGAGCCCGGAGACATTTGTTCATAACTTTGTAACAAACACTGATCAATTGATTTTTGCCCGCGTGGGGAGGGAAAAGCCCACAAACAAAACAAAACACATATGGGGAGGTTTTTTTTAATGGCACAAAGGGCAATTAGGCACCCAACCTTCCAGTGAAATGAGATTCCTTACGGTCCTCTGTGCTTTTAAGTCTTCCCCTTATGCTCAATGGAAGCAAAATCTACTGTCGAGCCTCCAAAGGAGGAAAAAAATCAAGAGAATGGTTATAGTGGGCCTGGTGCAGCATTTCTGAAGGCACCAGAACAAAGACAGGTGAACGCTCCTGACAAAAGGAAGGACACCCTACCCCACATGTACAGTCTTTTGTACCATGTATCAGATCCATGTAGAACCAGCAAAACAGAGAAAACGCTAATTAGCTATCAGAAGTAATTAAGTGCTGCACAAACAGTGGCACACGGGCGTATTGACGCAAGCCCATTCCTCCAGCTGTGCACCACAGCAGCGCAGCGGGACCCCGGAGCCCCTCACCTGGGCAGGCAGGACAGGCGGCACAAGGATCCACGGCGGCACAGCCGATGCAGCTTCCATGACCTGTGGTGCAAACGTGCCCTTGGGTGCCTGGAACAGGCTGCTCCCTGAGCAGCCTCCCAGCCACTGGCAGTGTGGTTCTGTTCAAAGGCGGCTCCCGGGCACACTTGGTCACAGGTCTGGGCAAAACTTGACCCGAGCATGTTTCAGCCGAGCTCCAGCCCTCAGCCTGGACATTTCATCTCCATGCCCAGCACCGCTGCCTGGCGCCGGGCGGGTCCCTGGGATCCTGCCTGCCCTTTTCCCAGCGTGTTCCTCAGAACTGTGGGCTCAGCTGCCTCCCACCCCTCGCCTGCACAGCGGGACTGCCCGACAGCCTCGGGATGCTGCAAAGACACAAACCCACCTGGAAGGGGAACTCCCGCAGGAGGGACGCCGAGCCTGGAAAACCAAACAGCTCCGACACTGCAGGAGCCTGGAAGAGCACCCCCTGCACGGAAGAGGCCAGGGCTGCCAGACACAGCTCCAGGGAAAACAGCGTTTTGATTTCAGATACAATAGCAGCCAATGGAGAAGAAAGATGAAGCACAGCTTCCAAAGTTTACTCTTGCAGCCTTAACTAACAGCTCACAACAATACTTCCTGGGCAAGCAGCTGTGACCTTGTTTTTCCTTTGGAAGCAGCTCTGAGGTTTCACTGACACAGGCGATCACCTGCTCATTAGCAGGTCCCTGAGCAGGGAAATGCCACGGGATGATTCCAGCACTGTCTGGCTGCTCCCTGGGCTCGGAGAAGGCGGCTGCCCAGGCTGTGTCCCTCCTGCAGCCGGTGACATTTAGCTGGTCCCTGGGAGCTGCCGAGCCGCAGAGCCCCCGGCTGTCAATCTCCTGCTCTGCGTCTCTGGGGGCTGCGAGAGCCCCTCTCAGCAGCACCCCCGCACAGCCCCGACCCTCTGCCCGCCTGGTTCCACACAAATCCCTGCGCTCCGACGCCAACCCTGCAGCCGCTCTGCCTGGAACTGCCTGAGAGCAGGCGCTGGCACGGGGCAGGGAGAGCAGGATTTTAAAATCCTTCTTGGTAATTTGAGTTGTCCTCATAGTTCTGAGCGTTTACACCCTTACAAATATTTACAATTTTTATAAAACAGAACCAGCATAGCCTAAAAGATTTCTGGTGATGGCTGACAAGAGAAAACAGGAATGTTTTCCACAGATTAACCAGACAAGTACTTGCGCCCTGCCGTGCTCGCAGGCTCAGGTGCTCAGCCCCAGCACAGCAGCCTCTCCCCAGGGCTGGCAGAGGCTGTCCTGGATCGCACAGGCTGAGGAGCCAGTCAATGGAGCACTGAGCAGCACCATTCATCACGGCCGAGGGGTTTGGGAGCGCTGCCTCTCCATGCACTGCTGCGGGGCCGCAGACAGAGGCGGCACAGTCCCGCTGGCACCCGGCCCGCGCCCAGCCGGCGCTGCGGCAGCGCAAGCTGCATTCTGCCCTGCTGCTATTTACTCACAGCTACAGATGTTGACATAACAAAGAGCTACAGACAGACGGACAGAAGGGGAGCAGTGTTGCAGTGCAGACACTGCGGGCTCTATTCTTCAGGAAAGCGCCTCTGACTTCCCCACCCAGCCCTGCGATTCCTTTGGAAATCATCTGGCCTGGTGAAGCTTGCTTTCCTCTCGCGGGACACAACTGGTGTGAGAGAACATCAGCTTTGCTGTTTGTTCCTGTGCTGAACGGAAGCCTTATCAATCCACAGAAAAACCAATTGTTCCAAATCAAGGGGCTGAAAGCTCGGGGATGCACTGGCAGTGTGCATCTCCTGCTTGCCCTTCTGAGGGGCCGCACAGGGAAAATCCTGGCTTTGCACTCTTTAGAGAGCCAAAATTAAAGGGATGACTTGTTCCATAGAGAAAAACCCCCACACTTAAATGCTTTTTGGGAGACACCACCTTGCATCTCAGAGCTGCACAACTACACACAAAAGCGCCCAAAGAGCAAAATAAAAACACTTTGAAAAACACGACAGAGTGGTCAAAAGGGCAGAACCACCTGCAGAAGGCGGCCAGAGCTGGGTGTGGGAGAGGTGCCAGCGAGGCTGTGCAGCGCTGCCCAGAGCTCAGTGCTGCTCCGAGGTGTTCGCCCCTGCTGTCCTCTCGGCCAAGACGTGCTGCCACGTCCTGAGAGCCCTGCTTGCCTCATGCTGCCCTGAGTGACAGTGACGCAGGCACTGACCCCGACTCCGAGTCCATCTGGGACAGCCGCAGCCCCACCCCAAACGCTGCAGGTCCAGGGCACCGCTGTCCCCTCTCACGCCGTGTCCCCACAGGCAGCCCGTGACCGCTCGGATGCCTCAAGCACCGTGCGAGCTCGAGAAGGGATTCAAGTTCTTAAACAGTTGCTTTTTTAAGCTTCTGGTGTGAACCAAAGTTCAGATCCTTCACAACTGGTAGGAAAAGATATTATTGCCTGGAACCATGCCCAGAAAAACTCAAAGCCGAGCCTCTGCCTGCCCGTGCTGGCTGCCAGCTCTCAGCGCTCCGCCGTGATGCCATCTGGTGCCTACTGCAGGCAGAACAGCCAGGGCTCCTCCTGGGCAGGGTTAGGGAGACATTCGGGGGGAATCAACAGCCCCCAGGCAGTAACTCACAGCATTCGTTCTGCTGGAAGATTAACATTGCCCTCGCACTGCCCCAGCGTGTCCGAATGCTTCCGGCTGGGCTGCGAGGAGAGCACGGGCAGCAGTCACACTCAATTTTGCTGCTGCCTGCCCTGGATGGGGATTTGCAGTGTTGCACTGCACACATCCCTGCTGCTGGAGAGCTGTCCTGGCACAGCACGCGGCCCCGGAGCGGCCTCCCATCCCACAGCCACACACCAGTGGTCCTGAAGGGGCTGTAAAGAGCCTTTCTGAAGAGCAAATAAATGAGTTGACTTCATAAAGAAAAGCAGGGAGCCAAGTGTCCTCCTTCCCTCGGAGAATGGGACTGATTATGAGGTAGGTGTGCTTTGGAAGGCCTGACAGCAGCGGCTTTGTGCGGGGTGCTCCTCAGGCTGTGGCTGGAGCAGGGGGTGGCCAGCGGCCAGCGGACCCTGTGCCAGGACAGTGGCCACAGGCGAGCTGCTCCAGCTGACCCTGCCACCCCCCAGGATTCCCCCAGGATCCCCCCCAGGATCCCAGCACCTCACAGGCCCATCCCCTGTGCCGGGAGCTGCAGCTGGGCTGGGCACACGGCGGTCCTGGGAGAACCCAGAATTCCCTGAAATTCAGCCTGTTTTGCCATCTCCAAAGCAATACAACAGGAAACAACGTCGGCACCCATTCGGAGGAAACACCTTGCAGGATGCTGTTTCCCAGCATCCCTGGGGATCATCCAGACCTGCCACTTGATCTATACTGGATAAAACCAGCTTGTCCCATCACCAGTACGCTGTTGCTTGGACAGCACACCAGTAGGTCCTGCTGCAGCCCAGAAACACAGTCCTTCCTTCACCACCGTCTGGAAACATTTCCCACCACAAGCCAGGGGAAGCGGAGGAGAGGGGTGGCTGGGTCAGAAGCTCCTTCCATGTCCCTGAGTACCAGCAGTGCTGGATGTACAGAAATCAGCTGTTCAGGGGGAACAGATCCCCAGGGAGAAAAGGGGAAACGAGAAGGCAGCATGTTTTCCAAATAAGCCTCAGGGAGCATTTGGGCCTAAAGCAAACCCACAAACTTACTGAGGATATCCACCAGCACGAAACAATGGTGCTGGAGGAGGAGGAGAATGTTCACCCTTAAGGCTCTCATTTCAGTCCTGGGAAAACAAATGTACTTTTTTAAAATGGAAAAGGTGCTTGAAATCCCGCCGCAGCTCCTGTGGGAGGCCAAGAGTCCATCCAGCCGCATCTCAGGCTGAACGAGCGATCCCCGAGGAGTGCCGGGCAGCTTTATTTCCTGGTGCACATTGCCACCGCGTGGCTTTCCTCCGGCTTCCAGGAGAGGCTGCAGGATTCCACGGGAAGATGTTTGGGAATCGTTCCGTTTGTTTGGTCACAACCTGCAGCTGCAGAACGACCAGGCTCTGAAATCACACTGGTCACGGTTATAGAGCTCGGCCTCGGCAGCTTTAATTCCGTGGCAATATTTTCCCTGGTTCCAGCTGGTATTGCCCGACGTTACGGTAGGAAATAAAATCAGGCAACTAAAGAATTTTACAGATAAAAATTACAAATAATTAATTAAAAACCCCAGCAACTGCACCTTTCACATTTCTCCTGTTCCTCTGCTAATTCCTGGGGAAGTTAAACAGGTATGTTAGCTGCATAATTGTTTGTTTGCAGAGGAGGTTGACACTGGTTTGCAGAGTACAGACAACCATGTAATTCCTCTGTAGCTACATGGTAATTATTGCACTATTATAGAGTAATTAAGCATGCAAATAAGCATTAAACCAAGGGGTCTGTATGGTAGCTGCCAACAACCGTAGGATAGAAAATCAGTAGTAAATCAAATTATAGTGTACTACAGGGGTACCAGCTATAGCAGGTAGTTAAGAGTATCATCTTTTACACTGCAAGCCATTTCTGTAGCTTTTCTGGCTGCACAAGTGTCTGGCCTAGCGACCCAGGAGAGATCTAATTTTGCAAGTTCTCTGTGTGGGTTAAGCATTTGGCCATCCCATTATGCCTCTCCTTTTCCTGAGGATGGGAACAAATCCATCACTTATTCTAAGACGGGTACAAACCCTCCAGAGAAGTGTTCTCCAGGACAACTCCGTGACACACGAGTCTGGCTGTGCCCTGGTTGGTTTCTTTAGGGGACAAATCTGAATACCAACATACCCCTGTCCTGCTGTGAGCTCACCGCCCTAAACACAAAGTTCTCTGCTGCACGTCAAAGCCAAACTGTTCAAAACAACCCTCAAGCCTGAGCTGCAGCAGGACCTCAGGCTGTGCATAACGATGGGACCAGACAAACTCTAAACTCATTTTTCCCAGAGATCCTCCCCCTGCCTTTTTTACTTTCGTGAATGCTTGAGCACAGCCTAACCTTAAAATTGGGCGGGTGTGTATGAAAGAGGGATCACAACACGCACGGGGACAGAGAAGCTTTCCCAAGTGAACCAGCTGTATTTTTACTACAAGTTTGCCCCCAGGCCCGTGAGCCCAGCAGGCTCAGAAGGACCTACGCCTTTACCATCCTTTCCCAGGGACGGCTCCTGCAGGCACTGCAGCTCCGAGGGAAGTCGCAGGGATCTCTGCCCTGTCATGCTTATTGAAAGGAATATCTGCCCCAAAATAGCAGCTCCCTTAATTTAGTCAGCAACTTGCACTGCAGAAGCATCTCTGCTATGCCCCGGCTGTGTGCAGTGACGTGGCTCCTGCACTTGTCCAAGATGCACAAAGCCAGACTTGGGCAAGCTGGCATTAGCTGTGGCCACCACACTTGACACACGTGCCACACTTTTCCAGCCGTGGCTCTTAACGTTTGATGAAGACAAATAAACACCATAAACCATTTACACCTAGGGCCAAACTACTGCAGCTCCCACTTCCTTCTGTCCCCTCCAGCGGGCCCTTTGCAGGGCTCAACCCCCCACCTGCTGCAGTCCATGGGAAGCTCTGCCTCCACCCCAGGGAAGCCTGGATCAGGGCCCAGCGTAAAGGCAGGAATTAATGAAAGCCATTTCCCTTGCACTCGTCTGCAACTCATAACAGTCCTCATAACTCCTCATAACAGTCACCCCTCCTGCTGCTGTGCTGCCATGGCCTGGGTGCAGGCACCCAGTTAAACCTTGCCCAGAAACCCCAGCACAATTTTAGCTATTTATACATACTGGTTCCAGTGAGCGGCTGAAACAGACAGGTTTATTTTGCCCACAGACAGATTACCTCTGAGATGCATACCAAGGCTCTTCTGACCCTTGGTTGCCTTACTGTGTTTCCCAACACAGAAATCCTGCATAGTTTAAAAGCAGGCTCTTATTACCTTTAATGCATGTATTTGTTAAGGCAGCAACCATAATCACAGTCACTGCTACCCTTCCCTTGCTCTGCCCCCTCACTTAGCAACCAGTCCGAGTGCTGCCAGCATTATTCTCGGCTTGCCAAGGAAACTATTTCTGTCCCCTGAATTTCATTTCCTAGCAGAGTTTAATTTATATTTTGGTGCTTTATGGTTGTCATGAAAACCCTCCTTCCCCTGCTAATGACAAGCTATGCTGCAGTCTCCTGCTCCCACTCCACAGATCCCAGCTTCCACCTCCATCCCTGGGACTGCACCCACGGCTTGCTGAGGATTGCTTACTTGTCAGCGTACGTGCAAAAAATAACATCTTTCCGGATTTCATCCATTGGGATCTCAAGAGAGGCTTCTCAGGAGAAAGGAGTTTTCCTGCCTCTACGCTGAGGACAAATCCATGCAGCTGGAGTTCCCTGCAGAGGGAGCAGGCTCTCCATCCCGTCACAGCCAGGGATGTGAGTGGAAATCCTGCCTTTCAGATAAGCACATGGCATCTCTCACCGAGCTTATCTGCAGCCCCTTGCCAGCTCCTGATCAGGGTAGCTTTCTCTTTGCATGGGAATTAAATAGAATTCCTGGCTCGGGCTCCAGGTTCCCTTACCCAGCACCGCTGGCATGGAGCACACCTGCAGGCGTGCCTCAGCACACAGAGCTGGGAAATGACTTTTTCCCCCATTGCTCAACTTTTCTGGAATATTGGTCAAGTAGTGCTGGAAACCAGAGCCCCGAGTCAGAGCAGCACTGTAGGCACCTCCCACACCCTGGAGACACACACGAGGTTCACTTGTATGCTGCTCTCCGGAGCTCATGGGGGGTCACTCCCAGGGACAGACCAGGCCATGCCAGCAGCATCACCGCTGATGCCAAGTGGCTGACAGAGGGATCGATACCTTCCCAGCTGCCAAGGAGAAGGAAGCACCTCTGTAACATGAGCCCAGCACACGCCACGCACCAGCACTCGCAGCCAGCAGCGCTGGGGGTACACGGGCACGTGGCAGGACCTGCTTCAAACACCAAAGCGACTCCTCCAGAGGCTCCTGAGTAGCTCCCGAGGGTCTTCTCCCAGCATCCCGGGCTTCTCTGCTGCTCTGTGGTGCTTTAGGGCCCTTCAGAGCACCACCGACCCCAGCCCCGGGCTTTGCCCCCTCTGCCGCCTCTCCGGGAAACAAGGAATGCTGGCACAGCCAGGGCGCAGCAGCGGGGAACTGCAGCCTCTTCCCCTCAAACGCAGCCTTCCCTACACGGGGTGCAGCTGGGCAGTGCATGCTAATAATTTGTCAAACACTGGACTGGAACTGTGGATAAGAATCATGCTTTTTGTACAGAAAATTGAAAATGAAATAGTGCCTAGAACTGCAGCTATTACACAGCGCATTATCTTGGAGGGCTTTGGTGTAATTTAGATAAAACACCGTATCTCTGATTTCAGAAATGTCAACATCATTCTAAATGTACATGTGTTTTTCCACCCGTTTTCTGTGAAGACAGAACTCCACGAGCCTCTCTCTCTCGTTCTCTCCATTTTCTTTTTAAATTGGCAAATGAGTATTCCATCTTTCAAAATTTCAGGTACATTGTTGTATGTGGGAAATGTACATGTTCAGAGATGCCCCTGAATGGCTCCGTTATGGATCTCATCGGCTGTGACACACTTCCTGAAACGAAATCTGTGTGTTTGGATGAAACAGAAAAAATTAATACCAGAACAAGGATGAAATGTTTTGGTTCCTCACGCACCCCTGATGTTCACACGGCACTTCATCCCTAATGCTCTGCACCTTTTCTTCAAACCTCCTTCAAAGAGGAAAACACACAAACTGCAATGCAGAGAATTCCGTTCAAGCACACAAATACCCCCTTTTTTTCTTGGTGGTGGTTGTCTGCAGAGGCTGTGCAGGCTCCATCCTTGGACATATTCCAAAGCCAACCGGGCATGGTGCTGAGCTCCCTGCTCTGAGTGTCCCTGCCTGAGAAGGAGCCGGAGTAGCTGATCTCCAGGGGCACCTGCCAGCACCACCTACTGCGTGCGCTCCTGTTTCATTGCAAGTCCATCGGAAGATCTGTACAATCAACATTAATTTTATCTGGTTTTTGCCATCTCCAACCTCTGATCAGGTTTCAGGACCATCTTGCTAATTGTCCCCCATGGCTTCACGCTGCTCTCCTGGGAGGGGGGAAATAAGTGTTGGCACAAAACAGGACGTGCCTCCCGCAAATGCCAGAGCGAGGAAGGGAGGATCAGGCGAGGAGGCTTTGCTGCCGTGGCTGCTGCACTTCCAGCATGGCCAGGCTTGGCTCTGCTTGCCTGTACCTGAACCAGCAGCTGCACAAAAAGCTGGACATTCTCATTTAATTCTCTGCAACCCCTTCTTTCCAGATGAAATGGGAGCTGGAGCACACGACCCAGGCTGTGGGAAGCCACCACGCACTGCGCAGGAGGGTCGTGGCAGCCCTTTGTCCTGATTAAAATGCCCTGGGAGTGGATAAAGGTGCAGATTCCCACCACGTGGCTGTTTGCAGTGACACCTGAGTAGCCTGAGTACTTGTGATTGTCCACCACGCTCAAGAGGGTACGACATGAATAAATAAAGAGTTTTCTAATCAGATTAAGGCTGATCAAAACTACATAATGAATCACCATTCTTCTTTTTCACGAAGCCAAATACTTTGTGAGAAGAATGCCATTGCCACCTTCAGTTTAGCCTTCAGCAGCTCCCCACATTAAGCCTCGGCACTTCCCACTTCCCAAGTGCCGTGGACAGTCCTGGGCACCTTCGCTCACCACTCCCGCACACACACACATGGAATCAACCCAGGGAATGTTTATAGGGATGCCAGTCTGCAGCTTCAATTTACAAGTTCATTAACAGTGTCCCTGCAAAGATCAGGTTTTTTAATTGGAGCCCTAATTAGCAATGAATTCTCATTATTTTTCATTGAAATCCCAAAGCAGCTTTGGCACATTCTCTTTGTTCTCTTGAAAACGGGGAAGTGGAGAAGCGTAAGGGAGATAAAGACACGGCTGATGATAGACTGGGGAGTGTTTTTTCCTCCAGCCATTCCTCCACTTTAACACATTTTGCAGCAGTTTTCCTTATTATTTATGGTTTGAAGAAATATCTCTTCCCATAAAGAAACACTAACGCCACTGCTGGCTGCTCCCTACCCTCCCCAGAAGGACGTGTCCCTAGGATAAGGTGCACCCTTAAGGTGATGAGGTTGGCTCTTCATTCTGTGCCCAGGCAAAACCTCCATCGACGTCCAGAGGCGTTTTCCAAGTGCGGGGCGGGCACGAATCCAAAACGTGGCCATGAGAAAAGGCCTGAGAAACAGCCAACCAACCACCCCCTGCCTGCAGCGCAGCAGCTCTGACAGGGAAATGTTAATCAGGGGGAGAGGTTTGCCAGAACCTTCATTAGCCCCGATGAGGTCAGGGCCTGGATCAGGCAGCTGGCACTGGCACTGCTTCCTGGGAGCAGCGGGGACCGGCTCAGGCTCAGGCTCAGGCAGAGGTGGCTCCGGAGGTGATGGGCTCTCAGAGGCTGCCTGAGCAATCCCCCCCAGATTTACTGGGCTGTGCTTGTCAGGCCCTCACTCTAACTCCTCCAGAGATGTCAAAGTGAAGCGTCAAGCAAGTATAAATCTAATTTTCTCTTGGGTTTGAGCCCTTTCGTGGCCCGAGCGCTTCGGAAGGGCCGCGGTAGGAACAGAATCAGCAGCACTCCTTTTTGCTGCTGCGGCCAATAAGCAAATAATGGAACAAAGAGACCAATTTTCCCCGCAGAAGAACAGCGCAGCACCTGCGGCATCTCTCCCTCCTCCGACCTGCACTGCATCCGCTCCCGGCCGAGCCCCGTGGCAGCACGGGGACCTCTCCTCCTGGCGGGGGACTGGGGAACACAAGCACAGCAAGAAAAGGGTGCCCTGTGCCCACCCTGGTGACAAACAGAGCTTGGCACTGCAAGGAAGGAGTCGGGCTGTCGGGCCGTGCTGGTGTCTGCTCCGAAGCCAGAGGTGTTTTGGGCTCTTGGCAAATTCTGATTGTTTCTTTCCAGAGGGATGGATAATCATCACATTGTTTCCACAGCCCTTCTACAAATTATTTCGATAATAAGGGACCTCCTGTGACATTAAGTACATTTTAATTACAACATTGTCTGTAATGCATATATCTAATTGCAAATAATTATTTTATCATATTTTGTCTGTAGGCCTGTTAGATGCATCAGATATTATCTTCTGACTCAGCGGTACAGGTTAATTAAAATTTCTCTTTTAATATCGTTTCAAAGCTAACCACATAATTTCATCTGAACACCAGCTGTGTTGGTAAAAATTATTTTTTATTATTTTTTTGTCATGCTTGTCCGTGGAGGAAAACCCGAGCCATTTCAGCAGGCTGTAATTACTGCGCTGCTTTCTGCAGCCGTTCATTTGCAAAGGAAGAAAAGAAGGAAGAACGCGTGGAACACCAGTGGCCAGCGGTCGCTTTGTGTGCCACCGGTTCATTTTGAAGGGGTTTTTGTTCCCCTTCTCATGTGCCAAAAGCGTCTGAGATCTCCTCAGAAGGAGAATTGAAGGTACCACGCAGCCTGGTTTGTCGGAATAACCCACACGCAGGGTTAAGACAATCTGAGTGGTCATTCTGGATGTTGACAGAGCCCAGCCTAAGGGCGATCCCAGTCAGCTGCTTCCTTCCTCATTTATTGTTCCTCCGAGTGATAAAGAGACAGCACAAGATGAGAGAAAAATGGAAATATGAATGTAACATTGAGTCAAAAAAAGAGAGTTTAGGTTAAATAGATGGCAATATAAACCCAAGACAGCCGAGGAGAGGACAAGAGGAAAACAAAGACTCCTACTGCAGGTGGCAGGACCCTTCACCTGTAACTTTCAGGAACAAGTGACCCTTATTTCACCCTCTGTGCATCACTTCCTAGGACCAGAAGGTTTCTGTAAGCCTGACTGTCAGCATCCCAGCGCTGTTTCAGACCCCACACACTGCGCCTGTGTGTTCAGAGCCAGCTCCGGGCACGGCAGCGGGACACGCCTGGCAGGGACAGGGTTAACGGTGTCCCCAAGGGAGGGGAAGGGGGCTCTGCCTTGCCAGGCCAGAGGTGGATGCTGCCAGGAGGAAATTGCTGCAGCTCCACCGAGATGACGAGTGACCTTTCCTCTTGGAGAGGGGTGAGGTAAACAACACTTATCTGGGATTTAGTGCAGTTGAGACAAGCAGCGCTTTATCTCTGTGCCGCGGCGTGGGGAGCGGCCAAGCAGAGGGATGATCTTCCTGTTTTTACCGTGTCAGCCATCTCTTAGCCCAGTCTCAAGTGGAGCTGAAACGTCTCCTCACGGAAAGACCTTGGCCAGAGCAGTAGGTTACGGGCTTGCACAACGTGCCATAAACCTCTTCGTGCAGTTCAACCTTCCGCAAAGGCACTCTGAGCTCTCCTTAGTGGGTTGATATTTTTACTCCATGAAATTTCCACATCCTCCATACCGTTTCCTTTTGGAAGGTATCAGGGGACATGCAATCCCTGTTCTTTCTATTTTGGACTTTTTTCCATCCGTAGGCATAAATCCTTCCCTTTCCCTCTCCACACAGTTGGGGATTCTGGCAGAAGGAAATCTGACAGGGTTTTTCGACAGTGGATTTCTCCTGTCTATCATTTTCACTACAAGAATGACATCTGACTGCCTCATATGCTGCAATAGGTGGAAATTTTCCATCAGGTTTTTCCTAAATAAAACTCCGCAGGCCAAGGGACAGTGAGAAACCCTTTAGGGGCCAACTGAGAGGGGCTGGGGGAGACCCTTGGCGAGGGTTAAAGGGATGAGGCGACTTCGCTCCCGTAAACTCAGCGAAACTCCAGACCTTTGCAGAAGCTGATCCGTGGAAAGCAGATCGCGGGACCCGGACCTAGAGAAAATCAGGCATTTAGCAGAAATCCAGCGCCTGCTGTGTGGTTTGAGTCTGAAGCACAGCTTTGCAGGAGCAGGGCTCCATGCCTGCATGCCCTATGGGAACACCGTTAGGAAAATCACCCACCCCACCCAGATCCCACTGGAAAAGTCTTTTCCACATGCTTAGTCATTCCAGGGCAGAGAGGGCAGAGCCTCCTTTCCCTACGCAGCACGCTGGCACGGCACCAGAGCTCTGCCAAGCCCCTGCAGCTAAGCCAGGAAGCATCCAGGGAGCTGATCCCAATGCAGGAATAAGAAGCTCGGGTGCCTTAATGGATGCGTTGGACCGAGGATAGATACGCAAGAGGACACAAAACCAGCTTTCTAAACACAGTTTGAAGCATTTGGTTTGAAGGACGGGAAGTCAGTACTGGCATTCCTCGCTAAGGAAGCCATTATCTCACCTGCAGGCTGTTCAGGAGGCAAGTCTCCCGTATTTACTTTTCCTCTACCTTTTTTCCCGGCCTCAGTATGAAGTGTTATATTGACACGGCTCAGCGGAGAAGTTCCGTAATTTAATCTCTGCCATTAAAATTTCCGTCTCCCCGGGAAAAGCAACCCTGCCTGTTCATCAGGTCCAGTGAAATTCAGGTGGCAGCCGGTGTCACCTTTCCAGAAACTCCACGAGCCCCGCGGCACCAGGCCGCTTCCCAGGATGGGGGTGGGGGAAGGAAGGGCAACACGCCATGCACTTCAGGGAGCGTGCTGGCCCGTGGTGCAAATGCATATTAATAATTCAGGCCATTCTATTTTGGACTGGGAATGCGCTGCCCCTCACCTGTACTGCTGAAGGCAATGCCTGAAATAGAAACTCCGGTAGGAGCAGCCCGGAGGGCAGTGCCAGCAGCCGGGCAGGGCCGTGCCAGCAGCCGGGCAGGGCGGGCACTGCGGGGACAGCCTTTGCAAGGTCAGCACTTGCTTTGGTCAGGGGAGTCTTGTCTGGGCTATGACACCCCAGAAATCCCCCCCAGACTGATGGGATGCTGGTCTTCCTCCCGTGGACCCAGGCAGACAGGCAGGCTCCTGCACAAGGAGGGATTTTCCTAAGGAATACCGAGTCCCTGCCCAGCGCTGCCGTGCCTGGGCCGGTGTGGTCACCTCGCCCAGGACACCACACCGTGCTGGGACCTTCAGCAATCCAGTTCTGCCACAAGTGATTACTGCTTTGTCCCCTTAAGTGACTGCTTTATATAGATTTTACCTCAGATCCTGAAAGCCGAATGACCAAATCTCTTGCAGGAAATTATTCTACCTTAGGCACCGGCTTTCGGAAATGCATCATCTGCCTTTCTGGGAAATTGCAAATGTTACATTGTTAGAAAACACAAGTCACAGGGTTTTTCTCCTGCGCAGGCTGAAGTCACTGCCGCAGGTTTACTGGCATCTCTGGCTTGTGCTACCCTATGTCAGCTCCCAAGTGAATCATTCGAAAAGTTGTATTTGATGATATTTGAACTAAAAGGGACATCAAGGACTGTCCTAGAGCACTGTGACTCCAGGCACGGCCTCCCCGTTCCCTGGAGCTTTCCACAGGGAGAATTCCCGGCAGGCTTCAAACCAGCAAGTGCCTAAAGCTATGCGGTGTGGTGCTAAGCACCACAACGCTCTCCTGGTTATCACACCAGTTATCAGACATCAGAGCAGCGGCATCATCACAGCTCCTCAATCTGCAATGGTTCCTTTTTTTAGCAAAGCAGAGCAGGACAGAAACATGGAGCAATCCAAAACCACCGGAAGAGACAAACTGGAAGTTGTTCATTTTGTAAATCAATAAAAATAAAAGGGAAGGGGAAAAAAATAGACAAGAGCAAGGCAAGACTTCAGCCATGTGCTTCCTCAGCCAGCTGCACAAATCGATTTCTGGCAATGGACTGGGAGAGCCAGAACAGCCCAATTCACTCTTCTCAGGAAGCTGCTGATGCTCAAATTGCACCACATGACCCAAAATTTTAGACAATTGTTGCAGAACGGTAACAGCTCCAGAAGGAGATGGTGTGTCACGGTGTGATGGGAAGAATAGGCAGTAGGAATTACCGCAAGCCTGAGCCGGGCTCCAAGGCGAGGGGCAGCAGTGAATTTTCTGTGGCTGACTCCAAGGTGTTCAGCCTCTCTGTGCAACAAAAGGGATTAATGAGTTTTGTCATTTTCAGCGCTGTGCATCATCACTACCCATCTCCCCGACTCCAGCAAGTGACCTCTTACTTCTCAGCACAGGGTTTGGTGGCACAGCCAGCCTTTGCTGCGCCCCTTCCAGAATCCAGCTGTGCTGCAGAGGGGGGAGCTGTGCCTCGCTCACCTGCAGGGCACTGCCTGCAGCCCCCTCCTCCTCAGCCCCCGAGGCCTGCTTCTTTGTTTATCTGTTTATTTGCCTAGCCGCTGGAACCTCCGCCCAGAGCCTTTCCCTGCTCCCGCGTGCACGTGGCCATCCCGGGGGCGGCGGAGCTGGGACCGTCCCGTCCCCAGCGGGATGTATTTAGGGCTTGTTGACCTCTTGCTCTGGTGACCTCAGGCCTCTGCAGCAGAAACGATCCCCGTGAGGGCTCAGAGGAAGTGAGATGTGCCAGTGGTGTGTCTTCTGCTTCTAACAATGGTAATTCTTGTGACATTTTATTTTCTACGCCGATTGGTGGCTGAACCAAAAATTTCTATGTGATGTGTAAATTGATTTTTAAGTAATTCTGTTAAAAACTAAGGAGTACATATGCAAGCCATTTCCCTGAAACACGTTGTTTTCTTTCTTAGGACCGCAGCCTGCTTTGAAACTTACTAGAGTTTACTGTTTTACCGAGAGCATCTGAGGGCCTTTAACTGAAACCCTGCTGGCTTCTGGTTCAGGGATGGATCGTGCTTTTGTTGTGTAACTATGAGCCTGCTCTGTCTGTTACCATCCCTGTGTGCAAAGACAGCACGTATCATTTATATACTTGCAGTGCAAGCAGTTATTCAGGACCTGAATGTTTTCCCATGGAGGTTTGCACTGAATATCGGGGAGAATTTTTTCCCTGTGAGGGCGGAGAGGCCCTGGCACAGGCTGCCCTGGGAAACTGTGGCTGCCCCTGGATCCCTGGCAGTGCCCAAGGCCAGGCTGGACACTGGGGCTGGGAGCAGCCTGGGGCAGTGGGAGGTGTCCCTGCCATGGCAGGGCTGGCACTGGGTGGGCTTTGAGGTCCGTCCAACCCAAATCTGTGGTTCTGTGATTCCATGATAAAGCAATGGAATCTAGGCGCCAGCTCCCCACGGCGCCTCCCTCCCAGCTGCCCTGCCCCGGGCATTCCCGCGGCTCTCCCGGGATTCTCCGGTGCGCCCCTCGGGGGTCCCTGGAGCCGCACGGGGCCGGGGTGTCCCCCGCGCCCCCGGGCACCGCCCCCGCGGGGTCCCGCCGNGACCCGCCTGAAGCATCTCCGCGCGCTGCTGGGTGAGCGGGGGGGGGTCGCGAGGGGTGGGCGCGGGGGGACCCGGCCCCGGGGCCCTGAGCCCCTGTGAGGGATGCCCGGGCGGAGCGGGCGGGGCTGCGGGCGCGGCTCGCCCTCCGCTGCGGTGTCCGGGCGAGACAACAGTGCACCCGGGGGATAACAGCTCTCCGTGCTGGCGACAGAGAGCCTCTCCTGCCCGGGGGTCCCCGCGCTCCCGAGCAGCTCGGCGGGCTCCCCGCGCTCTCTGCCTTGCAGAGGTAGCGGTGCGTGTCCTTGCCGAGGGCTGCGGGAGAAAGTTTGGGGTGCGCGGTGCCCTGGGAAAGTCGCGTTTGCCCGTGTGCCGGTGCTCGGGTGCGGCACGGTGGGCTGGGGGCGGAACTCAACATCCCCGGTCAGTTTCGGAAACGCGCTCGCAGAAACCCTGCCCTTGTCAGTGACATCGAGTCGGGGCTCTTTGTTGGTTGTCTAAACTCTAAAAGGAGCGATGGTGTGGTGTTGTGTGGTGACTCCGTGTTTGGGGCAAGGTTGGACGTGTCTAGGGGCGCCTTGCAGGTGCAGCCTTTCACCCTGATCGTCGTGGAAAGTTTCAGCTGCGCTCCTGGAGGCGGAAAGCCGCCGATGTGTTTTAGCTGTGAGCTGAGGTTCGGGAGGGTCTGGGCGGCCTCCTGGTCGTTGCTGAAGTGCAGCAGGAGCAGGCTGTCCTGAGGGGAAGAGGCCGTGGCCGATCAGTCCCTTACGGCCCCGGCTGGTTCCCGGGTGATGCCAGCTTGCTCCGGGCGCGGGGGATCATCGCTGATGGGCCGCGGGTGTTCCTTGTGGTCTGCTGCGCCTCGGGAGCTGGCTGGGGGCAGCTGGTCAGGGGACAAAGTGCCGGCCGGATCTGGCCTGGTGTCACACTGTGACTCCTTAATTAAAGGTGCTTGTGGGCGCTGGTTTAAGGTGCAGGTTGTTGCAGAGCCGCGGGGCTGTGCTGTGTCCGGCTGCCTGGCTGGTCAGTGCAGGCAGTGTCTGAGCGGCTCTGGGTATGTTCCCGGGATATCTGCTCTTGGCAACACCAGTGTCAACATTTGAGGTAGCATGGGAGTGGCTTTTGGAAGATGCCATCTTGATAGATACCCTTGCCAGCCTGTCTTCCACGGTACTGTTCAGTACGGAAAATGAAGCGGCACATGGGAAGAACCTTTCTGGTATTTAAGAAAAGCAAAGCTTTTTTATAACAGCTCAGATGTAGTTGGATTTTTTTTTTTTTCCTTGTTCCCAGATGCATCTCACCTTGCCCTGGCCTGGGGTAGGAATGTGTGTGTCTGTTACTCCAGCTGCTTCGCTCGGACCACAGTGCCACGTGTTCCCCAAAAAGCTGCTCCTGCTCTTGTGTTTCCTTAGGAGATGCCAGCTCCTCTTCCTTTGTTAGTTTTAAATCACAGGAATTTAATTGTAAACAAAGCGTCAGTTACTCTTCTGTGATCCCACTGGTGCAGGAGGATACAGATCAGAGGGAAGATGATCACAGGGGAGGGATGAGCGAAAGGAATGTCTATTTCCATAAATAAGGGCTCGTGTGAGCTTTGGATTGCTTCAGGTCCCTTAGTGGCATGTGTGTAAGTTTGTCCAGTGCCAAAACTGAAAGAAAAGATTCCACCTAAGCTGGTGTTGCTTATAACATCTCTCAGGCCTCGAGTGGCCTTTAGGGTCTGAGTTCCTGCTCTGTGGGGTGCTCTGGCCACGTGGCAGGACAAAACACTACCCAGAACAACAACAGGACTTAAAAGTGGATGCTCATTTGTGTTTGAGAAATGACCAGAACATTTCCCTTGTTCTTCTGTTGCTGTAGAGATGTACTTAGGGCCTGAACTTCTGTAAAGTTAGTACAGGTCAAATACAGTTTGTGGAAGTGCCAGCAGTGTGGCCTTTTTTTTTTTTTTTTTTTTTAAGATAGACTTAAAAAGTAATGGCCTGATAAAGAGTGGTGGGGATGTACAGATTTGGCTCTTCCCCGTGGACTGGCCATAAATGAAACCTCTGCTCTTTCCCAGAGTGGTTTCTGTGGGACTTTTGTAGCATAAGAATGGATTGCTGCACCTCAAGAATTTTTTCTGTGTCTATTCTTGGGTAAAAATACTCTTTTTTTAGTTGAAACATCTCCTTCAATAGTGTTTTCTCCTCGGGCCCAATTGAAATATTCAGGTGTCAGGGGTACTGCTGCTAACAGATGTGGGATGCTGCTTTGTCCAGGGCTCTCGGGCTTTTCTCTGTTGAGCAGTGGGAGACACACAGAGTTAAGTTTAAATATGAAATTTGCGAGGTTACCAAGTGCAATCCTTAATCTTTGCCTTTAAAAAATATCCGTTAGGAAAGCCCATGCTTTTCATGGAGCTGCCTCCATCAGAAATGGGATAACAAAGGAGAGTAGTGGGGTTTCAGTGCTGGCACTGCTTGGCCTCGCAGTTCTGTACAGCTGCAGGAGTAATACTGGCTTGGTGGAAACTTTCATTTAGAGACAGTCAAAAGGGGATGTGTGCAGACTTCCTGCTGAATTCAGAGCTGGTGTTGTTCCGTAGAGCTCGCGTGAAGTCGGAGGTGTTAAGGTTATTTTGGAAGTGGTTCCAATTGGAGGGGTGCTTTAGTAACGGTCTGCTTCGTGCTGACATACTTTTTCTGAGATAAGTGAGAATTGCACGTTGTTTCTGGGGTGAGGCTGGTCATAAAAGTTTATCATTAACCAGGGTGTGGCTGTGAAATTCTCTTGATCTCCTATAATTTTTCAAGTACTTGAGGATTAAGGGAGCTTTGAAAAAGTAGCATAAAGTCAAGTGACTTTGGAAGTTCATGGAATTAGGGGATGATTTCTGACAGGTGACTGTGATAACATTTGGGACTTAACAGGAAAAAAGGCAAGGCCGTGTGCTAAGGACAGGCTTATTGTCCCCTCTGGGGTTTTTTTAATATGAGGAAGAGCAGTGAGAGTTTGGCAATAGACTCAGGCCCTTACTAAGTGGTAGCCGAGTAGTTTGTTACTCTAAATTTTAATAGTGAGGCAAGTTGGTGTGACTGAGAGTTATGCAGTGAGCCAGCATGTCCTGCTTGTATAGAAGAAATAGGATGTGACCCTCCTGAAGGTCTCGCTGTCTGCTGAGTGTTGCTGCTGCAGCTGCTGCCAGGTGGTGAGCAGAACTGTGAGCTTGTCCCGTTTGGGAAGGGGGGAGCGGCGCGGGTTTGGCGCGGTGCTGGCGCTCGCCCGAGGTGTGAGCGCTGGGTGCCTGTGCGCAGCTGTGGTAACCTGAGAGCTGCTGGTGAGCAAATGTAAAAATAAACCCCAGTTCCCGCAGGTCAGCCCCGAGCTTGCTGCCTCATTTCCTTGGGTGCTTGTAAATACTTCTCTCCCCAAAGTCAGGGTTTTATCTTGTTATCTAGCGCAGGAAACTTTCCCTGATGTTTTCCATTTGAGAAGCAGGAAGGAGCCTGTCCTGCTGCAAGTGAAAGGCATCTGTAAGAAAGGGCTGTGGCTGCAGGGATGCAGCTCACATCAGACTCACCCGTGAGTCACCACTGAGATGCCACATTTAGAAAAAAGGAGAATTTTCTTTCTTGGTGAGGCAGTTCCTTTCTCCTCCCTTTGCAATTTAGAGGGAAAGTTTCCTTTTTGTTTAGATTTTAATGACCTCATTCCCTCATATGAAATCCCTGTAAATGAAAGCCTTGTTTTCCCCTGGAGTTGTGTTTAACAGGACGCATTCATGGAGAGGAATAATTGCACTTAGCTTGCAAATTCAAGACCAGTAGTTTGTAGGAAACAAATATCATGTTAAAGAGTTTCCCTGCACTAATTGTTTCCATGGTGCAAGCAGCCAAGCTTGCTGGAAAGGTATTAATTTAAATAAAAATCAAGTTGTCCAGGGCTAAAGTTATTTTGTCTTCTGTAGTCGTGGGATGTTATTGAGCCTTCTTGCTGGAATCAGCTTTATTTTGGGTAATGAATGGGTTTCCTGCAAGGTGAGGCTTCAATGAGCAGACATGATGTTAATTTCTGCCCTCCACCCTCTTCCGGGTGAAATCACCTAACTTTCCTTGACCAAGTCACTTGCAATAAAGACCAAAGGGAGGAAATTAATGTGTGTTTGGCAAGTGTCAGGCTTAGAAAACGTTGGACCTTCTTCTTTGTAGAAAAGAAACTTACTTCAAATTTCAGACCCGAGTTAACACTTAGGAAAGCGATACCTGCCTGGGTTGCCGTTGTTCTAAGGAATGAATTGGGAATATGCTGTTTCCTGGTTTGATCTGCTTGCCAGGTGAATGTAAGAGCTGAATTTGCATCCAAAAGTCGTTGCTGGTGTTTCTCTCCAGCAGTACCTGCTTGTTTTGATGGTATAGAAGCCATTTGGTTACATAGCTAAGACTCGCCCTGTCGTTTTTTTGGTTTTTTTTTTTTTTTTAACTGGAAAGCACATGAACCAAAGCCCCACTGCAGACTCTCATAAATTCAGTGAAATTCCTCTTTACTTGCAAGGATGGACCCACAATTTAGTACAGAATACTCAGTGAAGTCACTAAAATAGTTTTGAATTGCATTTATTTTGTTCTCTTATGCTAAATTTGCAGAATGCCTGGAATTCTTGTCTTTCTGCTCTTGTGTAATTGCTCTGCTTGTTCCTCTTTTCAGATATTGTGGATGGAAGCGACCTGAAGCAATTTTTTGACAACAATTATTCTCAAATTTATTTTATATTCTATGAAAACTTCATAACACTGGAAAATAGCTTGAAACAAAAAGGTAAGTTTTGGAGTTTTTCCAGCAGCTGTTGGTCGGTGCTCCGTAACTCCAGAGCATTCCGTTAGAGCCTGTCTGATGATTGTCTAGTCCTCAGTTACCTGTATTTACATCAGCAGCTTCGTGCAGTAGAGGGTTGGTATTAGTCACTTTAACTTTGTGGCAGTGGGAGAGACAAGCATGGAAAATGGCCCTCTGAAATGAGAGCAGCGGCCGATCAGATTTCTGAGTTCATTTCAGCATTTACACACGTGTCCTCTCACCTGCTCTGGGCTCCTGCAGCTCCCTCTGCTCAGCTGGGACACGGCCAGAGCAGAGGGAGGCACCGCAGCCGGGCACAGCTCGCTCTTGGGACATGAAATAAGGATCAAAAGTAAGCTGAGTGTGGTATCTTTGACTTCAGCTGAACAGCAGCAGCCTCCTTCTGCTGTCTTTTGTCGTATGTTTCTGGCAAGCAATGTTGTTTTGTGTCTTGCAGGGAATAAATCACAAAGGGAGGAGCTGGACTCCATCCTCTTTCTTTTCGAAGTAAGTTTTCCGTACCATGAAAATAAGTTTGTGTTTTAAGTCTCATCGTCGTTCTGTGCCTACTTAGAGCTTTGCAGTGAGGGGTGAAACCAGCCACGGTGGCACGAGGTGAAAGGGGCCTGGAGCTTTCAGATACAGCAGTTTTATCATGCAGGGAGAGTGTTGGTGAAATGAATACGCTGAGTTAAGAGATGTTCTCAAAATGCCTTGGAAATAAATCCAGCAGGACCTGGGGACTGATCCTCTGAGAACAAGCCGGGGGTTTCCGTGGACTTTGGGAGCACGTGATCGGGAGTTGCATTGACTCTGCTTGGCTAAAGCTCTCAAAAAGTCTGCCTTCTATTGTTTCTTTTCTGTTCTAACCAAACAAGGGTTTGCTCCTGTGGTTTTTGGAGGGCCAGTTCAGAGCAGCAGCGCCGTTCCCTCCTCTCTGTCGCTGAGAAGTTCGGAGTTGTGTTCATTTTGGAAGCGTCGCAGCAGGAGGCTGGGCTCTGCTCCCCTCACCTGGAGGCATCTGTTACCATTGCAGTATTTGGGCTTGCAGCACGAGGGAAATGAGAGCACAGGAGTTGTCAGCTGCTGCACATCAGTTTGATCTGACTGTGTGAAGTGCTAATTCGTTAATTTTTGTTGGTTTTTTTTTTAATGCAGTGTAACATCTTTCACTTCCAGAAGCTTATCCTTCCCTCCTCCCCAGCCGTCAGAGCACTGGCAGTGTCTGGGGAGGAAATGTTGCCTAGTTAACTTTTGCATAATCAGATTAGGACTGCTTTAATTGAAACGAGAATAGTCCAGGATAGATCGTTTTCCAAGGTACCTCTTTGACTGGAGTTATTACCTCAATGTATTTGGATGTGAGAAAGTGCCACTGGACCAGATGAAAGCCTGACACATAAAAATGTTCTTATAATGCACGCTGAAATTCTTAGCATAGGCTCTGCCTGTCTCTAGTCAGAAAGCACTGCCACCTTTATTTGTAAGTTTTGGACAATTATTAGGTAAATAATTGGCCAGATTTCTCTCTTAAGGTTGAACACACACATATCATCTATTGATTTATTTCTATTTCTCTTTTCTTTATTTCTTTCTCTGTTATTCCAGCTACTAACTTTTTGCTTGAATATTGCATCATAGAAATGTAATCTTTTTTATATTTTGGGTTTTTTTTGGTAGGGAAAAAAACCTTCAAACTTTCAATGGGACTCTAGAAATCAAAGTTAAAACAAAGGTTAATTGTTCTTGACTCCTCCATTCCCTCTAAAAGACCCCCAAGCCCTCAGAAGTACGTGGCTCCATGGTTCTGCATTAGTGAGTAGTTTGTAGTTGGAATGGTTTTTGTAACGACAAGAACGGTGCTGTTTAGCCTAATGTGTCTGTAGTGGGAAAAATGGCCATGAAAACGGTGACCAGGTGGAATCCTGGGGTTTTGTGATCTCAAATTCTCACTTTGCTGTCTCCCTTTTCCTCTTCTCCCTCTTTCCCCCTGTATGAGACTGCATTTTCACTCTGAAATCTGAGTTGTGCTTTCTGCTCCTTATGACATTAGTACGGGTCTGCTGTAGGCTTGTGCCCGAGGCAGTGTCAAAGAACACGAGTTCATAAATCTGCCAGGACTGTCTGAGGCAGGAGAAACTCTTCCTCCTCCTCCTCCTCCTCCTCCTCCTCCTCTTCTTCCTCCTCTTCTTCCTCCTCTTCTTCCTCCTCTTCTTCCTCCTCTTCTTCCTCCTCTTCTTCCTCCTCTTCTTCCTCCTCTTC
>VXAD01007437.1:314324-411548 GCA_013399195.1 Dicrurus megarhynchus | reverse complement strand
GGGCTGTGCAAGGTAATGGCAGCTCATGAATACACCGGGGCCTCGAATAAGGGATGAAACTTCTGTCCCTGTGCCACTGAATGGGAAATAGCTAATGCTTGCTCACCTGGGTAGAGGGAATAGCTGTGCATTCCTGGGGCTTGGAAATGGGTGGCTAATGAGCACCCCTTAGTACTCCTTAAAAACATAGGGAGAACTTGCTCTGTGAAGGAGAGAAAGCCCACGGTTGTGTCTGAGCCAGGGGCTGCTCGGGGTCCCGCTGGAGGAGGGCTGTGCAGCAGCAGCCTGCCCACCCTCAGCTCCGGGGAGAGGAGAGGAGAGGAGAGGAGACCCTTGAGCGTTGGTGTGGGATTTGGAGCGGTTCCCCTCGTGGCGGGGATTGTGGAGCGGTTCTGCGGGCCGTGGGTGGCTGACCCTGGGCGAGTTCTGCATGGGAGGAGAGCAGCCCGAGAGCCTCGGCACAGGGCAGGGAAACACAAGTGCCACTGATGAAACATTCATGCTCTAAGCCGTAGGAAACAAAACTAATTGATTGTTAAGCTTTCCGTGTTTAATCTGATGTCAGTGTCAGCCAGGGGGCTGCTGCATTTTCTTCTAATTAGCTAAATAATACGTAGGACTAACAAATCCTGAGTCCCGGTGCTGAGGGTTAGCAGCTTAAAAATCAATAAAAAATTTATGAGGGAATTGCCTTCGCCTTTCCGGGAGGTTTGGTGGGGTTGTGCTGCTGTTGTGGAGTGACACCTAGTGTGCCTATTGGGCAACAAAGGCTTTTCCCACAAATCCTCGGGAAGCTGACTTGGCTTGGTTGTAATTTGTGGAAGTTTTAATTTCACACACCATCTACACAGCTTGGCCACTCAGCAGCAACGTCAAACAACGTGTTACTCACAGAAGAGATGTTAGCCAGGAAAGAGGAGTGTGAAGGGCTAGCTGTTACAATTAATGCTGCAGAATGCTTGGATCTGGCTCTGTGAGGTGCTTTGGCCTTGTCTTTTCACAAATAGATACTTGTGAAGCGATACTGCAGCTGTACTGTTATTTTTCCCTGTTTCAACTAAAAGCCCAAAATTATGCGACACAAATTTTTTTCCTGCTGGTGTTTGGCCCTCTCTACTTGCAGTGCATTTGCAGAACAGGTTACTGCTGTTCCTTGTGTCCCTGTTCCCTGGGATGGGAGGGCAGCTCTGAGCCCTGTGTGTCACAGACCTCCCAGAAGGTGCACTGTGCTTATGTCCATTTTCTGGGTCCGATAACATTGCTGTGCCATCATTTGGTTGTGAAAGTTTGGGGTGGTTTTTTTTTGTTTGTTTTTTTTTTTTAGTAATAAAGTGTTTTTTCTTTCTGGCAGCATCAGGTACTGATTCCTCTGACACTGGTTTTTAATCTCTAATGAAGTAAAAGCAGACTGATGGTTTTGATGTGATACCTAGGTTAGTTTCTTCCCATTCTCTATAATTTTTCTTTGTTAGTTAAGAACAGGCACATCTGTTGTGCTGATGGTGTCATGAAATTCATTCCACTGATGTAACGCGTTCCCTGGATGAAATATTTTGCACTCGGAATTTTTCAGATGTAGAAAAGCTTCCCAAAGTCCGTGTTTTGTGTGGAGTTTGTGGTTTCTTGAGCCTGGTGCAGATGTGAACAGGCTCAGTAGGGTAACAAAGGGGCTTTTTTGTTTATAGCAGTGAAAGCGCTTATAGCTCTACTTTTCTATGCATAGAAAATTACTTTTGGAACCATTTACAGTTCGTTCTGCTGTGATTCCAATAACATTGCTGCTATTCTTACAGCATTCTGTGGCAAATTCTAGCTGTATGTTTCACATATTTCACTTCAGAGATCTTACAGTTTCTTGTTATGCCTGGGGCAGCGATAAGTGCCCTGTGTGCTTTGGGCAGACATTTTCCCTCAACAAATAACTGTAAATAATTTATTAATGCAATAAGTGGAGTATCCCTTCATTGGGATTGAACTGCTGCAGGCACGCTGACTCCACTGGCCTCTTGGCTCATCTGAGTCTGTGAATAGGAGCTGGAAAATTTCTAAATTGCTGCAGGTTTTGGTAGTTGAACACTCTGAAACCACCCACAGCACTTGAGCACAGAGGCCTGGGAGAGCTCGACTGCCTTGACTTGGCTTAAAGTAGATCCACCTGCCGCTGACTCCTAGAAATTCCCAACCCATTCCCCGGGAAGGGGCATGACTCCAGGCTTGCCATTGTCCCTGCCCCTGGCTGTGCCTGCAGGAGCAGGTTTGCTCAGCAAGGGCTCCTGTGCTGTGGCTGTTGTCAGTCAGAGACCAGGCTGGCACGTCCAGAGTGGCTCTGGGCAGTGCTTGTTGTCCCCCTGTGGCAGTGGAGCTGGAAAACGTCCCCTGGGATCTCCTGTGGGTTCGGTCCCAGCCTCAGCTTCCCCTGTGTCCTGCAGCAGGACAGCCAGCACGCAGCGACAGGCACAGAGCTGCCAGTCATGGCATGATTCAACGAGGGGGGCGAAAACAAAAGGCTTTTTTAAAAGAAATAGCAGTTTTGGTTAAGTCGGAGCGAGTCTGTTGAAATACAAACCTTGGTGGTTTTTATTTTGCTGTGATAAAAGAGAGAGATACAGCTTTCAGAAAGCAGCATCCTGTGTAAACTAAGATTTAAACTTGACATTATTCCTAGTCATGCAGGAAGTCCAAACGAAAAAGAACTATGGATAATCAGTTAAAAGAACTGACAGATACCCTGATGTGTTGATCAGTAGTAATACCTAATTTCTATTTCAAGTGTGCTATAATGGATTACCATATAGATGCAGCAAAGCACTAAGCATTAAATAGATCTATGTGTTTTCTGAAAAAGCAATATTATTTCGCACTGTGGGGTTTCTTAAAATATTTCTTATTAGTGTAGTGTGAAACTAGGAACAAGATGTCAATAGCCAGCTCGGATTCCCAGCGGTGTGGCTGCCAGCCAAGGCTAGAGGGGAGGAAACTGTCATTGGTTTTCCAGCAATAGCAGTGCACGTTCTTTAGAGCACCAGGGGTGGGGAGGCTGTACAGAATGCTGCTGGAAACGTGAAGTTGCAAGGGGAGCAAGTGGAGCTTGTTCATGACCCGTGCAGTCTGGTGCCACCCTGCAACGCCGCCTCAGCGCGGGGGCTGCAGCGCTCGGGGCAAAAATCACCGCTTGGAAGTTGTGCTGGTGGGGCTGGGGGTTAACCTGTAACCTTCAGAAATTTATATTTAATGGTGTAGGCTTTGAACCTGGGTGACTTGTTTTTGCACTGCAGGAGCAAAGGTGGGCTCTGCATGTACATTATTTATGGAGGCCCTGCTCTGCTGCAGCGCGGGAGGGGGACACAGGTGGCTGTTTTAGAATGCCGGGGTTGCTGTGGGGTGGGACCACGCGGGTCATTAGTCAGGTCTTTTCATTTTTTCAAAATACATGTATTTATTGTTCTCCTGGCTTTGAGATGCTGAAAAGGAGAACACAAGGGAAATGACTTGAGTGTCTGCATTTTTGCTGTGTGAAAAGATTTGGGGATAAGGGAGCTTTCCTCAGATGGGAACTTCGGTCCTCTTACTGATGGTTTGACCCCTTGAATTGTTTTGATTCAGTCACCTGGCAAGGGTGTTGGATTCTGTTTTGTAAAGAGAAAAGAACAGTAAGCGTGTTGTTTTCTGCCCCAGCCCCCCCAGTTTTGTGCAGTTTAGAGTTTAAGCTTGCTTTTCCTGCTCGTTTTTGAACTCTGCAGCAGCATTTGTTTTCCTGGTGTTCTCTGGATACAGCCTAAAGTTCGCTAGCGCTCGGATGTGAAGGTTGTTACCAAATTCTTCTTCAAGTGGATCTTTATTATGGGGCTTTGTACCTTACCAGCCCACGCAGCACACACCTTGTCACAGCTCACTTTCTGGAAGGGAGCTTCGTGTTCAAATGTAGGTGAAACTGTGTAACAGGCTAAAACAATGGAAACAAAAGACGTGTGGCTTCCTCTGGTTTTCCGTGATAAATGTGCCAACGTGTGAAGCTTCATCCCTGCAGCGTGTCGTGTGACACCTGAATCCAGCCCCGTTTTTGTTGCTGGTTTGCTGTAGGGTTTTGTTTCCTGGAGCTTTTCCTCGCACACCTCGGGCACAGGGCTCGTGGTGAGCCTGGGCACAGACCCAGCTCCCACACAGAGTTCCTGGGTTAGGTTAGAAGTGCTCCTGGGCTAGCTTAGAGCTCCTTTGTGCCCTGTTGCCAAGTTAAGTAATGATTAATGCCAGAAATAGTCTGGAGGAGCGGTGGGCTGCCAGTGTTCTGATGTTTAGATGGATAATGATAACTCTTTGTCCATGGATCCTGCAATCTGATTGGCAGAAACCTGGTGCTTAACTAACAGGTAAAGCCCCGCTGTGAGTCATGGCCTCATTTTTAGCCAGTCAGATCCTTCATCCCAAGCATTCCTCCTGCCCACGGACAGGGAGCTCGACCTCTGGACCCTCTGTTCCTGGGGTCCTGCTGGGGAGGGAGCTGGGGGAGTGACGCTGAAACAAAATACAAGGAGCATGGAAGGGGCACGCCTGGTTTACATTTTTATTCTGGTTAGCCTTTCAGAAATGCTAAATACTGTGTGGGGAGCACGTGCTGTGGTGAAGGTGTGCAGGAGGACCAGCCTGTCTGTGACCCCAGGTCTAGCTCTCTCTGTCCACGAACTTGCCATGACTTCCATCCTCTGCCACGGAGAAAGGAATGTTCCATTTCCAAAAAGACTATTTTGAGTGTTGTACATAATCTCTGAAGCCCTTTATTGTCAGAAACAAGAGGTCTGTCCTGCTCCACGTCCCGAGCACACGCTCTGGCAGCAGTGCTGGCTCCTGTCGCCCGGCTCCCAAGGGTGGCCCACAGTGCCAGTGGCTTTCTGGGCTGTGATGCTGTTTCCTCTTGTGAGCTTTTGTGTGCAGAACACCCCCAAACACCCAGGTCACTGGTGCTTAAGTGACTTATCATCCATTTGCATCCTGCATGTGGTGTTGCTGAGAACTTAATGGCACTTTGTTGTGCAGAAATTTGTGCCAGTGATTTGGTTTGACGATTGCAAGGAACTCTGGCTGTCAGTCATTTGTAACACTGTTTAATTTCATTCGATTTCCAAAAGTAAATGTTTAAAACTAGTTTCCCATTTAAATGTGTCTTTCTAATTCCTTATTTCAATGGCTGAAACATTGTAAGATGGAGACATTTTTTCTGCGGGACCCGTGTGAAGCCCCGTGTGTGCTCGCAGACCTTTGCGGGGCGGAGCGGCGGTAGGCGAGCTGTCCTGTGCTACTGCCAAGCCCTCGTCCATGCTGCCAGCAGTTTAAAAAGAAAAAGGTGTCTTGAAGCCTGTTGAAGTCCCTTTAAAAGCCATATTTACCCAAGTAAGATCTCCCCGATAGTTTTGATTTATCCAGCTTATTTAATAGCATTACCATGCACGGAAGTGACAAAGAAAACGTTTGGAAGCCCCGAGCGTTCTTTGCTGCTAGGATAAGACTCCGTTCAGGAAAGCACTTCAGCACGAGCAGCAATCACTCTGCAGATGCCCTGTAGCGTAGCCAAGCTGCAGGGGAATGGGTTCGACCAGAGCCTCTCCCCGTGTTTGCTCTGCCGCCGGTAGGATCAGCCACAGCTCCAGAAGCGGGCTGGGGATTGTTCACCGGGTGCTTTATCCACTGCCCGTGCTGGGCATTCAGTTAGGCCGGCTTTGTGTGATCTGGCGCGGTGGCAGCAGGATGAGGAGTCCGAGGAGCAGGAGCTGCCCCGCTGTTCCTGTGCCTCGGCCAGGGAGCAGAGCCAGGGAAGCGCTGAGCTGAGCCGCAGCAGGAGCCCTGACAGGCGCTGCAGGCGGTGTCAGCCCTGGGGAGCTGCGTGTGAGCCCTTCCCCGGCCGGGCAGGGGGGGAGAGGAAAGGGGGTCAGATCTGTCCCCTGATGTGTGTTCAGGAGCGCTCCAAGTGTCCCTCTCCACAACCAAAGCAGCGGACAGGAGTCCTTGCCATGATAGGTATTTGCTTCTCTGTTGTGTCCTCTTGTGTATGTGTTCCCATTTCATTTGTGTCTTGTGTATTCATTTCTCTGTATCCTATGATGAGCCAGTTTTGTGATGGAAAATTTGACTAGTTTTGTTTCCTGCAGAAAATATTGCAGCTACTACCTGAGAGGATTTTTTATCGATGGCATTTTCGCAGTATAGGTAAGAAGAAATGGTTTAATACAAAAAATACAAACTTTCTAGTAGCTTTTTCTGGATCAGTTTTTCTTTTAATGGGTGATCTGCCTTTATGAGTGGAATTATGAATACATGGTATCTGTGCAAGTGTGGCCCCAGCTGTCTTTCCCAGGTTCTCATGACATGGAGGGTTTTCCCAGCATCCTGTTAGAATATGGCCTTGGCCATGACAGATGCAAGAGAGCCGTGGGTGGCTTCCTCAGACCAAGACTGGCCGTTCTTTCCCCAAGCTCTGATTGGTATTGGAGCTTCTGGAAGAAGGGAAGGAGTAGGAGGAGTCTGGCAGAGAGCAGTCTTGGATGGTCAGAACATCTTGAAATCCAGTGAAGTGGTTTAACTCGATAATTTCCTCTGAATCAAATGTCTTGGATTCATCACTGCTTTTAAAATTCTGCTTCCAAATGCCACCAGTGTGGTACCAATGGGTTTTTATGCTGCTTATTAAAATTTTGTGGGGGGTTCTCTTCCTTCCAAGTAGGACTTTTTTGTTGGGGTTGGGGTTGGTTTGCAGCACTGTCTGACCAGCTGCCACATTTGCCATCAGAACAAGGAATTGCTGTTGCAGAAGAACAATGAGCGGAAGCTAAAGGTCAAGGGAAGGGCTCTTGTCACATTTCCACTCAGCACTGACAAAAATAAGAAGAGACATCTGCCTGGCCACTTCCTAACAGTTCAGCTGAACTAGTCCGGACCAAATTGGTTCCAGTCAGTTGCTTTGTAGCTGATACATTCTTTATGCTTCTATTGAGTGGTCACTGTGGGATAGTTTTTATCTGTGTCCAAAAAATGATGTACAGAATTTGGCAGAGCATTTATTTACAGCTCTGCCTTGTGATTTCCTTTCGCTTAGTGTTCATATGCATTAATATGTATGTCCTGTATATGTTAATAATTCCAATTCAGTCCTGTGAAATGGTGAGATCTGGAGGAGTGTACATAATTCTCAGATCCTACTATTAATGAAAATAATTTGAGACTTGGTCCTCTGACGAAATCCACAGTACCTCACTGGAAAGATGCATCCTAGTTAATCTTGGGTGGTGGTGATTGTTAACTAGATTCAGTTGGGGTTTTCCCCCCATGGTTGTGTTGAAACAGCGCAGTGGCCCCAGAGTAAATGGCATTAAAGTAGCCTTTCATGGAATGTTTTTGAAAACATGGTTGTGGGAAGTGTCTGAGAGTGTCTACTTAATTTTCCTAATCCAGGGTCGATTCTGAAGAAGCTTTTGCACACTGGAAATTCTCTCAAGGTATTGCATTGATGTTTCCATATTCCGTTTTGCTTTAATTCCTGTGAAGTATATTACTTTGCAACTTTCCAGTATCAGTGTTTTTCAGATTGCTAGACCTTGTAATTTTTTCTTATTCACCTTTTAACCAGAACTTTAATTAATGCAATCCTAGATTATTTTGATACTTGTTTTAATGACCTTTGTAAAGCTACCTGGAGAAGGTATTAATAGATACTGCTTAATATCTAATGTTTTCAGCTCTTTTTGGCATTAAAGCTAGGATTGTATTAATAATGTGAGTACCCTTGGTATGATGGCAATACTTTCCAGCACCCAGCTGGGATGAAAGCACTCGCCCTGCCTGTTGTGAACCATCTCCCCACATTACGGCACTTACAGAGCTGTTTCGCTGCCTTTCCCCCCGCATCCCTGCCCTCGCAGCTCAGATGTGAAGGAATCCGCCTGTTCCTGCTGTGGCTCCAAGCGCTGCAGACCAACTGTGCCGAGGAGCAGATCCTGATGTTCGCCTGCCTGGTGCCCGGCTTCCCCCCGCTGCCATCATCGCGCGGGCCCTGCACCCTGGAGAGCCTGGTCAGCCCCCCGGCCGCGCCCGACGGTGAGCGGCTCCCGGGGCTGTCGGGGTCCCCGTGCCGGGGACCGGGGGGTGAGCGGCTCCCGGGGCTGTCCGGGTCCCCGTGGTGTGTGCCGGGGGGTGAGCAGCTCCCGGGGCTGTCCGGGTCCCCGCGCCCGACGGTGAGCGGCTCCCGGGGCTGTCGGGGTCCCCGTGCCGGGGCCTGGGGGGTGAGCGGCTCCCGGGGCTGTCGGGGTCCCCGTGCCGGGGGGTGAGCGGCTCCCGGGGCTGTCCGGGTCCCCGTGCCGGGGGCTGAGCGGCTCCCGGGGCTGTCCGGGTCCCCGTGCCGGGGGCTGAGCGGCTCCCGGGGCTGTCGGGGTCCCCGTGCCGGGGCCTGGGGGGTGAGCGGCTCCCGGGGCTGTCGGGGTCCCCGTGCCGGGGGCTGGCTGTCCGAGCTGGCCGCGGTGCGTCCGGCTGCTGTGCGGCTGCAGCTCCGGAGCCGCCCGGTCCTGCCCCTCTGAGCGGTCGGGGTTCGCTCTTTGGCTCTGGGGGGGTTTTAATCCAGGTGCGGCAGTGGGAGCATTTTACTGCCAGTTAAGCAGGGTTGGAGGTTTCCACCTTGTTGGTTCCCCTGCTGGTGTCAGCCCTTCCAAGCCACCGGGAATCTGGTGCCATCCTCGATGGGATGTGCTGGGACTTCGGGCATCCGAGCAGCTGCTGGACTTAGACTGCTGGGTAGTGCACTAATGGGTATTTTCAAATCAATCTTTCATAGAGAATATCTTTTATTCAGCTGCTTTCATGTGTGCCATGATTAAAATATTTGATTTCAGCCAAGATTTTTCCAGAAGAAATAACGCCGCTTTTGCCAGCTGTCTCTGGAGAGAAAATTGCTGAAGACCAAACCTGCTATTTCCTTCAGCTCCTGTTAAAATACATGGTAATTCAGGTGAGGAGGATGCGTGTTTGTAACTGCTCATATTTGGAGGATGTGTTTGTGGTGGAAAATTAAGCCTACGCTGTATCTGTGTGGGCCTGGGCTTACCTTTCCCCAGCACTTCTTTTACTCTTGTTTTTAAATGGCAAATCATCCCAAAGGTTATTTCCTTGTGCCATTTTTGGTGAAAATAAGAAGCTTGTCACACTTTTGTGATAAGAGTTGATGAATGTTATCCAAACTTGCAGAACAACTGATTATTTTATGTGCTTGTGGTTGCGTTCAGAAAATTGATGTGGGGTAAAGATTCAATTTGTTCTCTTTGGACACATACCTAGATGAAAAGAAATGTAAAGGACCGCTGGAGGAGGAGATAGATGGCTTCTGAGATGTTTTTAAAAGGATGCAAATAACATGTACATAAAATTTAATTAGGAGTAGATCAGATGAGTCTGTACAGGAAATAAATTGAGATAATGTATATATTTAAAAAGTACAAATTAAGCAACATTTGAAATAAAGTGGAAGCTGTGCAGACAATGAACATTAAAGAGCTTGGTATTAAAAAAAAGATAAATCATAATTAAATACTTTGAGATACACTTTTTAGTATGAAAAGGCAAGACCAAAATAGTCTTGGAAGGGGTTTTGTCATCTTGAATAAATGCTTTATTTTTAAAAGTGTCTGTATGAAATTATCAGCTTCCTCCACAGCACCCTTTGTTTTACATATCAGACTCTCACAACACTTCAGTTAAAAATGAGATTTCACTCTTCTTTTTGTACTCTTTTTACATGTTTGGGATCTAAACAAATCTGCTTACACTATAAATCCCATTGCACAGTGGTTCCAATGTTTGTTTATTTGTGTTTATTCTGATGAAGAAAATATTTGTGATAAAAGTATAGCTCAAAGTAACTTTGTCAGAACGGACGTGTAAGAAGCAAATTTATTGAAAGCAGAATGTGACAGCTCCTGTCCTTGCCTGATTAGAGGAGCACAAACGCCCTGGCTTCTGCTGAGCTCGCTGTCTTTGGGGTGCTGCTTTATTCTTTGTGTTCTTACTGCAGTTTGTAAAGGTGCTTTTGTTGCTGCGCTGGTTTTTCACCTCTTGCTGAAGAGTAGTTTCTTGGTTTTTGTGTTCAGGGCGAAACAATTGTCAGTGTAACACATTAACTGAAAGCTTTTTGTTTGTTTCTCTTAAACTCCGGTCAAAGGCTGCGAGCTTGGAGTGGAAGAACAAGGAGAACCAAGACACTGGGTTTAAGTTTCTCTTTACTTTGTTCAGAAAATACTATCTTCCTCACTTGTTCCCATCTTTTACAAAGCTAACCAACCTCTACAAACCTGTGCTTGGTAAGTAGTGGGTTTTGCCTTTGAAGTAGAAAAAGCCAGAGCCTGCTCTTGGCAGCATCTCTGTTGCCTGCTGGTGTGCCACTGCAGGTCTGTGGGATGAGGAATTTTTTCTCCCTGGTTTCATGTAAAATTAACTTACCTTGTAGCAGGAGCAGTTCTTTGTTTCAGCTCTTGCCCTTCCTTTTGCAGCCCTTCTCTTTTGCTTTCCTTTGTTTGGAGCGATACAGGTGATAACCTCAGGAAAGATCTGTGCTGTTACCTTCTCCTGAGGAGTGATAAATTAGGGTAGAATACGAGCATTAATACGGTAAAAGCAGTCAGTCCCTGCATCTGTTCCTTCCTGGGTGGTGTGTTCAGTACATTTAGCCAGAGCTGGGAAGCAGTTGCTGAGATTCCACTTTGTTTCTCTCTTCCCTTTTGTCCCACCAGACATCCCCGATATCAGGCCGAGGCCGGTGTATGTCACTGCAACACGGAACAATGAAAGTGTCTATTGCACAAAAATCCCCTACATGGCAGCTCGAGTTGTTTTTATCAAGTGGCTCGTTACCTTCTTCCTCGAGAAGAAGTATTTGACTGCTGTTCAGAATACGAAAAACGGAGGAGAAATGCTCCCTAAAATTATTCAGGTGGGCTTTAAAGTTTACCTCTCTTCTTGCAAACGTGCTAACCTTGCAAGTGATGTCACTGCACTGACAGCTGAAGCATAAAGAAATGCTTTTATAGTAGTAGTGAATAAATGATGTAGCTGCTTATTTGATTTTCTTTTTCTTTGATGGAGGAGGGAATCTCCAAGGAAAACCCTTCAGTAATTCACTAGAAGGTTTTTTTTCCCCTCATAACTTGTTGCATTACCAGCTTCAGCAGTATTATATTGAGACTTCTGGAATTTACTCTGTAAACTGTCATACTTGGTGGTTCCATGGAGCATTTCCCAGCAACATCAAAGGCTGCTTTGTCTTCCTCTCGGTTACAGCAGCTGTTTACAATGAGATATTGGAGAAATATTTCATTTATAAACTCCTAGTTGAGGCTTCTCTAGGATTAGATGCCTCACAATGTATTTTATAAATCAATGCTTTTGAGAGACTCTCCAGCTTCCTGTTAAGAATTTAGAATCAATGTCAGCTTACATTCTGTCTTGAACCATAGGTGTCAGCTATGGGCTCAGCAGAGAAGCAGCACAGTTTGAGAGGTTGCAGAATACACACAGTGCCAGAGCAAAACCTGGAAAAAAGTTGTCAGGCACAATAATGTTCTACGATCCATCTTTTCCCCAAAAAAAAGGGACTTGGGGATTTGTCTCCACTGTGTCTGTGCCTTCCTCCACGCTCTTAGCGTGGAGCGAACAATCCAGTCAGCTGTTGGGTGCTGTAAGGAAGTGTCCAGTTTGTATCTTGGATCGAGGAGTAGACTGAAATTTGCTGTGCCTGACTGCTGGGATCACGGTGTTGTGCCAGGCAGGGTATCCCGAGCTGTGTGTCAGAACCCCAGAGCTGTGGGGTGTGACGGATGGGGGTGTGTTATAGGGTGTGTGACAGACAGGGTGTGTTATGGGGTGTGTTATGGGGTGTATGACGGACGGGGTGTGTGACAGGGTGTGTGATGGCGTGTGTGACAGACAGGCTGTGTGATGGGCTGTGTTATGGGGTGTATGACGGATGGGTTGTGTGATGGGCTGTGTGCTGTGCCCGCAGACGGTCGGCGTGGGCCAGGAGAAGAGCGCCGAGCTGGAGGGCGGCGCGGCGCCCGCGGGCGAGCAGGAGCGGAGCCACTCCAACAGCAGCACCCTGTCGGACAGGAGGCTCAGCAGCTCCAGCCTGTGCAGCATCGAGGAGCAGCACCGCAGCGTTTACGAGATGGTGCAGGGCATCCTTCTCTCCACGCGGGGATACGTCAACTTCGTCAACGAGGTGTTCCGGCAGGTCCGTGCCCGGGGCCGCTCGCTGCTGTGGATTTTATTGCTGCAGGGCCCGTTTGGTTCTGGTCACAGCAGCAGCCTTTCAGGTTGGGCTCCTTCCTAGGTCTAGCTTAACGATCGGATAATGGAATTGTTGTGGGAATTGGAGCTTGCTACTTGAAGTGGTGGCGTGGGTGGCGGGGGGTGTGTTNTGCGTGACAGGCCATGTTATGGGGTGTGTTGTGGGGTGTGTGATGGGGTGTGTTAAGGGGTGTGTGATGGATGGGGTGTGTGATGGGCTGTGTGACAGACAGGGTGTGTTATGGGGTGTGTGATGGGCTGTGTGACAGACAGGGTGTGTGATGGGGTGTGTTATGGGGTGTATGACGGATGGGTTGTGTGATGGGCTGTGTGCTGTGCCCGCAGACGGTCGGCGTGGGCCAGGAGAAGAGCGCCGAGCTGGAGGGCGGCGCGGCGCCCGCGGGCGAGCAGGAGCGGAGCCACTCCAACAGCAGCACCCTGTCGGACAGGAGGCTCAGCAGCTCCAGCCTGTGCAGCATCGAGGAGCAGCACCGCAGCGTTTACGAGATGGTGCAGGGCATCCTTCTCTCCACGCGGGGATACGTCAACTTCGTCAACGAGGTGTTCCGGCAGGTCCGTGCCCGGGGCCGCTCGCTGCTGTGGATTTTATTGCTGCAGGGCCCGTTTGGTTCTGGTCACAGCAGCAGCCTTTCAGGTTGGGCTCCTTCCTAGGTCTAGCTTAACGATCGGATAATGGAATTGTTGTGGGAATTGGAGCTTGCTACTTGAAGTGGTGGCGTGGGTGGCGGGGGGTGTGTTTGTACGCACCCCACGTGTCCTAGGTAGAGTGAAATCGGGGAACTTTCCATTTTAGGCTTTTTTGTTGCCGCCTTCTGATATATCCGCAACGAGGAAGGTGGTTAAGGTGTATCAGAAGTGGATACTGCAGGAGAAACCCGTGTTCATGGAGGAGCCAGACAAAAAGGAGGACGGCCAGGACGCTGTTGTTCCCTTGGAAGACTCCTCAGTGCAAACAGACGGTAAACATGTATGGTATCCCTGTTCCTTACTTTGCTCTGTCCGCTGCAATATGGGGCTTTCCACCTCTCTGTGTAGAGGAGTAACAATTTAAAAGTGTGTGTGGGGAATAAAGGTTAAAAAATGCTTTTATTTAAGGACTCACAATTGAAATAGTTATCAAGTGTCCAGCAGCACTTAAGCAGGGAAGGATTGCAGCTGGTTTGAGAAACATCATTTGGGGTTATTCCCTGCAGGTATAAATATGATGGCAGGAACTTCATGGAAGAAACGCTGACAGGTTCTGCAGTGCTGAAATTGACTGTCTGCTGGTCTAAGGCTGGAGAACTCTTTCATTTTGGTGGTGTTTAAAAATTTGACAGTATGTGTTAATTTGTGCATGCTGGATGAAATGTTTGGAACTGGACACCTTAATCTAGGAAATTAAAGTGTAGCTACTCTGCACATCATCTTTTAATACCCTGTTTTGAACCATCAGTAAAAGTTCTTGGACACTGTTGGCACTGTTTAAAGGGACGTTTTCTAGTACTGAATAAGATGTTTGATTTGTAAAACAGTGAGAATTACAAGGTTTTTACTTTATTTTGTAGAGAATGTATAGTTTTGCCAGACTTAAATTCAAGCGTTACTACAAAAAGCGGTGTAAAGCATTTTAAGTAACACACCACCTAAAACTTCTGTGAGCCTTTAAACTCCACGTTTGGAAATGAAGAAATAACGGACAGGAATTCCCTGTGAACGTATGCGGTGATAATTCCCTCACTGTTGCTGTTGGCCGTAGGGGTGGTTTTGTGTCGGTTCCCTTCTGCCCTGTCCCTGACCGGGCTGTGTTTGGCAGCTTTCCTCGGAGCCCTCCGGACACAAGCGCTCCTCCAGCTGGGGCAGGACCTACTCCTTCACCAGCGCCGTCAGCAGGGGCTGCGTGCTGGAGGACGAGGACCGGGATGTGAAAGCTGGTGCCCAGGCTGCGCTGCAGGTGCGCTGCGTGGGAGCGGGGGGACGCGGCTGGCGCCCGCCTGCTCACGGAACTTAGGCTGCAGGTTCTGTTACAGTCTCCCACATGGAGGAAAAGAACTGCCAGGGCTTGAGTGGTTTTGTAAGGCACAATTTGGACTTCATGTATGGCTCTAAAACATGTGTATTAAACCACATGACCACGTCTTAAAGCCAGATAGCTGTATTTTAACACGGAAGGTTAATTTTTTTTCCTGCTGTAAGTACTAGGAATTAATCAGAACCGTGCATTTACTTTTGCAGAACTGCATTTATTGAANTACGCACCCCACGTGTCCTAGGTAGAGTGAAATCGGGGAACTTTCCATTTTAGGCTTTTTTGTTGCCGCCTTCTGATATATCCGCAACGAGGAAGGTGGTTAAGGTGTATCAGAAGTGGATACTGCAGGAGAAACCCGTGTTCATGGAGGAGCCAGACAAAAAGGAGGACGGCCAGGACGCTGTTGTTCCCTTGGAAGACTCCTCAGTGCAAACAGACGGTAAACATGTATGGTATCCCTGTTCCTTACTTTGCTCTGTCCGCTGCAATATGGGGCTTTCCACCTCTCTGTGTAGAGGAGTAACAATTTAAAAGTGTGTGTGGGGAATAAAGGTTAAAAAATGCTTTTATTTAAGGACTCACAATTGAAATAGTTATCAAGTGTCCAGCAGCACTTAAGCAGGGAAGGATTGCAGCTGGTTTGAGAAACATCATTTGGGGTTATTCCCTGCAGGTATAAATATGATGGCAGGAACTTCATGGAAGAAACGCTGACAGGTTCTGCAGTGCTGAAATTGACTGTCTGCTGGTCTAAGGCTGGAGAACTCTTTCATTTTGGTGGTGTTTAAAAATTTGACAGTATGTGTTAATTTGTGCATGCTGGATGAAATGTTTGGAACTGGACACCTTAATCTAGGAAATTAAAGTGTAGCTACTCTGCACATCATCTTTTAATACCCTGTTTTGAACCATCAGTAAAAGTTCTTGGACACTGTTGGCACTGTTTAAAGGGACGTTTTCTAGTACTGAATAAGATGTTTGATTTGTAAAACAGTGAGAATTACAAGGTTTTTACTTTATTTTGTAGAGAATGTATAGTTTTGCCAGACTTAAATTCAAGCGTTACTACAAAAAGCGGTGTAAAGCATTTTAAGTAACACACCACCTAAAACTTCTGTGAGCCTTTAAACTCCACGTTTGGAAATGAAGAAATAACGGACAGGAATTCCCTGTGAACGTATGCGGTGATAATTCCCTCACTGTTGCTGTTGGCCGTAGGGGTGGTTTTGTGTCGGTTCCCTTCTGCCCTGTCCCTGACCGGGCTGTGTTTGGCAGCTTTCCTCGGAGCCCTCCGGACACAAGCGCTCCTCCAGCTGGGGCAGGACCTACTCCTTCACCAGCGCCGTCAGCAGGGGCTGCGTGCTGGAGGACGAGGACCGGGATGTGAAAGCTGGTGCCCAGGCTGCGCTGCAGGTGCGCTGCGTGGGAGCGGGGGGACGCGGCTGGCGCCCGCCTGCTCACGGAACTTAGGCTGCAGGTTCTGTTACAGTCTCCCACATGGAGGAAAAGAACTGCCAGGGCTTGAGTGGTTTTGTAAGGCACAATTTGGACTTCATGTATGGCTCTAAAACATGTGTATTAAACCACATGACCACGTCTTAAAGCCAGATAGCTGTATTTTAACACGGAAGGTTAATTTTTTTTTCCTGCTGTAAGTACTAGGAATTAATCAGAACCGTGCATTTACTTTTGCAGAACTGCATTTATTGAAAATGCTGGTGGCTGTTTAAGTATACGATGGCAGGAAATGAGGGGCTGGAGGAATGTCCTCTTTCCTGCCCGAGCAGAAGAGACACCCACAGACCCCATATTGAGCCTTGGTGGGTCTGTGATGCCACCTGATAATAATGACANTTTTTTTTTCCTGCTGTAAGTACTAGGAATTAATCAGAACCGTGCATTTACTTTTGCAGAACTGCATTTATTGAAAATGCTGGTGGCTGTTTAAGTATACGATGGCAGGAAATGAGGGGCTGGAGGAATGTCCTCTTTCCTGCCCAAGCAGAAGAGACACCCACAGACCCCATATTGAGCCTTGGTGGGTCTGTGATGCCACCTGATAATAATGACAATGAAGTGATGGGTAAAATGTGATGCTTGCCCTAAGGAAAGGGAAAGGTGTAACTAAAGGAGCACGAGGATTTTGTTGTGAGTCTTGCCTGTTTTCTTTCCTAACACTGTGCAAATGGACTGTCAATGCCTCTGTCGAAGGTATTCCTGACAAACTCGGCGAATGTTTTCCTGCTGGAGCCGTGCACTGAGGTCCCTGTGCTGCTGAAGGAGCAAGTGGATGCTTGCAAAGCTGTTCTCAGCATCTTCAGGCGCATGATAATGGAGCTGTCAATGAATAGAAAGACATGGTAGGATTAATACAGCGTCATTTAAAAGTTTTTGTGGTCCACAGCCAACTAAGGTATTTTGCAGATGGTCTGTAAAGTCTGAAGTGTGACCTCATTCTCAATAAATAAGGCTTGCTGCGGGATGAATGAGCAGGTGCAACTAACAGAACACGTTTTGTTTTGGACCAGGGAACAGATGCTGCAGATACTCCTCAGAATAACAGAAGCTGTGATGCAGAAGCCAAAAGAGAACCAGCCGAAGGACACGTTTGCTCAGAGCATGGCAGGGCTGCTGTTCCGAGTGAGTGAGTGGGGCTGCTTGGTTTGTGCTGGCACAACTGCCCACAGCTGTAGTTGAGTACGGTGAAACCTACTTGTGTTACTGTGAAGGGGGGGGGTTTCGTGTTTTGCTGGTAATTATTTTGTAAACTGTTCCTGACAGAGGGGGGAGCTGGGTTTGCCCTGTTCTTCAGGGCTCTGTTACAAACTGTGGTAGCACAGGCAGGCACGGCCTCTGTGGGATGTTTTCAGTGAGTGTCTCTAAAGTGTAAGATTCAAGTAACTCTTTTGCTGAAAGTCCAGCTGGCAAATCAAAACTGAGTCACACAGAGCGAGGGAGACGTTTCTGCTTCCTGCTGTACTTCCAGCCTGGACAGCGTAGCTGGGTGTGCAGTGCCGCCCCAGAGCTCAGCCACTGCTGTTGTTCTGCGGGCGTAGGACAGCCCTTCATTCGCTCTGCTGTTACTGTACAGTCTGTTATTTTAGTTTCCCAGAGAACATCTGGACAGCCTGAAGTATTCCTAGATTTCCTTCAGTGGCATTGACCACTTTTATTTCTGGGGGTGTTTTTTGAGGGAAGAGAGCGCTGCGCGTCAGCTGTGCCTCACCGAGAGCCCGCGCTGATGTGCAGGTCGGAGCTGACTCTGTCGGCCTGGGGGCTGGGCTCGGCGTGCTGAACTCATCTTGTCAGAGCTGCCCGAGCTGCCACTGCTGTCTCTTCCCTCAGACCCTCATTGTGGCTTGGATCAGAGCAAACCTGAGCGTTTACATCTCCCGGGAGCTGTGGGATGAGCTGCTCAGTGTCCTGTCCGCCCTGACGGACTGGGAGGAGCTCATCAACGAGTGGGCCAACATCATGGACTCCCTGACAGCAGTGCTGGCCAGGACCGTGTACGGCGTGGAGATGACAAACCTGCCCCTGGACAAGCTCAGCGAACAGAAGGAAAAAAAGCAGAGAGGCAAAGGTTAGTCTTTGTGCTTCAGTGCTTTTCGTATCGAGGCAGTTAAACATTGAAGCTTCATCTTAAAAATTAATTAAACATTAAACACCGCTTAATCTGCTGTTAGAACCTGTTTAATCAAATGTGAAGCACTTTGGATTTGGGTATCATCATCCGTCACTGGGGAGGAGAGGTAGTTGGGGTCAGGCTGCTTGGCAGGCAGGGGTCTGCACCTACGGTCTGTGTTTTCTGGGAAGCACAAGTGGAATGTGGCTTCCTGTGCTGTAGGCTGACACAGGCAACTCTGTAAAAATTCCTCTGCGTGTGTTTTTAGTAAGGTTCCTAATTTACAGTATCTTAGCTGCATTTACATGCCACCTTGAAACTGATGCACGTGGTGAAGTGCCAGTTGGTTTTTATTAATAGTAAAAGTTAATCTGTGCGGTTTAAAGTATTAATATTTGTCATGTCTGAGTCCATCCATACTTCAGCAAAAATACGTGCCAAAGCATCCAGTGCCAGAAAATTTTGTGTTCTTTGTCCTAAGGTGGTGTTTTGGAGCCTCAGAAGACAGCTGTAGTAGGAAGATCTTTTTCATTAAGCTGGAAAAGTCATCCTGAAGTTGTGGAGCCGATGAGATTCAGAAGTGCCACCACCTCTGGGGCCCCGGGAGTGGAGAAAGCAAGAAATATTGTCCGTCAGAGAGCCACAGGTTAGACCACAGCTGAGTGCTCTGGTACCCAAACACTCAGTCACACGCGGGTTTAAAAGCTGCCTCTGAGGGGTGGCTGCTGCCAGAAGCAACTTAATTATTAATTGCCCCAACAGAGAGGTCTCATGTCCGTGTCTGGGTGTCTTGGCTGGTGTGAATCACAGAGTCAAAGTGTTTTGGGAAGTTCTGTACATAAGCTTTTGGCTACAGGACGTTGAATTGCGAGTTGAACCTGTGCACGTTAGGGGTTTTTCTAGGGAAGTACATTGCTGTTTTTATTGGTTCCTAAGAAAGCATCTGTTACTGTCAGGCACGTGACAGATACTGATACAACTATTTTCTGGGAGCACAAGGTAAAGCAGGTGTTTAATAAATAATTTTATCCTTTCGTAGTTGCTTTGTTTGCTCTCTTTTTCTTGGCATGATGAGTTTTTTCTCTCGTGTTTACTTCTGGAGAGAGGAACGCAGGAGAAGGGAGATTGGGGTGAGGAGTGTTGGGGCAATGACTGAGACCCCAGACATGGAACAGATCCTGGTTTGTTCAAGCATTTCAGCAGCCTGAACCTGGCCTCTGTGTCATGGCAGCATGTTTCCACGTGCCAGTTCCCTGGGGCAGGCTCCCATGGCAATGCCCTCCTGTGAGCAGGAGCTGCTGGGCTGCACAGCTCCCTGCCTGGTTCCTTAGCAGGAGAGCTGGAAGGAGGGAGGACACTGGGTGTGGTTTGTGGCTGCAGGCTCCGTAGCCGAGCCGCAGCCTCCAGCTTGGATCACAGAGCACTTTGGCAGTGGAGTCAGTTCGATCTGAGCTTTATTTCTGAATTCAGCAGGTCCCTGTTTGTGCTCCAGTGGAGGAGTCTCTCAACTGCTGCAGCATTTTCCTCCTTAATACCCTGCCAGAGCAGTAGGCAGAACCTGGAAGTGTTGATCCAGGGCTTTTCTTGTTTCTGTGGGTTCAAATTAAAGGCACTTCCACACTTGCTGTGGATCAGAAATCCCTGGTTATCTCCCTTTCAGTATGAACACAATATTCACTTGGGGAGGAACTCCTGGACTTACTGTTATAAAACTACCCCAAAATGCTGGGTTTTGTTGTGTTGTGACACTCAGAGCTGCAATATTTCATTATGTTGCCTGATGTAATTATTGCTCTATTTTTTTCCTGTAAGCTAAGCGAAGCCAGTCTATCGGCAACTGTGTCCATCTTTATGAGGCTTTGCCAGCTGCTAAAAGTGTACCTCTTCTGCTTCACACTGTGAGCTCTCTCTTCCCTGGTATCTCTTACACTTCTTGCTCTCACAGACTGTCAGGTACTGTACTTTAAGGTCATCTTTTGTATCAATGTTCTTTATATTTTTAAACTGCTCTCTGTCTGTTCCCTTTCCGTCTGGTTGGTTCTTCTCAGAATGTTTGCAGCACTGCAAGCAAAGCAGCTTTTGTTCGTGTTGATGTTAAAGATTGCCATCAATTACAGTTAGATCTATATTGCCTAGTAACTAAGGTAAAAATTCCCAGGTTTTACTTCTGGGAGGGGTTTGTGGCTCCTGAGCCCTACCCCGAGTCGTTACCTGCAGTAGCAAGAGAAGGATGAGAGTTTTGTGTGTGGTGCTTTATGGCCCTTGAGGGATTCCTGCTCTGTGGAACATCTTTGGTGCCTTTTCATCTCAAGTTGTCTTAGGGGGAATGCTGAAGTTGTTCCAGTTAGTGAATTGCATTGAATGTTGTATTTCATTGCTTTCTGTAAGACACTGACAGTCAGCTGAAGTCAGTAAATACCAGAAATGAACCAGTTTCTATGCACATTCCTCCTGAGATAACTTTCTGAAATACCCACGGTGTTTGAGTAGTAAAGCAATATTAAAACTTGCACGCTGCTGGATGGAAACACTAGAGTGCTCCTCATTTTTGTGGGTTTTTTTTTTTTTCCCCAAAATGCTAAGAGAAATGCGTTTCTACAAGCTCTGTGTTGCTCCCTGATCTCAAGAGTTCTTGTTGCTCCGTCCCCAGCATGTCAGTTTACTTTCTCTTTGCAATTTTCATTCCTCTCTCCCCTCCTTTTGTTTCTCATTTGCAGTTACAGCCAAACCAAAAGCTGCCTGGTTGGGTTTGTCCTCACAAGCTAAAGCCAAGTTACATGTAGTTCAGAGTTTTTTACTCTGAGTTTTTGTCTTTCTTTATTCCTCCCTTCCCCTCTTTTTGGAGGCGCTCAGGGAGTGCAGCCACCTTCTCCCCACACAGTGTGCAAGGGAGTTTTGCTGCCTCTGCTGTGTTCTTTCTGTTTCCAGAACGAACAGGAACCAGCTGGGGTCTCCAGCCCTGAAAACCCAGCTTTGTCTGTGGGCCCTCCTCCCTCCTTCCAGTCAACCCCCAAAGTCGCTTCTGTCCTTTTCTAGACCTTCTTACACTGCGCCTCTCTCTAAACTTTATGGTTTTCCTAAGGATATTTTTATAGAACTTAAGTTAGAGCTTGAAAATTTTACCTTGGGAATTTTAAGTATTTGCGAGGGTCACTTTTTCATAGAGCTTTCTTAGGCAAGGAGTTCACACACGTATATATGAGCTCCTGCGAATATTTTGTGTTGTCATTAAATCGACAGAAGTCGAAGAATCTCAACAGCTGGAAAATTCAGAAGGAACAGAAGCTTCAGGCCCATTTGCAGAGCAAGAGCAGCAGCTAACTCGGAGTAGCAGCACTTCAGATATTGCAGATCAGATTCCATATGATTTTTTTCAAGGTAATTTTAATAAAATACGGCAGTACTGTGTTTCTGAAGCAAAAGTGTTGAGACTTGTTCAGCCTCACAAATGCTGCTCTTATTTACTTTGGTTCCCAGCTCTCCTCTAAAATGTTTATCTCATTTTCTCAGTCACTAGGTAGTTGGTAGGTTGCTGGAAGAACTGTTTTTAAGAAGTTTAGAGACCATGAATGCAGGATGTGACCTTTTGTAAAGCAGGGAGGCCAAAAATGAAACCTGGGATGTGTGTGCATTTTGTATGTAACTCCTTGACTTTTCTTCACCTGACTTGCATTTAAATTTTGTGTATTCAAGCTGCAGTTGGAGTTCAGTTCCTTTCCTGTAAGTATGTTATGCTTCTGAAGGGTTTTTCAAAACGTCTTGTATCCCATTTGAGTGTTGTATTGCCCTTAACTGTAAACATGAGACGCGTAAACATCCCTGAAATTTACGTGAGACCTGCTGTGTGTTTGGGTCCCACAAATGTTTATAGCTCTTGTTTCCTTTTTGAAACTTCTAGGTAAAAAGGCTGGAAATTCAGCTTCAGACTCCAAATCAGTTCAGGAAAATAAGGGATATGCAAAGGAGCATGAAGCTGAGCAAGTAAGACAAACCTGAAAGTCATTACTGATAAGATTCTAGCAGTGTTTTCTTTCTAATCAGGTGCCTATTAGCATTTAGAAACTCCAGAAGTGCAAGTGTGGAAAGTGATTAATCCATTTCTAGCATGGAATCTGGAACTGAGCTGGGGCTGGTTATTATTGTCCTGCTGGGTGTGATCAGTTTGTGTGTCTCCTGATCTCGTCAGCTGCTTCTGCAGGTGTATCTCTGTTCTAGTCTTACACAAGACTTTGGTCCTTTTTTAAAATATTAAACATCAACAGGAAGTTTGTAACTTTTAAAAGATAAATAATTCATGGCTATTACAGAGCTACAGTACACTGGAATAAATGTTTGATGGTTTAAAGTACTGATGAAAATGCCTCTCTTTGCACAGTTCCTATCGCCAGCCGTGCACGGCAGATGTTAGTGTGAGTTGACGTTAGCACAGGCAAACTTCATACATTTTTAATGGCAACTTTTGAATGAGCAGTTGGAACAATAAATGACTCAGCCTGATCATCTTTGTGAAATATGAAGGGCTGAAAGACTTTTTTATACCTTAACAGATTATTTCAGCTGTGTTTGAAAAACACAGGTAAAAAAATCCTGCTTGTTGGTGTGAAAAGTGAGGTTGTGAAAAGGAGGATAAGGACTGAAATGGAAAGCCCGATGTTTTCCTGAAGACACTGACAAGCACTTGGGCAGTCTGAATGTTCACGAGAATGTCTTGAGCGGGTTGTAGTTAATTTCTAATGACCGCGTGCGTGTGAAATTTGCTAGAACGTGGCGTAGTTCTCAAAGCTGGATAAGCTGAGGTGAATTTTTTCTCTGCAGGTGCTAATGTGGAGGAGCAGCAGTACAGCGGAGTTAGATCTGAAAGCAGACTTGCAGCAATCACACGGATATTGCAGAGAGAGAGAGAAAAGTGAGTGCCCAGGAAGCGTTTTTCTCGAGTGCAGCAGCTGAAGTCAGTGCTGTGATTTTGTTGCGGACGGCTGAGCTGCTTTTCTGGGGGCTCTGCTGCTGCACCTTGGGGCGCAGCTGTGAGCCCAGGGCTGTGCTGTTTGTGGCTGCAGGCGAGAGCGTGAGCAGCGACACGTCCCTGGGCTGCGGGGCCGACGTGGACATCGCGCTCGTGGCCTGGCAGGCGGCCGAGGACGACCCCGAGGCCGGGGCGGCCGCGGGAATTTGCGCGGATCCCGCGGCGCCGCGCTGGCTCCAGCTCAGCCCCTCGCAGGAGCCGCACAACCTCACAGGTACTGCGGGCCCCGGGCTGGGTATGAGCTCGCCCTTGTACCCCGAAGGGGAGCTCGGGCTCTTCACGTGGCTTGTACGGCACCGAGTGCCCTTCATCGTGCTCGTTGGAAATTGTTTTGCGCACCCAGAGCTGAGGGAATTTGGATCATCCGTTTATTTGCCAATAAACAATGATCCAGAAAGCCGCCACCCAGCTAAAAATAACTGGGCTTCTTACGGTGCCAGAGCACTGCTGCCCAGTTGGGCTGTGGTAGCTGGTCACTCATGGGCCTGCCCCAGTGGTCAGGTACAATACACTAATTTCTGTTTCAAGTGAGTGGGTTTTATTTCACAGCAGAATGGTCTGAGGAAGTGTCTTACTGTATTTTTTAACCGATAGGAAATAAGTGGTTCATTCTTTGCCCTTTGTAAAGGTACCTTTCATCTAGTGATGCGAGTCAGGTGTTAGGTCAGGAACTTAGTGCAGCAACCTAGAATATCTCACAGGCTGGTTTCCTGATGGATACACAGTTTCAAGGGTACTTTTTCATATCCACTTTTCCTTTGAAACGCCTGTGCTTTAGTGCAGCAGCGTACCCAGTCCAGCAGCTCAGAGTGCTGCTGTAAAAAAGGTACTGCTGCCCATGGTAAGGATGATCGTGTATGATAAATTCATTGTTTATGGCTGTGATGCAAGAATTGCTCCTTTGGGGGTACGCAGAGAGAGAATCACATCTAGTAACCTGGAAGGTAATGTGGAGTGAAAGGAGAAGTGGGGTAGCAGATGTGTCATTGCCTAGCAGAGCCGAAGTGCCCCTCTCTGCATTCCTGCTTCTCACCCAAGTCACAGCTTTGCTCTGCTGTGGAAACCCGAAGGGGTAAGGCAGAACAACGCTGACACCACCACTGAGCAGCAGAGGTGCCATTTCCCCGAGCACAGATCTGTAGAAGATCGTTCTAATGTTCTTAATAAATAACATCTGGTTTAGCACTTTGGGTCTGTGTAATGCTGCAACACAAAAAGTGGGAAAAAATTCCCTAAGTTGTTTTTTAAATACATTCAGACATAAAAGCCTCTAAAATGCCTTTTATTTCGCTAACCTTCCTCGAGTCCTCCGAGGACATGAGTCATTTCCTTCTGCATATGTAGAGGTTTCCTGCAACCTCCCTCCACACCTTGGCTGCTGCAGGTACCCCCGGAGCATGGGTGTGCTCCCCGCTGAGGACAGGAGAGCTGCTGCCAGCTCTTGTTAAAATGTGCACTTCAGTGTGGGGTTGGGTTTGTACTGTTTGAGAATGTAGATTCCATTACCCTGACAGTCTTCTCCAAGCCCTGCTCTCTGTGCACTCTGCTCTCTCAGGAGCTGCTCTGTGTGAGTGCTGATGCCTGAGCACATGCCTCAAGACTCTTCAGCCGTGGTTTTTTTATTCCTTTGTCCAGTTGCATTGCCAGGTCTTGCTACACTGTGTGATCTTAAAAAAAAGAAGTGACTTTTATAAATGTAGAAGTATTACCCGTAAGGGCCAGTTATTGATTGGATGCATCCCTCAGGTGCACGCCTGTTGCATTTAACTGCGTTTGCTCAGTGCTGGAGAGCCCCTGGGTGGGGCAGTGTGGCGTGGCACTGCTGTGCTCCGTGGCACTGTCCCCTGCCAGCCCCTTGGCCGGCCTTTGCTGCCGTGTTCTTCTTTGACTCACGAGCAGCTTCAGCAGTGAGAGAGAGACTTGGAGGAGAGAAATCTTTCGAGGTGGAAGATGGTTAGAAGGAGTAATGGCCAGATTTTGTTGACCAAGTTTATCCTTACTCTGCGTTTCTAACTTGTGGAAATGGAACACTTTAAATTTACAGACAGTAGTGAGTTCCTGGCTGACGACTGCAGTATAATTGCTGGTGGAAGCCTTATTGGTTGGCATCCTGATTCTGCTGCTGTGTTGTGGAGGAGGATCCTGGGAATTCTTGGAGATGTGAACAACATACAGTCACCTAAAATGCATGCAAAAGTTTTTGGCTACCTTTATGAGCTGTGGTATAAACTTGCAAAGGTACGTGGTGCTTACAACTAACGATAACGACACGTTTCTTTTGTTGTGGTTCAGCATTAGCACCTGCAGCACCAGCATGGCATGGGAGGGTTCTGTCGTAAAGGAAGCTTTATCTTGCTTGTTTTCCAGTAGCTAACTGCAACAGAGAATCCTGTCCTATGACAAGAGAATTGAAATGGGGTGAGGAAACTAGCAAAGAAAAAAGAAGTACAGACATTGGTATTTGTGTAAAGGCCCACAGTGTGACTCAAAGTAGTGGTAGTGTTTGCTTTGGCCAGGGAGCAGCAGCATAGAGCAAGCTTTCCTGGTGGCTTTGGCTGAAGTGGGAGCTCTGTATAGCACCGGGTGTCGTGCCTGAACGTAAATAAAGTAAAATTAGAACATAATCACGTGGGAAAAAAGAGCATTAAAAAAGTAAGATACAGGTTTTATTAACGCTCTTCTTCAAAAACCATTAGATCCGGGACAACCTCGCTATCAGCGTGGACAATCAGTCGACTCCCTCCCCTCCCGTCCTCATCCCTCCTCTCAGGATATTTGCATCGTGGCTGTTCAAGGTTAGTTCTGAAATTCTCACACGTGAGTATTTTCTTCTGTGTCAGAGCTGCATCGGTGTGTATTTAGTTGCCTTACTTTTAACTTTTACAATCACTGCCGGCTAAGACAGCAGGTGCCCTCCGAAGGCTCTTTGGAGCAGGGTGCAGCTCTGTCCGTGCTTTGTGGGAGAGCTGCTGCCGAGGCAGCTTTGCCCTTGGCTGGCGGGGAAGCAGGGAGCGACGCGGGTTGTGTTGTTGCAGGCAGCCACGCTGCCCAGCGAGTACAAGGAGGGGAAGCTGCAGGCCTTCCGGCTGCTCTGCGCCATGATGAGCCGGCGCCAGGACCTGCTGCCCAACTCCGACTTCCTGGTGCACTTCTACTTCGTGCTGCGCCTGGGGCTGACCAGCGAGGACCAGGTAGGAGCCCTGCTGCGTGCGCCGCTGCTCCTGCTGCCCTCCCGAGTGCCCGGTGCCCTGGCAAACAGGGGCTGCTGCTGGCGGCGAAAGCTCCTTCAGATCTCCTGTCCTGGGGTGGGCTCGGGAATAAAGCGTTCTGTGCGAGGCGAGGAAAAGACTTAATCGAGCTGCCAGGTGATTGTTGTCTCGCAGAAACAGCTCAGTGCTTGTAGAAACTCTAAGAAAGTCTTTATTTTGTCTAAAGAATGTATCTGAGAACACCTCCAGGTTTTTATAGCTGTGGGAATGAGAGCAAGGGCTGGAGCTCTGCTGAGGTGGCAGCAAAAAGGGGCACAGGGACCCCTCAGGAGATTCTGGGAGTTACTGCTGGTGCCTTTAGGAAACCAGACAGGTTTGATTATTTCTGAGATGGAAGAGGGAAAGAAGGAATTCTTACCAGATTCTTGCCCCTCAATTTCCCTCCTGAAAAGTTAGAGCGTTTGGAAAATATTCCTTTTAAATAGATAAGAATAAAAAGGCAGGGGTTTTCTGCTGGAAAATCCTGGAAGTCCTGCTGCAGCTGCCCATCACTCCAGGGTTTCCCTGGGTATTTTGCAGCCCCACGCTGCACGTCCCTCCATGGTTTCCCTGGATTTTTTGCAGACTGCTGCTGCTCTTTGTTCTTCCTTCCCGCTCTGGTGACTGTGTTTGCCTCTTGGTGGCACACTTGACCAAAGGTTTGCTGGTGTGTGTGTGTGTCCTTCCCACTGTGCTTTCCTCAGCTGTGGAACTGGGTGAGGTGATAACTGGCAGTGCCTTGGAGCAAGGTGTTGATAGGAAGCAGGGTCCTTATACCCGCTCCTCTGTTTCCAGGGTGACTGGCTCCACGGTGCTTGCTGGGTGCTCAGATAGTGGGAGCCTCTTTATCAGAGAGGCCGTGGAATCACAGGGCACAGGATCACTGGAACAGGGATCCTAGCACGCTTTCCAGGATTTCAGTTAGTGCAAACCAAAATAAACTTGGGGGGGTGGACTTCTTAGCACAGATTGGGTTTTTCTGCTAAGCACAGGCATGAATTTCTCCCTTTTAAGGAACATTCACAGAAGGAAGGGTAGGAGGTGTCTCGTGGAGGAATTTTCCTTCTGGATGGATCACTAGTGCAACTTCAGCATTTATGTGGGAAAGCCACAGAAGGACAGTCCAGCTCCAGGAAATCACCTTGGCTACTTCAGAAGAGCTTTTTAGGTGGTTACATAATTAAAAGTATTACAGTCAGAAACCTCTTTGACCTGAATGGTTTTCAATATTTTGGTTTGCATGACAAATGTTTTTTTGAACTGTATTTCTCTTTCCACTCCTGGCTTAAGGATGTGAGAATCTCCTAATTGCCGCTGTATTGTGTCGCTTTTGGTGCTGATAGAAAAACAAACCAATCCAGTTTTGAATGTGTTATAAATGAGTACAGTGTTATTCCCAGCAAGTGCAGCCCAGCTTTGGTCTCGGGGGTGTGTAAAAGAGCAGTGTGAGGGTGGATTTTATAGGAGGCTCCCGCGGCGCTCCGAGCCCAGGATGTAGCAATTAGCTCAGCAGAGGAGACAGTGGGGTAATGAGCTGCAGCTAATTTGTCCACGTGGAAGTGTCTAACAACAAACATCCCTGGAGAAGTGAACAATTCTGTGCAAGGGTTGCATCACCTCTCCAGGTGGGAGCAGCCCTGGCACCAGCGGCCGCGCGGAGCGAGCCGCGGTCAGGGAGCACCGGGAGGGGTCAGGGGCCACGGGACCATCTGTGGGGTGCCTCCCCCCTGCCCTGCTCCAGCCAGTGGCATTGCTCTGCTGCTGGGGGAGCCTGGGGCTTTTTCCTGGTTTTTGATGAATGAAGTTCATTGAGGCTCACAGCCTTCCCTCCCTGGCCCCCGGCGTGAAGGAAGGAGAACTGGGATGTTCGCTGCCACGCCGGGGGTTGGTGGAGGTGGTTTACCTGTGCTTAGGCGAATGAAAATCAGGAAGTGTTGCTGGGGTGTGGTTCGTAGGGATGCTGTGGGATAGCCTGCTGCAGTTTGGGTAGGCATAGCTGCCTGCTGCTGCCAGCTGAGCCTGATGGCTGGAAAACTCCTATTCCGGCAATTGCACCTAGGTGTGTCTTCTGATTTGGATAATAAATACAGCTTTTATATTTAACCCCAAATCTAACACTGCGACGCACAGGTTTTACAAATACCTGAACCAGGAAGATAAATGTGTTCTAGTATTGCTGGTTTAGTATTGCTGCTGGCTGTTTACTGTAGCAGTACCTTTTGCTTCATTCACATGAAAAAGTCTCCTTGCTCCATAGCTTCCTCCTGTTTGCTGAAGAACAGAAGTACCAGAACGCAATCCCAAACAGCTACAAACACTTCTCAGAAAATCAGCTGTTGAGAAAATTGTGATTCTTCAGCTCTGGTCTTTCTGGTACTTAAATAGTCCTTTGAGCTTGCTGGGGGTTTTCTCCTAAGAATCCTGTGGATTTTTGTGATGCTGTTTCTTATTTCTGTCTAAATTTCCACTTGTAGTTTGAGAAGAGAAGGCAGTGCAGGTGAGGTGCTTACCTTGTAGGGACACTGTAAAAAGAGGCAGGTTTTCAGTCCTTTTTCACGTTTCAACCCTCAGCTGTTCAGTGCCATTTTTTAGCCAGTCTCACCCTACTACCGGGGCGAGCAACACTGAGGTGTTACCTGCAAAGTGACCGCCGAGGGGGTCAGTTGCATTCCTGACTTTGGGAGTGAGTGTAACAAATAAATTTAATAAAAGTGTGGTTGTACTCACTTGCCAGAGTACCTCTGGAACAGGATACTTAACGTTTTTGGAGAACGTAATCAAAGTAGAGACTTCTGAGGCTCTCTGTGGAAGGGACAGTGGGCAGCCAAGGAAGGAGACTCTGCTGGTGGCTTTTTCAGTTCAGTGATATGAAGAGCAGAACAAGCTTTAAATATGGAATAGGAGGAAAATCGCCTCAGTCCAGCCGAGCTGGCAGATGTCCTGGGTGATTAAATGTCAGCACATGCCGCAGGCCTGCCCGTGGAGCACAGCCTGGCTGCAGCCGGGGCACTTAGCAGCTTTGTTTCAGCTCGATTCCTTTTAGCAGTGAAAGGATGCCGTGGATGAGCAGCTCTGTCAGTAGAGGTGGTGAGGAACCGGTGCCCGCGTTCCGTAAGCCTCTGCGTTTGTTCTGAGGGCACTGTCGGTGATTAGGGAAAGGAAGCTGCAGCAGTGTGGGAAATGGCTCATTTGTAATAGGAAGCATTTTTCAGTAGAGCTGCTACCAGAGGAGTCATTAATTACCTGTTCGCCTTCACATTGGTCTGACGTTAAAAAAACCCCAGCGTCTGTGGGCTTTTGTGTCTCTGTGTCCAGTTGTTACTCAGCAGCCAGGAGCAGTGCCCAGCAGCAGTAGCCTTGTGGAGGTGCAGTAAATGAGTGGCTTTGCTTTTGTCCCCTGTGGAACGGGTACTTCTTGCCTGGATTTCTGCCTGATGGCGCTGCACACGAGGACCCTTGGTTGTACAGAAACCATAATGCCGTTTAGATTCTTTCCCAGACTGCCATTTAAAAGGAAATAACCTTAATGTAGTCTATTAAGGCTTAGATTCCCCTATTTCAGCTTCTCGAGGCTTCTTTCCAATGGCTACCATGATTTCCTCCCTCTTTTAACCCACCCCTTATCTCATTTTCTGTAGAAAATTTGCCCGTGCGCTCCCATTATGTGCTTTGAGTGCTTTGAAAAAGTGTTAACAGACAGCACGTTTCCAGTAGGGACAAACAAAAGTCCAAATGCCAGGGTCTCACAGGAACTCTCACATCCCCCTCTGCTCGCCCCGAGCAGGGTAAGTGGGAAGTGCTGGAGAAAATAGCTGGAAGATTGACTGGAAGCAAGGGGGGAGCCAGGTCCTGCCAATTGCAGGAGCCGTGCATTCTGGAATGATTTTGGTAGTTTTGTTCTTCTCTATTTACTTTGCCTTCATTCATTTGCCCTCGCTAAGTGGCTTCCATCCCACCCAAACTCCTGTTGTGCGGTCGGTGTTGTGTGTGTCGGGGCTCGGGGCGGTGCTGCCAGCGGCGTTTGGGAGAGAGGAGAGCGGTGACACGAAGCCACCTCCGCCTTCCCGGCAGTGCCGTGGCCTCGGCACCCACACCTTCATCCCTGCATCCACTGGGTGCTCAGGGACTGCTCTGCTCACAAACCAAAAGAGTTATCCCAGGCCTTAATCCCACTGGTCTCCCCGCTTGTGAAAGTATCAAACGTGCTCCAAAATGGGGGAAGTTTAAAAAAACTCCCTCCATTGTGTTGCAGCCTCGAGGGACTTGGGCAAACGTAACTGTTTTGGGGTTAGGTTTTACCTGGCACCTTGAAATGGAGTTTTCTGATAAGCTAACCCTGGATCTCCTGAGCTTGTCAAAGTACTTCATAAATTTTTATTGGAACCTAATTTTTGACGAGTTAACTCTTAACTTAAAAATGTAATGGTAGGTAGGAAAACTTGGAATAAGTAAATGGAAGTGTTTGTTCCTTTAAAGTAAAAGAGGAAAAGGGAAGATTTACCACTTAAGTCTTCCGTAAATTAATAATCTTTCCCGTGCTGTAGATCTCAGCCGCCAGTGAGGTGTCTGTCGGCGAGGAACAGAGTGAACTTTCAGTGAAAAATCCGTGTTGTTCCTCTTGAGGGACAATTGGAAACGTGAGGAAGGCAGCTGGCAGGCTATTTGGTTACACCTGTAATCTGCAAAAGCTCGAACAAAAATTAGGTGAAGAATATTTTTGCAATTGACCTTCCAGTGAACTTGCATAAATTTATATCGCTTACTCAATGGATGTTTATGACCTTATAATTTGAATTACTAGATTAACCTATACTGAAATATGATGCCGTTTATAGGGTTAATGCATTTGAGAAGGACATGCATGTGATTGCTCCCTCCTCTCCCCTCTTCCCCAGCTTTAACACCACAGAGCATCATTTTGAATTGAAATAGTCCATAATGGTCCTTTTTTTCACTTTTCTGTAACAACATGAACACTAAATTATAGCTGTGCAATTATGTAAACAATGGAAATGCTTCCAGAATGAATACTTCCTTTTAAATTTTCGTTTTGTGTAATTGCTGAAAGGTTTGGAGCCATAATAAACCAAAATTATTTTACACATTTATCGTTCTAAAGGTCAATTATGAAAGAAGTAAAGCAACAACACTGCGCAGAATGAGTAAACCAATTTCCATGGCCATCACCATATGTTTTTCTTATGGCTTGTGTTTTCCAGTTGCTGTGTACATAGCATTCAATTAAAGTGATTCATTGACTAGGCTGGAGCTGCTGCCCGGAGTTTACGTTACAGGGAAGGGAAGGAAGCGGCCCGGCTCTGTTTGAGTTACCTGATTTTGCGCTATCGCTGATAGCACAGATGTTCCCGCTCCCTCGCCTTCTCACAAGCCTCTCTCCGCTGATAAGCTCTGAAGCTCCCAGGCTGCTGCCCCGATCCTGTTTGGTTGTGAGCCGGGTGCTTTGCTGGTTGGGAAAGGGGGGAAAAACCTGGCAGGTTAGCTGTGAGCGCTGTCCTGGGCTGGTTCTGGCCCTTCTGAGCAGAGCAGCAGTGCCACAGGCAGGGCACAGCCTGCCTGGCCTGAGCTGGGGTGCAGCCCCCCAAAGGGCACGGGGCCCTCGGGGGATGGTTCCTGTGTGCCCGTGTGGCGCTGCCGTGAGCAGCCCGTGCTGGGAATTCAAAGGGAAGCCGAGGACTGCTTCAGGAGCTTCCCAAAGTAAATTTTTGCTTATGGAAAATGACGTGTTTTTAGTAGCACTGCATCTCATAACCAGCAAGTAGATCCCTGCAGCCTTTGGGAACGTGTGCGCTGTCACAGCGTTCGTGTGTTACAGGAACAGTTTTGTGGTTCTTCTTCACCCCCGTATCGGGAGTGTTCTGAGCAGAGCCGGAATCCCTGCCCTGGTGCGCGGCAGGTGGGAGCGCTGGGGTGAGGACAGGAGTTAATGCAGTTGTTTGGAGCGGCTCCCTGCGCTCCCCGGCCAGGTTAGCCCGGGCTCCTTTACTGTGGCACGTGTCAGCAGCAGCCTGCTCCCATCTGCTGCCCTGAGCAGGGGCCAGCCCTGCCGTACCTGGCCCTGCTGTACAGGTGTGGCGTGCCGGACCAGCACGGAGCGTTAATCAGCCCTTAATTATAACGAGGTGGGTCCTTTGTTCTGCTCCGACTGGGAGTTTACCTCCCGCTTTATGAGCGGCTGCATCCATCTGCTCTGGTTCTCAGTGTTTGCATTGACCCATATTGACTTAAAATGTATCAAAGGAAGTGATTAAAACAAGTTTAAACATTAACTCGAGTGGCATTTTAGCTTATTCAGGAAAGTGAAAGCATTATCTGCTTTTGCTGTGTTAGAAACTAATACTGTTTATTTAAATATATAACAGTCATTTCATAGGATGCTGCTGTTGAAAACACTTTGTGGCACGCTAAGTAGGGGCTGTGCAGGGCTTTGAGAAAATAGTGGTGATGTTAAAGCATCTCTTCGTGTAGAGAAAATTGGGTTGGCTTTAGCTTCTGCTGTGGAGATAGAGCCCCAGAGTGTGTCCATGTGCTCATAAGTTCAGGCTGTTGTTGACACATCATGAAACCAGTGAGGATGGACATGGAAAAGGACATTTGCAACTTTTCAAAATTTTATTGAGTGAAAGATTATTTTCCACTCAGTATAGAAATAGCTTGATCTAACTCTTCAGCAAATACAGTATTGCAGGTAAGGATTATATAGATTTTATGCCTAACTTTAAACCTGCTGAAAGCTTGCAGGGAAGGAATCTTTACTCAAATATAGGAACTTTGCTCCAGTTTGGAGAAAGTGTGAAGACTTGAAGCGTGGAAGGATTAAGGATGAAATGCTTATCTTGAATGTACTCTGTACCACAGGGTGGTGATGAGCAGAGCTGGGGCTGCTGCTCTGTTCCTTCAGGGCCCAGGGAGCAGGCCTTGGGGGCAGCTCGTGTTCTTGTGGCACAGAATTCTGAGAGGTTTTAGGAACTCACTCCTCTGGACTGCTGCAGTGCTTCATCTTAAATCCATTAAATGTTTGGATGCTTGAATCCAAAGTCTCGTTTGACAGAATGGTTGTGCTGAGGCACAGAGAGACGTGGCTGCACGGTGAGGGCTTTTAATAGGAATTTAGGGGTACAGAAGTTACCGAAGTGCCAAATGCACGTTCGTTCTTCTGCGCCCCCGGAGCGGAAGGTGGTGGTTACACGGAGGTCAGTCTGCACGCAGAGCTCTGGGAATTTGCACCTCCATCAGCGTGGGACTAGTGAACCTCAAAGTTACATCTTCTCGAGCTCTCCCTTTTGCTTTCGGGCTTTTCTCACAGGCGCCTTCTCTTGCAGGACATCCTGAACACTGTCATAAAGCACTGCCCACCGTGGTTCTTCTTCCTGGGCCTGCCTGGCTTCACCATGCTGATCGGGGACTTCCTGGGGGCGGCCGCGCGCGTGCTGAGCACGGACGCGCCGGAGGTGAGCGGGGCCGGCTCCGCGGAGCCGCGCTGCCGGGGCCCTGGGGCTGGGCACCGTGGCAGCTGGTGTGCCAAGTCCTGGGGTGAGGCAGCACGCTGGGACTGCAGGGGTGTTTCTGCCGAAGGCTGAGGCGCGAGGAAAGCGTGTCCCGGCGGCGTGAGCTGCGTTGCAGCGAGCAAACACTGAGAGCGGGGAACTTCTTTGGGTGATGCAGCATCTCTGGCTAAATGTCAGCACTGATAGAAATGTGACTCTAAATGATTAAATTATTGAAGGATAAGTAAAATAGCAAATCAATGATGGGTTGCCAAAATAAAGGTAAAGGTCTGGCAGTCCTGGGAAAAACAGGAAAGCTCTGTTGCTTGTGGAACACCAGCTCAGGGGAGACCTTTCTGTCTGTTCTGGCTCAGGGCTTTTGCTGCTGCTCTTGACATTTGCGTGGCTGAGCGGGTGGCCCTGCACAGGGCCACAGCCCTCTCCCGTTTCAGCAGAGCTGGAATGGTGAGCCCAGCCACACTTCTTCCATCGGCCCTCAAAGAGCTCGATCAGCCTCACTGTCGGTCCAAAGCTTAAAGTGCTAATAAGAAATGGATGCTCAATTTTCCAATGAAAAAAACAAATCAAAACACCCCCTTCCCTTTCTCCTCCATGCATAAAACTGGGCGTGCCTTGCATTTTCAACAGTGCACGGCAGTTAATGTGTTTACAGCTCGTGCTGTGGTGCTTTTGATGGTTTTATTGGAGTAGGGATCTCTCTGCGCATTGGTATCACCTATGCAGTGAGTGCAAGGGGGGTGTGCACCTGCTCTCTGCCGCAGGATCACCTCGTAGCAGTGCTGGATTAGTGCTTCAGCTCCTCACTCAGCTGTTCCTCAGAGGTACTTTGTTGGCATCAAATGGCCAATTGTCAGACTGGGGAATGAGGGAAAGTATTAAAGATGTAGAATGTGCTCAGGAGTGGGGCCAGCTGCCGCTGGAGGAGCAGCTCAGCCTCACCAAGAGAACAGAGCAGCACAGCAGAAGAAGCACGGGCAGGAGGGTGTGTGTTAGGTCCTGCTTAAAGCCAGCTCTTGCGGGAGTTGCGAAGGAAAAGCTCCTGGGATGTGTTCCCTGGGACACCCGAGTGCTGCGCCGTGAGTGCAGCAGGCTGAGGATGGCAGCGCACGCTGGCCTGGAGCTGAAGGCATCTCCACGTGTGAAGGGTTTTCAGTGAATATTCCCGCTTGCTCCCCCTTCTCCAGGCTCCCCGTTCTGAAGCTCACACCATCCTTGGTGCTCTTGTGTGCTTTCCAAATACCTACCAGGGAATCCCACGGTTGGGACCCATTTCAGAAGCCGGTGAGAGCATCACGGGAGCTGCAGATGTGAAGGTAAAGCCACGTTTATTGTAAATCCTTAGGTGCCTAGCCTGGTTTTACTATGCTGTGACTTCATTCCTGTCCAAATGTTTGCCTTCACACAAGCCTTGGCTCCTGTTCTTGCTTTCTTCGTCAGGCCTTGGGGAATCACTGGAGGTGTCTTAAAACTGTCTTGATTTTACAAGTGTCTTTTCTGTAGCGAACAATACACTAAATTTTTCATAACGTGTTTTGGTTAGAACCTAAACGCTACAGTTTGTATGAAGTGACCACCACTTGTTGTTTGTAGCCGCCCCTTGACACTGTAAATGAATTGATTTCCTCTTGCTGCCTGTCCACAAGTTGTGAGTTGATTTGATTTGTCTACAAGGGCCTGTATGTTTGAGGTTTAATTGGTGTTTCTCCCTTGACAAAATACAATTGGCATGAGGTAAAGATGCTTTAGTGACAGACTGAGAACTGAAGTGACTTCACCTGTAACTATGTCAAAATTCAACAGCTTTAAAGTAGATGTATGAAAAATATGCTTATTCTAATTTATTTTGTTATTTTAGTATTGCCTCATAAATATTTTGTTGAAGAATGCTACAGAGGAGCCAAGTGAAGCTGCAAGGTAAAATACTGACTAAAGGAAATGGGAAAACCATAGAATTGGTTAGGTTGGAAAAGACCTTTAACATTGTCAAGCCCAACCATTTATGGCTTGGGAAAGTCTTTTCTTGCTGCTTATTTTCTGCGGCTGCCTTGTGGTTTGGTCCTGTGAAGTTGAGCCTTACTCTGCACCATGAAGGTGCTGGCCTGTCATGTTGGAGGGGAAAGAGATCTCATCTCTGTGCATTTTTTTCCTTTTTTTCCCCCCCTAAATAGTCCTCTAAAGCTTCTGACAAGCTCCCTTTTTCTTTCCACAAAGATGCATAGCTATCTGTGGCCTCGGAGTGTGGATATGCGAGGAGCTCACGCAGTGCACAAACCACCCCCACGTGAAGAAAGCCATCAATGTCATAGGTGTGACACTGAAGGTATTGCTGTGGCGGGCTCTGATCACTCTGCTTTGGGGAAAAAAAGGCATTTTTACTTTGCAGATAGTCACTGGTGATCTGAGTCTCAGGCTGCTGCTGCTCTGTTATCCTGTGCAAGCATGCAGAATATTTGCAAAAACAGCCTGTGTGCCTACAGACTCTTCCCCAGCAAACTCACATGAAAGATCACATAGACAGTGTCAAACCTGCTGGTTCCTGACGCTGACAATGTGATTTCACAACACTGACGCTGCTTACTGTTTGCAAAGATGCAAAACAATGAAATGTAGAAAAGCTGAATGCATTGTATTGTATCTGGACGTTTTATTTGGCTTTTGATCACCTTTTTTCTTCCAGTTTTCCAGCAAGCTGGTAGCTCAGGTAGCCTGTGATGTCCTTCAGTTGCTGGTGTCTTACTGGCAGAAGCTTCAGGAGTACGAATCCTCCCTGTGCCGGAAGATTACTGAAGTACGTCAGATTCTTTAAAACGTTCGTATGGAAATCGTGGGCAAAGTTGTCCTTATTCCTTCCTTGGGCTGCTGTGATTTTGTTAACTCCTCCTTTTTTTTATTGTTAAGGATGTTCTTGCTACGCTCCCTGGACCAGTGGAGGTCCCTCGTTTGTAGGGAATTGTTTGCAAAATGCTCAGTGAAACGTTTTCTTTCACTTGGACATTGACTGGCGCGGGCAGTTGGATGTCCCTGGGAGAACCGAACCTGTTCCGTACCCTGTGCAGCGAAGGTCTGTCTCTGTAGAGGAAGAAGCTGAGTGCCTTTCTGACACTTTGTTTGTTTGGCTGTAGATCCTTGTGGCCACCATTGCGTTTCTCCTGCCGAGCGCCGAATACTCCTCCGTGGAAGCGGATAAGAAGGTGTGTCGCTGAAAAGAGCTGTCTCCGTTCTTTGTGCTGTTTGAGGGGCTTTTTAAATGAGCTCTGAACCAGAGCTGAATTTTAAACTTTCCAACTCATACTTTAAAGTCTGGGTGAATTTATTAGAATGTACCTGAACACCATGTTCCGTGCTCTTGTTCAGTTTATAGTTTCACTGCTGCTGTGCTTGCTGGACTGGTGCATGGCACTGCCCATGAAAATGCTGCTGGAGCCCGTGTCTGCTGGTGCTGTGGAGGATCAGCATGCATCCAGAGCTCCTTTGCTGGATTATATTTACAGAGTGAGTATGGGGAACGAACGTGGTTTGCTCTGCCTGGCTGCTTAAAGATGCCTTTCACGTGCCCTGAAGGCACAGAAGCACCTTTGTCCAGCTCTAGAAGATCATGGCATACAGGTGAGAAGATACAAATGCAGAATGTTAAGAAGATATGATTAGAGATGTAGGACAGACAGGGGATGGTGAAGACAAAGGTAAAATGCTTAAAACAATGAGCCGGGGAAAATGATCTTTGCGGAAATATTTGGATTATTTGAAGTGGGCTGTAAAAATACAAAGCAAGCCCTGAAGCGAGCTGTTATGGTACAGAATCAGTGCAGATGGAGACTGCTAATTTAGAAACGCTGTATTTGGACACAGATGGGCCTTGCAGTGTGTCCTGGCTTCCCCGGTGTCAGAGCTGGGGGCCCTGCTCGCTGGGGGCTGGCCTGGCTCGGTCACTGGCTCGGTGCCCCCGCAGGTGCTGCACTGCTGCGTCAACGGCTCCAGCACGTACACGCAGCAAAGCCACTACGTGCTCAGCCTGGCCGACCTCTCCTCCTGCGACTACGACCCCTTCCTGCCCCTGGGGAACGTCAGGAGCTCGGAGCCAGCCCAGTGCCCCTCCTCCACCGATTTGGGCAACCTGCTCACCGTGGCTGAAGGTAAGGGAGTGCCCAGAGCAGGGGCTGGGCCAGCGTGTGTGTGCAGCGGCTGGGAAGTTGTGTTCCAGGTTCCATCTCTGCCTTGAAAACGTGCTTCTCCTTAACTGCATGTAGCACCTGTTCCTTCCAAATTGGGCAGAGCTCTCTCTGGGTGAATTCCAGTTGCCTCTGTGATAGGGCGTTTGAGTTTGTTGCCAACGCTGCTCCTTAAAAGAAATTTATATTTCGAAGATGTAAAGGGAAAGAGAAACGCTGTAAACCAAAGAAAAAGGGTTTTCAACTGAATACGAAAAAACCCTGGAAGTTAGGGGGTTTGTGGCTATCAGAGGAGTAACATTCCCACAGGAGAAGTGGAGGCACAGCGTCGCTCAGAGCACAGTCACTCTATGAAATACGATGTATGTGCCCGTGGTGAGGGGAACATCTGAGCATCCAGGACGTCTCTCCCTGCCTCACACAAGACTCTCCCTCCTGCCGGGATTGGAGGAGCATTGCTTTGCAGTGACATCTCTGGTTTACCTTGGCTTTTGTGCCGTGTCACCCTCCTGCTCCGATGGCTCTGGGGATGTGGTGAAGTAAAACAAAACCATGGGACAGGTAGGATTTCTTGGAAAGCTGTTGGAAATAGTTCCTTGACCAGGAAGGATCAGGAGGTCAAGTAAGGCGAGCCGCTGCAGTGTGGCAGAAAATGTGCAGGTGCTCCTTCTGTATTGCGTCTTGTTGCTCTTACTGATCCATTGTGTGTTCATTGATCGTTTCAGAGAAGAGGAGGAGGAATTTGGAACTGATCCCTCTCACGGCGCGGATGGTAATGACTCATCTGGTGAATCACCTGAGCCACTACCCGCTCAGCGGAGGCCCCGCCATCCTCCACAGCCTCCTGAGCGAGAACCACGACAACTCCTACGTGGAGAGCTCCGAGCTGTCCTCGGAGGTGTTCCGGAGCCCCAACCTGCAGCTGTTCGTGTTCAACGACAGCACTCTCATCTCTTACCTCCAAATCCCTGCCGAGAGGAAGGCGGGCGCCGAGCCGGCCGCGGCCCCCGCCGACGTGAGGGTGATTGTCAGGGATATCTCAGGGAAGTACTCTTGGGACGGCCGGGTGCTGTACGGGCCTCTGGAGGGCCGCCTGCCGCAGCGGAGCACGGCCAGCGCCTTCGTCGTCCCCGGCGACCCGCAGCAGCACTTGCTCTCCCAGAACGACGTCTCCCAGGTGGAGGAAGGGGAGGACGCCCTGGACCAGCTGCTGGAGAGGATTGGGAGCAGCAGCCCCGAGTGCCTCCCGCACCCGCAGCGCAAGCTGAACGAGCCGTCGCCGCCGCCCTGCGGGATGAGCCCCGAGCAGGAGCGCGCCATCACCGAGGCGCTGCTGAGGCAGAGCGCCCAGGAAAGGGAGTTCATCCTGAAATGCGGCTCGGACTGCAGCATGAGGGTGGCCCGCCAGGAGCCACCGCCTCCTGCTGAGCCCCAGGCCTCCTTTTATTTCTGTCGGCTGCTGCTGAACGACTTGGGAATGAACTCCTGGGACAGAAGGTAGGAAGAGGGGATCCAGAACGTGCTTAGGGTACTCTTCTCACTTTTTACCCCCAAAAAGCTTTCTTAAGCTTTACGTGCTTAAGAAAGGGAGGATTGTATCGCTGGGGGCTACAGCAGAGTTTTGAGCTTCAGGGATTATTTGAAATAGAGATCAGTAGATTGTGTATAACAATAATTTTAAGAAATCACGTCGTGTTAATTCTGTTAGCTACTTGGATGACAAAATACTGTGTCTGCACTGTGCTGCATTTGCCTTCAAACTTTTTTTATTTATTTTTAGGAAAAGCTTTCATCTGCTTAAGAAAAATTCAAAATTGCTGCGAGAACTGAAAAATCTGGATTCCCGCCAATGGTAGGTGATGTGTGGTGAGCACACCATTGGTAAGGTTTGTGTTTCCCAAGGAAGAATGAGTCGCCAGAACCAAAGCTTCATTCCCAGTGAATCCAAATATTGGTATGAAAATTGGACTGCTTGTTTCTCCAGAGCTCTGTAGCCTGAACGGAGAAGCCACTTGCACTGGCACGTTCTCTGTGTACGGAGAATTCCAAATCAGAGGCAAATAACGAGACAGATTTTTTTCGAGTTTGCTTTAGCTGAGAGGGGAGGGAATCAAATTGTTTGTGACCTGGGTTCAGCTGACACAAAACAGTATTTTCTACGGGATGATCCCTGTGTCAGGAGCCGTACCTTGAGGGGTGATCCACCCAGAACTGCTCCCCAGCCAGGAAGCGGCAGAATGGAGTTCTGAATGTTACATTTTATTTTTCATTACTTGACATAGAGCTGTTTGAAAAACATCTGCAGCACTGCAGAGTTCTGAGTTTCTTCTATCCCAACAGTTTCCATATCGAAAGCACTTTGCTTGTGTTCAAAGAAGCCAACTGTCCCTGTCAGCATCGTAAAACTCAGCCCAGGGTCTGAAAGTCAGTAATGTTTCTTCTGCCTTGTATGTCATCACCCTGTAATTAAAATTCTGTGGGTCAAATTATGCTCTCATTAACACCTGTGCCACCTCGCTGTCTGTGCAGTGCTGCACAGATCTGAGTCATTAACCCTGTAATTGGAATTTGGTCACCAGTTCTGTGGCTGATGCACAGGAGGAGCAGGCTTGACTCTGCTCTCAGAACCGGGGGGTCTCTGCAGTGAGGTTTTGGTGGCAGAAAAATGGGGGAAAATCTGAAAGTGACTGTGTTTTGTGTGCCTAAGAGAAATGGACATACGGAGCTAAATGCGGGCACCTGCTCGTATGTTTGGAGTGCAGGGGAATCTGAAAAATAACTTTGAGGTGAAACTTGTTGAACTTTGATTTTTCTTTTCATCCCACGGCAGTCGCGAGACTCACAAGATCGCCGTGTTCTACATCGCCGAGGGACAGGAGGACAAGTGTTCCATCCTGGCCAACGCCAGGGGAAGCCAGGCGTACGAAGACTTTGTCGCTGGACTGGGCTGGGAGGTAACGGCCATAAATTCGGACAAGCTGCCGTGCTGCTGGTGGCACTGCACAGTTTTTAATTCACCAAAAAAGAAATGTCGCGACGCATTGATGCTTGGCTGCTTTTAGCTCTTGCCATGGTCAGAGCACACACTCAGCACAGGAGTTCCTTGTGACATCATGTGTGGGTTTAAAGTGCTTTGTCAGAACGGTGTGTCGCAATCTAAATGCCACAGACGTTTTTGGGTTTGGGAAATACGGAGTTAGCTGCGTGTCACATTTAAGGATCCAAGTGCCACAGGGAGATGCAGCATCCTCAGGCTGGTGCTGCTGGGAAAACAAACAAGCCTTTGGACTTGGGCTTGACTTCAGAGAGGTGTTTCTTCTGATTAAACTGCTGGAATAATTTCTCGTAAGATTTTTCTTTCTGTACAAATCTTCAGTTTCTTCTGCGGTTTTTCTGGTTCTTTTTCTCTCTGCCTTTTGCGGTGCTCCTGGCAGTGGGAGCTCTGAGCCCCACGGAGCCCTCAGCCAGCAGCGTGTGGCAGAATGCTGTTGTTTCCTTGCTGCCATTTGTTGGAGGAAAGTAAAATTGCTGGATGGATAATGGCTCAGGACCTAGTTAAGAGAGATTTACTTTTCGTAAATGTCAAATACAGGCACGGAAAAGACAAATCTAATGGAAAGATCGTGGAGCTGTAGGGGAAGATTTCTTTTTCTCTGGGATGGCTACTGAAACCTAGGGTGGTGATTTCATTAATCTTGATACAGAAGTAGGCACCGATCGTGCATCAGTGGTTTCAGCTTGCTGCTGGTTGTGCCTTTGGCTCCCTCAGGTCGACCTGTCCACGCACGGCGGGTTCATGGGCGGCCTGCAGCGCAACGGCAGCACGGGGCAAACCGCGCCCTACTACGCTACCTCCACCGTGGAGATCATCTTCCACGTGTCCACCAGGATGCCCTCGGACTCGGACGACTCACTGACCAAAAAGGTAAAGGCTTTGCAGGGCGTTTCACAGCGTTGCAGTCGTCGAGTGCTTCAGTGAAGGTTTGCGGTGAAAGCAGCTTGTGCTAGCTGGCCCTGGCAGGCCGTCCCTGCGGTGCCACGTGGTGCTCCGCAGCTGGGTTAGCTGAATTAAATGGCATCTAAATTCTGGGTTCTGAAACACAATTAACATTTCCATGGTAGCCTCAAATGCCACCATGAGTAATAATATTAGCAATAATTTCATTTGTACGTTGTCTGCCTGCCAAAACTGCTGTAGGTTGGTAGAACAAAACAACCAAATGTGGCATCGTAAAACCTTCCAGACAACTCGTCCCATGTGGAACAGCAAAGCAAAAGGGGGGTGACGGGCTCAGGAACCCAAGCAGCCAGCTGAGAGTTCGAGCCAGTAGCCAGTTAGGCACAACCCTGACAAGCAGCCTCTGCTTCAAAGACAGCCAGAACCCAGCCCAAAATTCTGTTGGTATCGGTACTTAATCATTTGTCTTTCCTAACGAGGAGGGATTTGAGATTGTGCTGTTTGCCAGCTGCTGCTTAGAGTCAGAGAAGATTTTTGGGGCATACCAAATCTCTGCCTTTTTAATGAGGATTGGCAGCTTGTCCTGCAGAGGTTGTTAGCATGCATCAGTAACACTTCTGCAGCCATCCAGTCCGCCATGGGATACTGCTCTGCTCTGGGAATTGTCTGTACCTCTGTCACTGGGTGACTGCCGTTGGTGGCCAGTTGGTTTCAGAACGACGTGTGCTTTTCCTTGAAGTATAAAGGTGGAGTTTCTGATTACTGGTTCTGAAAAATTGCCCAGCATTTTGTACTAAAGGCAGATCTTGTCTTTTTTATTGTGACATTTGTCATTAAAAAAAAAAAAAAAAAAAGAAAGGTCAGCAAAGTGACGTGTTTCTGTGTGTAACTCCGTGTAACTTCACGGATACAAGGCTGTGGGAAACAGTACTCCAAGTGCTTCAGGATGGAGCAGTGGTGTGTAGGACAGGGCTGTAGAGTCTCTGGGACCGTACCAGGGTAGGACTGTCTGTATTTTTATTGTTCCTGACCTGTGTTTGTCCCGCTGCGAGACCAAAACTCCAGTGATGAATGATTTACAGTTTCCCTGGGCAACATATTCCATATTCCTATGCTCCACTACTTGTACCATGAAAAAAATCTCATGTAGTGGCTACTTTGCTTCAGTTTAAGCCCGTTGAGTCTTATCCTATTTCACGTGGATATGAAGGGCAGATTATTTTGCAGCAGACTTATGCGTGTCTGAGAACTGCTGCCATGTCTTTCCCAGACTTATTTTTCCTATACAAACTGTGGCCATTTATTTAGCTTAATCTTCCCTTGTAAGGCCTGGCTCCTGGGTTTTGTGGAAGCGTGGCAAAGACACTGGGATGTGGTCTGGCTGTTGAGTAATTCATCACCTGGGAGAGGAGAGCACAGCGTGGCAGAGCTACCACAAGGGGAAGATGGGATTTAACTGCAAACAGCCCACTTGTTCTCCTAATTCTCATTCATGTTAGGGGCTATCACAGACACTGAGAGTTATTCTGTTTGTCTTCCCTGCTTTTGCTCTACGAGAATCTGAGAAACAGAAACCAAAAGCATTTAGTAGCTGTCAGTCTCCAAGTTTTGTGGTGCCAGGAAGCCAGGCCAGCTCCAGCACATGCTGTCTACAGAGAATACTGCAAAGGAATTGCTCTGGGACCTTTTAGAAAAACCTGAGATCTGCTGTAGGAATGGAAGGCTGCAGGGATCGAACTGGGAATTCCAGTGAAGGACAAAGCTCTGAGCAAGCTCATGGACCTGAGGAGCTGCAAGCAGCGGCTCAGAGCAGATAACTTCCAGAGGGCGTTTTAATGTGTACTCGGCCGTGGTTCCACACACAACAGTTTCATTCATGTCACAGCTCTGCTGTGAGCAAACGTGCAATCCTGTGCAGGTCAGCATGGATTGCCGGCAGATTTTGCAGAACTGCAGCTGTGAGTGGAGAAAAGGTGCATTTCAGAAGCGCTGCGCTTTCTGCAAGGTGGGCAGTTCTCTGGGCTTAGGTCCATATCTCAAATTGTTGGGGCAGAATGTCCAGGTTAAAAAGATTATGTTTATTACTTCTTGCCATTAATGGTTTTTTTTTCATGAGAGCGTGGGAGAGAAAGATGGCTTCCCATGGCATTCATTCTGCTCCTGCAACAGAACCGTACCTGGTGATACGGGACAGTGGTATTGGGAGGAGAAAACTTTATCAGGATGCAATGGGGGCCACAACTTCTGTTTCCTTGCCCTCCCTCTGGGATCTAAGGTCCCCCTAATCTCCGGAATCTTTGTGATTGCTGGGGTTTCTTCTCTGCTTATTTTGCCTCAGACCAAGAGAGGCTTCATCCCTGTCAGCACACTCCGAGCTGAACGGAAGGACTGAGCACCTGCTGGCCTGGGGAGCAGTGGCAAGGCCATAAATTCTGGGGGCTGGGGAATTCAGCAGATGCAGTAATTTTACTTAAATCTGTTATTGTGGTTCTTTGTTTTTACTGAACGCAAGGATAAATTAAGTTCTGGCTTGAATTCCCAAGAATAAGCGCCTTTCCACTGGGGATGAACTTGGCCCCTTGTTTTTATGCAGTAGAGCTGTTATTTGCAGTCTGCATTTTTTTGTTTGAGTTATATGCTGACATTATATTGCTAATTCAGGAGGGAAGGAAGAAGAAAAAAAAAAAAAAAGAAAGAAAGAAAAACCCCTCTCCAATTAAGTCTTGGCCCTGACAGAAATCTTTTCTGGTGGAGTAGACAAAATTCAGCTGATCTCTTTTGCTGCTGTAGGGTTCAGCGTCATTGGTTCCAAACTTTATCTGTTTGTCTTGTGGCAAGAGTGAAAATCAATCCCAGGAATGGCATCCTACTGTCCCTGTCTTGTTCTGCTCAAATTGTGCCTAATGGTTTAAAGATGTGCTGCCGAATTTCTCTGTGATTTATTCCATCTTCTCCATTGTCAGAGCAGAACTTTTTCAATTCAGAAATCTGGTTGCAACCCCATACTGAACTCTTGCTCCTTTGCTGCAGAAATTTGTTAGCTGGGGCTAGATTAGATTTTTAGCAGCTAATCTGACTGCTGTAGGGGTTTGCAGAGTGGGGACAGAGCTGTGCTATTGGATTTGTCCAATTCATTTGACTCCAGGACTATAATTGCACTTATGTCTTACAAGGCTTTTATGGCCTCGGGCTGGCGAGCAGCAGAAAAACAAATTGGCAGTGATACAGTGAGAGTGAAAGGGAATGAAAGGCACACATTATCAGTCTCCAGGCAGCCCTGCTCTGGCAGGAAGTTTCTTGGTTAATTTACAAATAAAACTTAGATTTTAGGATGGGCGCACAGTCAGCCAGACAATGGGGATGTCAGGCCCCACTGTTACTTAGCGAAAGTAGCAGCCATGCCTCCCCAAAAGCAGGAATTCTTCAGTCCAACAGACGACTCCTCTCTGGAGCCAGCTGGCTGTGTAATGCAATTAGCAGGGAAAGGAGGTCATGCCGGAGGTGTGCGCCATGGCCAGTGTCAGCGCTGCCTGCCGGCACCCGCGGAGCCCGGGGCCGGAGCTGCGCGCCCGGGGAGGGCCAGCGGGGCTGGGGCTGGGGCCAGCGCCCCGTTAGCCAAACCGGGGCTGATTCCTGCACCCGCCGAAAATTCCTGCGCGCCCGGGGAGGACGCGCTGCCATTGCCGGGGCTGCCATCGTTCCAGACTCTCGTTGGGCTTTGCTTTTAATACCAACCTGATTTCATGGCTGCTTTGGGATTTTTTTAATGTAGCTTTTTTCTTTATCCGCCCCCTCCACCCCTAAATTTGGTGGAGAGCACAGCCTGGAGCTCTGGCTCGGCACGCGTCGGCCGTGGGGCTTTGAACACTTCAGCACAACTTGCTCAAGTCCTTCAGGGCACTGAGTCTGCCCCACAGCTGCTGTTTTGAATAAACAACACAGGAAAATAGCAGCTGGCTTATTGTCACTGATGAGATTATTATAACGGCTTTTTATCAATGAAGTTATCTTCCAATAACAAATATTTTTGATTAATGCCATTTTTTTCTTTGTAACATTATACCTTGTAGCAGTGGTGCTTAAAGGATGTGTGACTTCAAAACAAGGGCAGTAACTCAAGCTGTAAAACAAGTCACTGGCACACTCTGGGGATTGTGGCAGAGTTAGGGATTCACGAGCACAGCAAGTGTTGGTTCAGCTAAGTTCCCTTCTTCACTGAATTTTGCCCTCAAGGGTGCAATATCAGTACAGAGTGTTTGATTATTATCAGAACAGTTCCTTGGGGTTTTAAAAAGGGTCCCTCAAGCAGTATGTGGACATATTTGGATGACTGTTTTTATGGCAGTAAGTGCTGTTTCTCACCCTAAAAGCCGTAGGAGGCATGGCAGTACAGAGCCTTTCCTTCAGAAGAGCTGAGCTGGGTTTGTGAATTGCCCTCTGCAACTGGGCAACGGCACTGCCTTACGGAATTCCGTGTCCACGTTTATTTGTTGGGCTTCCTGCAGCACAGGCTGCTGGCTGCCACCATTGTGGGCTCTCTGTGCTGGGAAGCCAGTGCCAGAGCTGGCTTGGGCTCAGCCTGGCAAATGTGGGCCCTCACAAGTCCCTGGCCGGGGGTTCCCTGAGCTCAGCTGGGCTGAGCTGGGCCTGTCCTGGAGCGGGACAGCCTGGCCAGGCACACTCAGCACCTGGGACCTGCTGTGCACACAGGCTGCTCACCAGATGGATTTTAGGGGTTTGTAAGACCAAACTTGACATCTTGCTTCTAATCAGTTTGGAGGAGACCTGGCTGCACCTGGTCATGGAGAGTGGGATCAGGATTTTGTCCTGTGTGTAAGTTCCTGCAGCCTTTGGTACACGTCAGTCTGTGGCGTTACATGTGTTTTCTTGTGTGTTCCTTTGTTTTTACTGAGATTCTGCACAGATATTGAGGTGACCACCAGAGAACAGCAACTTCTACTTGTTTTGTACATGTAAGAAGCTCTAATAATAGTATTGTTAATGTTCTCTTGTTTTTTCAAGACAAAAATGGTTCACGTTTTCCTCAAACGGAGCTAAAATTACCTTTTATTCATGAGTGTAAATAAAACACAATTATTATCTTCTGTCTCATTTAAAATAAGCTGAGAATCTCAGTCCTCCTGTGAACTGAGCTTTACTTCATTCTGCTGGAATATGAACTGTAAGCCAAGTTCACAGTTGTAACCTTTTTTTGATTTTTCACAGCGTGTTGGTTTTGCCACATTTCTCTCGTGACTGAGGGGTCCAGTTTGGCACCAACACGTAGGAGTGAAAGGTTTTCCTTCTAAAGGCGCTGCCTGGTTCTGAACAGGGAAGTTTCATCAGCACAGTGTGGGCTGATCCAAAGCGTGTTGGTGGTAGTTATTATTTACCAGTGAAAATCGCCACCTTCTTCTCCCTTTTTTCTCTCCCCCCACACAGAGTGAAGTAGCAGAGCTTCGTTTTGGCTTCTTTGTTCGGTCTATTGTGCACATTGTTCCAGGGGTAGCACCAAATTGGAGGGTGGGGGGTGTCTTTTAAGCTTTAAGTGGGACTTAAATTCTCTTTATGCTTGGAGCTGGCATTCTGCGTGTGGATTACATTTTAACTTTAAAGCTTACAGTTGAAACCATTGTGCGAGGCTTGTACGTGATTGCCAAATAGTTTTTGCCATCTGTTAGATCACCTCCAGCTCCTCCAGCAGCAGAGCAAACACACACACACGCACACACACACACAGAGGCTCTTGGATGCTTTCTGTGGATGTCATGTTTAAATTTTATCTGTATTTCATGCAACTCTGCTCCAAATGAAAAGGTGTAACTCCTGTGGTATTTCCCATTCTTCTCTACTTCACTTTGCCCAGATATTTTGCTGACGTTTCAAGCAGGAGCCCCCTCCAGACACAGTCAGCAAGGAGATGTTTGTGGATAATAAATTCAGTTATAGTGGTTCATGACAGGCAGTTTCTTGACATTCGGAGTCAAGGCATGTCATATTTCTGTGACAGCTGCCTTATTTTAGCTGGAATACAATGCTCTGTTGGTTAATGCTTTGTTCTAGTAATTCAGTTTTCCATCTTAAATCACTGTAGGTAATGTACATTTACATATCATGCTAATGGCTAGTTTGATAATGACTTAATTAAGCCATCAGACAACAATGAGTTCTAAATGAAGCAAATTATTGAGCCGATGCTTTCATGAGCAACTGGAGAAAAACAATATTTTAACTTTTTCCGTAATGAAATATTCCTGCTATCGAGCATTGTAATTCAATTTGTGAGCCATGACCCCTCCTGAAGCGTGGTTATCACTCGGATTAATGAAGAGCCAATTTGCTGTTGCAGCTCCGTCACTTGGGAAATGACGAGGTTCACATCGTGTGGTCCGAGCACACCCGCAACTACCGCAGGGGCATCATCCCCACCGACTTCGGGGACGTCCTCATCGTCATCTACCCCATGAAGAATCACATGTTCTTCATAGAGATCATGAAGAAACCCGAGGTACGTTCTGGGTGCTTTACCGGCTCTGTTGTGTCGTGCACGGCAGCAGCAGTTCTGTTGCTTGAGTCAGGCCCAGCGGTTCGGAGTCTGGGGGTGGTTTTTTCCCCAGCAAGTACAAAATCAGTCTGTCCGTCTCGGGTGAAAGATGAGCTGAGCCATGAGCTCACTTTAAATCTGGAATTACTAACGGTGGTCGCAGTGACTGCTCATTCATTTTATAGCCGTACTTAGCACCGAGGGAAACATTTCAGAATTCTCAGCCCGCGGAAGTTACCGGGCAAAGAACAGTATTTAATTTCTTCTGAGGCAGCGAAAGCAAAGCACTCACGAGCCGAGTTCCTCGTGTGGTGTTGGGTCGCTGCTGTACACGCGGCACCGTGCAGAGCCTCACGCGTCTGTGGGGCTGTCATTGCCGCCTGACTGGGTGGGATGGCCTAGGCATTGGACATCCTGTCAACGAACCAAGTATGGGAGGCTCACAGTTGAGACAGTTTTTGGAAAAAAAATGCATTTTTTTGCAAAATGTCAGAGATGTGTGTGTACGTACATCTGTGCATGTGCGTAAAAAAAGCCGCTTCAGTAAATGCTTGTCTGGTACATTATGGATGCAAAAATATGCATTAAATGTGCTTTGTGAAGGTAATCAGTGTGATAAATACCTTTTGCCTTATACGAGGGCCAACATTTGTCCCAAGGAGTAACCAGCTGTGGTAAATGCCTCCATCATATCCCTGATTTCCAGCTGCAGACAGTATTTTTTGAGTGGCGAATGACGGGGCTGTTAGATATTGACAACCAGTGGTTTGTCAGTAGACATTTCAAACTTGAACATTTTCTGATAGGGGGTCGTCGGGGTTTTTTTTTCACTTGGTGTTGAGCTCTGCAGTTTACTTTTTGAGCATTTTAGCTTTTAACGTTCCATCAGGGAAATGAGAATTTAGCGTTAGGAACACGCTTGAGACTTCTCTGGAGCGATGGAGAAAAGCTGTGTCATCTTACATATTAGTCAAAACCACCCGACGGGCAGCCAGAATAAGAGCTAACTGGAAATTTAGTGTTATCCCTACATTTAAAGTACAAACCATTACAATGTAATAAAATTAATCCAGACATTTCCAGGGCAAGTGTGGCTGACCTTTTGTTCACCAGCTACTGACCCCAGGGTGAATGAAAGAGGCTTGCAGAGAGAAATGTCTGTTGTTTGGCTTCAGTCCCTGGTATTTAAATTGCATTCCCTAATCGAATGAAAAGGCTGTCCTCTCTATCAGGTTACAGAATCCATGGCAACATTTGGCCTTTTATATCCATAATGTTAGCCTTTTTGTTTGCAGCCAAGTAGAGACACCTGGAGCAATGTTAACATTAACCGCTTTAGCATTAATAGCTTCATTATAGAAGAATTTCTGATCAGATAGCTGTTACTTTTGTTATGTTGCTTCAGCTTGTATTGTTTTCATTTTTGATCTCCCTGCTTGGCAACCGGGCAATGATTTGCAAATTTTTTTTGTCTTGATTAATTAAGCAATATAATTATCAGGAACCGTGCTGCAGTCTTTGCCCGACAAAGCTTCGGAGGGAAGACAATAGTAAGTCTGTTAGTGTGAATGCATTCCACGCGTCACAGATGCACGAGGATATTGGGAACAATGAGAGGAAAAGCTGCCTGTGAGAGGGGACAAAGCATGCCAGGCAGGCTCCGCACTGCACATACCGCCAGGGACATGCTGCGGGTTCCCTGGGACACAGATGCCTCGTTAGATTGCAGCTCGTCATCAGAGATTAATTCTCAGCCATTTGGTACAATAATTTACCCATTCCCCACTCTTTTAACTAGTGCTGCTCGCTGTAGAGAGGAAGTCTTTGTGCTCGGAAGGTTTATTTAACCTTGCCTACTTTTACTGCGGGCAACAGAAATAATGATTTTTCTGTTGGAAATTGGAACGAAGCAGGTGTTTGCAGTGGGCTGAATATTAATTTTTGCTTCATGGATAACTTGCAGTGACATTTGGAGTACTCACAGAAGGGGATCTTTCCCTCTGTTTTTTTAAATTGATTCCTGTCAAAGCAGACTGTTTGTTTGTTATAGCCATCAAAGCCCTGTTCTCCCGGGCTGGGTGCGCGGTGCCGGCTTCGGAGCGGAGCCGAGCGGGGAGCGCGCCCCGCGCCTTCCCCTGGCCTCCCCCCCGACCCTCGTTAGGGCAGAGCCCCCGTGCAGATGGAAGCTGACGAGATGCAGCTCCATTGACTTTAATGACCCTCGGCGAGGCCGCTGGATCTGCTCGGGAATGAATAATTCCGAGCTTTGTGTGCGCCTGGTCCGGCTGTGCGGCGCTCGGATCGCGGCGGGTCCGGAGCCCTCGGCTCCACTGCTGCTCTCCCTGGGTAGGATACACACACCTTGTTTGTGGGTTACATCTGTGAATTCTGTAGTGCAGGATGAGAAAGTCTGCCTCACTCCCCAGCTCCAGGTGGGTTTGAAACCGTGACAGCAAGTCCTGTAAGCAAAACCTACTTTTCCAAAAAGCCCGGCAGGGAATTTCCCTGCCCCAGTAGCATCTGCTGATCTGACTTTACATTTCTGGTATTTGCGTGGTGGTATCGTTTTGATCCTAGTACCTACTTAACCTCCTTATTTGTACTTCTACATTCTTTTCTCCTGCTGCCAGGGCTTCTAGACAGGGCATGGGATAAAAATTTCACTTAACAACATTACTGCCTAAGGAGGAAAAACTTGATGCTCTGTAACATTATCACTTTGGTGGCACAGAGTTTCCTCTGTCCCCTTTCCTTCCAACTGCCTGCATAGTAATGCCAGCAGTAAATAAAAAAAATTAAAAAGAAGGCAAAACCACTACGGAAACATTTTACACTTTTCTGGTTTTTTGGGGGGTGGGTAATTATTTTAAGTAAAGGAATGACAGAATAAGTGTGTGCAGAGACAGCTGTCATTTGCAGATGTTACATTAAACCCAAATTTCTTCTGTAATTCATTGCCACTTCTAATTAGAGGAATTCCCTAGATGCAGGGGATTTATATTATTCCCTTTGTCCATTTATTGAATGACTGTCACAGTCACCCACAAGCAGTTGGAGAAGAATAATAGAGGGTATTTATTTATGTGATAAGCCTCTGTACAGATGGAAAAAATCCATAGCTTAAACATTGATAACTGCTGCTGGCTTCTGTCTAGGGCTTTAGTTGGGGGGTTGGTTTTTACGTTTTGAGTCTGTGAGAGGGAAATGAATTTGAGTACTTGTACGTACTAAAAGTTATGTATTTAAACATCAAAATTTTCTGGGTTTGACAGGCTCAGGTCCGTTTTGTGTCGGCAGTTCTGGACAGAGTTTACTTTTAGAAAGCATCTCTTGTACGTAGTGTGGCCTTTATCTGCAGAGCCTTAGGTCACCAGAGGACGTCACACAGGGTTTCCTCTGGAGGTGGCCCTGAAGCAGCAGCGTTTGGGCACCTTGACCTGCTGTGGGCTGGGCCCGTTTGTGCCTGTCCCGACCCTGTGTTCTGCCCCTGAGAGAGCCCCTGCTCTGCGATCTCCTCTGCCTTCCCTGCACTTCCTTGTTTTGGGCCAGCTCAAGTTTTATTCCCTTCTGTGAAGTCCACTGAAGGAGTTTGTAGAGGATTATCTGAAGTAAATACATCTTTGCAAAACCTCCTGCCAATGTTGGAGTCAGCCAGTGAATCAGGGTCTCCTGTTGGGAGCCCAGATGGAAAGCAGCTCTTAATATCCACTGCCAAAGGCATGTTGATTGCAAATTCGTCGATGGACTCAGTTCCTATGCGTACCCAGCTCGTGCTTACCCAGCAGAATGTTCTGAGATGTCTGTGTAGTGTGCTGAGGGCAGTCGTGGGGGATTTAAACCCTCACCACTTGGGGGGTGCACGTCACACTGCAAGTTTCAGAGCGGGAAACAGCGTGGTCACGCTGTTTTATGGCAAAATGCTGTACCAGTCTCCTGCAGCGGTTCTGAAGCCTGCTTTTCTCTTTTGGGGTGCCCAGGTGCCGTTTTTCGGTCCCCTCTTTGACGGTGCCATCGTGACTGCGAAGCTGCTGCCGAGCCTGATCTGTGCCACGTGCATCAACGCCAGCAGAGCTGTCAAGTCCCTCATCCCACTCTACCAGAGCTTGTATCCTTTCTCCATGGGGCAAGGCTCCCCCTGGCAGGGTTCTCACTCGGAGCATCGTCCTGCAGAGGAGAGGTAGGCTGGGATGAAAATCCTTCCTGTTTCCTGGTTTTATTGGCAAAGGTCAGAGCTTTCTTCGTGTCCAGCTCGAGGCTTTCAGTGGTTCACGCCCAGCTGCCATCCGGTGTTTTAAAAATTAAATGGTAACATCACAGGAGTCTCTCACCAGCAGCTTCCGTCTCGCTGCTGGTGGGCCTGATCTTAGCACTGAATTAGCTTTGAACTGAGTAATGGTAACTCCCAGTTTTGTTTGACACTGATAGAAGTTGTGGACTGTCTGTGTCGGGCTGATAGCCAGAGCTCAGCCATGCTCTTATCCTATCCAATTAACTTTACTTGGACTCATTACATTAATAAGACAGATGGGATTTGTCCTCGGATATGCATGTTTCAGGTCCCAAATTCCAGTTTCATTCCAGCCACGCCTGTGTTTGGGCATTTTCAGAACCTGTTTTCCACCAATGGCTGGAGGATGTGCTTCTCTGAGACAGGAGTTGTGACATACACTGTGGTTTTTGGGTGCTGCACAGACCCACAGTGTTAGCACTGGTTTGCACCCATTCTGGGGTCTTCTCATAATGCCTTCATACATCTTACAGCTTGTTTTGCTAATCACGTCACTTACCTCAGGACAAGCACTCACTGCACTTTGCTTTCTCTGGAGAGCTTTTGATTTGAGTATTTTTCTAATCACATGACTTTGAGAAAGAGTTTGTGAAATGTTTTGGTCTTTGAAAGAACACTGAGGAATTAGTTTGAGATGCACATTTTTAAAACACAGAATATCCCCAAAGCTGGGGTTTTTTAAAGGCTAAGTTTTATCCAGGATACTTTGCAAAAGTCACCAGAAATTAAAAGTAGCGTTGTGGTTAAATAGATTTGTGTCAATAACTAATTGTTTACTCATTATAAAGCAAAGGCAGTTGGGGGTGGTTGTGCAAAAACTGTGGCAATGCCTGACAGGTGAGTCAAGACTCTTTGTGTTTCTTGAGAGAAATCCAACAAATTCCTGGAAGTGTGCCGTGCAGAATTTAGCTTAATCTGTCTGTTTCTCAGTGTTTAATACTAAAGTAACAGTGTAGTAAGATGGACATAAGCAGCACCAGTTACAAGAACGAAGCTGTCCCAGCCCCTCACTCCCAGCCGGAGCGTTTTGTGAGTGAGCAGCACTCACCAGCTGGCCGTGCTCCTGCTTTCCAAGGGGGTGTCCCTGAGGGTCCCTGCGCGTCCCTGGGGCGACAGAGCAGCACAGACCCCCAGCACAGGGCACTGCTCCGCACAGGTCTGAGGCAGCATCTGTCCCCACATTCTTTTCCGCCTTCTTTTTGCGTCTGCTTTTGCACCAGTGCTGTCCGTAGTGAATCAACTGCCACTTGTCTGTCTGATAAATGGAAGTGGATTGAGAAACTCCTGAAACGGGACAAAGGGGACGTGGTGGGCAGATCCCATCGGGGTGATGCTGGAGCAGGAGAGAAAGCTATCCGTAACTCCTTCTGTAGATAACGAAGGCTCTGAGATACACTAAAGCCAGCAGCTGGAACGTGAGCGTTTAGACTTGTAAAGGTGATGTTTGGACCTGTCCAGAGCAGCTCCCAAAGGGTGAGCAGCTCAGGTCCCGTGTTTGCTGTGCCAGCTGCTGTGAGGAGGACAGGAGGGAAGCAGACCTAGCAGTGCAAACAGTAAATGAAAGTGCCTTTATCAGACTGGAGATGGAAATAAAAAATGTCAGTGGGAGGGAGAAATAGAAAGCAATGATCCTGGCGGAGTAAGGGATGATGTTTGGCACGCACTAATCGTAACTGCAGTTGGGATGAGGGCTGCAGGCTGGAGCGAGGCAGAGCTGAGGAGGATCGATCTGCAGCTTCTCTTTGGCACACGGGTCATGTCGAAAGGGAACATCCCTGCTAAGGGTCAGTGGCTAAAGACGTTTTGACTCTGGTGTGGTTGGAAACGGAGCAAGCGCTTTGTCTGGTGTCAGCGGTTCCGTGGTGAGAAGGCGCTGCGTCCGTGGTGCTCGGGCTGGAGCAGTGGCTGGGTGGGAAGTACCTGCAGGACTGTGCTCCAGGTGGAGCAGAGCCCTCATGCTCGTTCCTGCCCTGCGTGGTGCGGAGGGCCGGGGTCGCGTGCTGGGGAGCCGGGGCAGCGCCTTGCCAGCAGTGACAGCTGAAGTCACTTGGTGGAAAGTCTGTAAACTCCAGCTACAGCTGCACTTGTCAGGGGCTGTAAGGGAAGTGTAATCAGCCACAGAGATTAATTTGCATCTCAATTAGGAAAGAGTCAGGAGGAAGCTGTAGGGTCTGTTGCTGGAAGGTTGTGGAAGAAATCTCATCAGGCACAAAAGGCTCCCGACTTGGTGCTCCAGCGAGCGGAGGACAATATCCGAGTCCGGTTTCCATGGGGACCGGGACCGCAGAGCCGCGGGAGCATCTCGCTGCCCGCAGCCGCTTGGTCATGATGACACAAATTCCACTGTCGTGCCCAAATACAGTTTTCTGTTGGAAATCTCTTTGCAAATGAAGAAAGTAACTATGGTAAAGTATGGAAAGTAACCACATCAGACTTTTTAAAATCTCTTTTCTTATGTTTGTGTAATGCTTTCGCTTTTAAGGAATTCATTGGGGCACGAGATTCATTAAAAAACAATTAACTATATTTGAACTTCAGTTTAGAGCTGTTCTGGCCACAGGTCCTTTGTGTCCATCAAAGGACAAAGTGTGCAGGAGCCGTCCCAGGGTGGTGCAAGCACAGCTCAGTTGTCTGTGGAACAGAGCTGTCTCTGCTGCTGCCGCAGCGCTTCCGTGGGCGGGGATGATTGTGCATCAGTTTATGTTCCAAATTCCCATTTTATTCCTCCTTGGTGCCATGGAGCACTGAGGCTGAGCGGCTGCAGCCCTTACTAATTGGGACTCTTGCCATCCTTGAGTAACTGCTGAGCATAAGGCCATGTGCTCCAGCAGCCTTTTCCAGGCTGCTTTTTCAGGCAGTAGCTGACTTTAAATACGACTAGGACTTAAAAAAATCATAAGTAATGAGGTGACTTAAATTTTATAAAAACACAAAATAATATTTAAGCTTACTACAATCATTGTATTGAAAGGAATATATTTATGCAGGTTTTTGAGTGCATCTGAGCCTCCTTTGTGTTTGCTGGGAAGAGGAGGGAACAACCTCTCTTGCAAACAAACAATTACATGTCATAACTAAGCAAGGGTCTGTTCTGGTTCCAGCAGTGCTGAATATTTCAAAAACTGGTAGGAGTGTGGGGCTGTAAAACTGCATCTCTGAACGCTCTTCCAGCTTGTGCGAAACGAGCTGTGTGCTGGGAAGGATTTTTGAACACTTGTGTGATCTGGAGTGCCATGGCACTAAGCTGCAGCAGAGCTCCTCTCTGGGAGCTGCTCTTGTCTGTGAAGATAAATACTGGGGGAACCGGGCTTTGGATTGAAGTATTACAGGTCTGATTGGCAGCTGCTGTCTAAGCTGACAGTTTCTAAGCTCAGGTGCTAGTCAGCCTTCAGACATGAAAATGTAGCTAGTTTGGCAGGTGTCAGGCACTTTGGTTGGCCTGTAATTCAATCCTGCTCTCCAGAAAGACTTTGGGATTTGGGGATAGTGATGTCTGAGCAAAAAGCTCCTCTTAGAATGCCCAGGGAAATGCAATTCTCACTGCCCAGATTATCTTTCCAAATGGAGCCATTTCTTTTCTCCTTGGATTGAATTGGTTTAATTTAAAAATTGCTTCAGTGTTATTTCTAGTATCTTACCACTTTGGGTTTTTTTTTCCTCCACCATCACAAGTAACGCTTGTAATCTCTGTCGTTCCTGCCTGGGATGCTAACTGAATTTAGAGAGAAGTAGGAAAGATCCCAACATGTCTGAAATGTTGCCTCAGCTCTGAGCAGCTCTTCATAAGCTTCCTTGGAGCGGGTGGAGCATGTCCCATGTGCCAGCACCAGTGGGCTTCTTCCCTGCGTTCTTCAGTGATTTCTGGTAGTCTTTAAATTCTTTTCCTAGCAGTTCAAGCTACTACATGTATCTTCCTGTGAATGAGTAAATGGGGAGCCAGTTCTTGTTGGGGTTTATTAACACACTGATTATAAAATCATCTCTGTACAAAACCTGGCTTTTAGGATAAGTTGGTTTGTTCTTACGGATAGCAGAGGGGTTTGATCTCATTCTGCCTGTTGGCTCCTGCACTCCACTTTGCTGTGACATGGGGCGCTGGAGGTGTCTGTGCACTGGAACAAGCACAGACGAGCATTATGGGGATGAGGACTCTTTACTGAGTAATATCTGAGCACTGGATGTCACCATTTCCCAGCTCACAGTTTGCACTCCTTTTTGTGGGCCAGGGGAAACCACAGCCCTTACGCCGGAGAAGTAGTTGGTACATGAGTAAGTGTTACTGTGTTCTCCTGTCGTGGTAGCGGCGTGCCTGCTGACCTGTGCCAGCCGGCAGCTCGGCGGGGTAAAGCCAAAACTCCGTCTAAACACACAACACAAAAAGATACCCACAACTTTAATTCATTACATCTCATCCAGATATTGACATACTAATATATCCTAGATGTGCTAATATCTGGAACCAAGAAGATTAAGCAAAGAACATCAGCTTCAAATTCTGAATTAAATCCCTTTCTTGGCTTAAGCCAATTTCTGATTAACCTAATAGAGAGCCCCTGATCTGCTTACCTGCTTTATCTGGGAAAGAAAGGTATTTACTGTGTTGGACTTAATTGTGTGAATGGCTGTCAGATGTTCTGGAGGCTCGTGTGGTGTCGGACACGTTCTGTGTCCCTTTCAGTGTGTGTTTTGTGGCGCTGGGGTTCGGAACTCTGCTGTGGGTACGAGGCAGCGTTTGATCACACCGGGGAAATGAGATGGAAAGCCTGCTACTCCATTCAGAGAGGGTTCACAGTTTGTCCCCTTTATTTCATCCCAAGAAGTGGTGCCCTCCAGCTATATCGATGCTGATAGAAATTGCTATGAAATTCTAAAGCACGTGTCACAGGAGCTGTGACAATTTATGTGACATGGCCCCTGACGGTTTTCTGCCGAGCGGCCGGCGGCCCTGGCTCACAGGAGTGCCTGTCAGTGGCCGGTGTCTGTGGGGAGCAGGTCCCGCCCTTGGCAAGGGGTGCCCAGGTCCGAGGGAGGCCGTGGATGGGCCGGGGCTGCGCGGGCGGGCGCTGGCAGCTCTGCCCTTCATCCCGCGCGGCTCCCGCCGCAGCCGATCGATGGCCAGGCTGTCTGTCTCCTCTGCCTTCCCTCCTCACAGCCAGAACCTTCTCCAGGCAGCGATCGATGCCTCTAATCTGCTCCAGCCTGTAATAAGTCATGCGAGGCAAAGCTTTTAGGTGGCATTACATGGGATTGTGGAGGCGGCTCCTCAGCTCTCATTCACAGAGCTCTTCATGGACTCGCAGAGAATCTACTGCATCCCACCGGTGCATATCTAAAGAGTATAAAACGCTTCTGCAGGTCTAAACGCTGCGTGCTGCTGTGCTGTGCGGACACAGTGGGATCACATTTCTCTATTTTCTGCTTCGTGTCCATCCCTGAACCTGCTCGTGGTCCCTTGTTAGACACACAGCTTGTACCCGCGCTGCTGGGGTGGCAGGGAGCAGCCGGGGAGGCTGCGTGGGAACACTGCCGTTTATTTTGTCACTAGAACGTGAGGCACCGCTATCCTCCCCCGTGGCTGGGAGCTGCGAAGTTCACTGAGGGTTGTTGAGAAAGTCCCAGGCTGATTCTGACACGGAGTTTTAAACTGCTGATCTCTGTGCAGCATCTGCGCTCTTCAGTAGCACTGAATAAACCCCAGCAGTTGTAGAAGCTCTTCTTTGCTGGCTGATATAATGGACAGTTCCAAAAACAAACCTGGACTTAAGCGACGTCAGGAATGTAACGAGTTTTTAAATGAAAAGTGAGTAGTTCACTGTGTGATACGGGTCAGGGTGAAAACCCAACAAAACAAACTCAGCTGTGGATTTCTAAATGACGTGTACAATTGGTGTGTACTAGTTGCAACAAGGGTCCTAAAACATTCAGCCGCGCCTCTTTAACCTCTGCCAAAAACTGGGAAGTTAGGATCCTGCTGGAAGTACCATTGTTTGGATGGTGTAATCCTGCCCTGTCAAGGTGCTTCCCGGGAGCCCGGCACGGGAGGATGCCCCCCAGGCAGCTTGCAGGGCACACAGTGCGGTACAGGGCTTTGTTTATGAGCAGTAAACGTTCCTTTCACGGGAAGGTGCGAGGTACACAGAGGTGCAAACACCTGTCCCGCGGTGCTTCATGTTTTCTTCTGGGTTAGACAAAGAGCCTCCAGATTGTGTTTCATGAGAGGCGCTCGCTCATTCTTTGGTTCTTTAACAGAAGCAAAATTGGTATATTGGGGTTACTGACAAAGTACTTCATCCTATCTTGTGGTAGTTCTTGGCGGTTTGCAGGGGGTTCACATTCTGTGTCTTTTCAAAGTAATTTTTGATGATTTTGCTCTTTCCCCCTGTTAACTTTGAAGGGATTTGCGTAGCTAAATCTCCGCCGTGTCTTTCGGAAACTTTACTTTGAACTCCCGCTCGCGCTCGGGACTTGCTGGGGTTGTTTTTGTTCGGGTTTGCCACAAGCAGGTCGGTGATAAGCGAGGCCGGTTGGGTTTCTGCGGCCGGGCCGCCTCATTAGCATGCCGGCCGGGCGAGCGGGGCTCTGCTGGCTTACCAGCTGTTCCTGCTGCTCCCGACAATGTCCGGCGGGCCGGGCTGGCCGCGCTGCCGCGGCCGCCGCCGCGCTCCGACAGCCTTTCCGCTGGGGATGCCCACGTGGCACCGCAGCGCCGGCCGGCCTCGCATGGCATATGGTGTCTGGATTCATACAAGATGCAAAACTATTCTGCCGCTAATGCACAATGACTCATAGCATTGCTAATTTTTCCAACAAAAGCCCACTTCCACACCCACACTTTTAACCCCTCAGGCTAAAAAGCCTCTTCTTTAGTTTCAAAGCCATGGAAATGTAAGGAGGTGGCTTCTGGATCAATATCTGAAACCCTATATTTATTTAAAGCATATGCACACTCTAACGCTTATTTTAAATTTCAGTGAAAGCTAGTTTGCAAATCGCCACTCTGACACGCGGCAGGTTTTTTTGTTCCAAAGTGGATGCGTTGTCAAATGCTGGGATTTTAAAATTTTTTGGTAGCTAACGTATTAAAAAAATAACCAGAAGTCACCACCGTAGATAATAAAAAGTTATTTTCATTTAGGAGCAGGGAATCCAAGCATTGTAGGTAGTGGATCTACAAGGATTATGTATTCCAGCGCGAGTTCCCAAGCCGCTTGATGTAAGCAGCTTGTAACATTTGGGGATCTTTGCTATTTACTGGCTCTTCAGGGACAATAATAATGCACTTTCCAACTAGAGGGAGCTGCTGGTATCCCTGATGCTGATTCTTAACCTTCCAGTCTAATTCCTTTGTGCGGAACGCGCAGCGAGCGTTCCGACGTTTTAATAAAATCAAGTTAAATTACCCCGAGTCATTTAGATTAAAAGGATGCGTCTCAATTCTTGCAGCGTAATCACCAAATTAAACTGCGAAACTCGGTGAAAACCGCAGCCCGTGGTGGCCGCTTTCCGTGGCATTATGTAGGTCATGAAAAGGCTCGTTAGGAGGGAGCGGAAAGCCGGGGCTCCTGGCGCAGCGCTGTTCCGAGACAAAAAGCGCTGGCGAGGGCCGAGCGCGGGGCAGCGGCGGCGGCGCCGCGGGAAGCAACAAAGGAACAAAGGGACCCGTGCCCGAGGACCGCGGTGGCCGAGCTCGCCGCTCGGGCTCCCCGGGAGCCACTTGTTACGGGCTCCCCCGCGGGCAGTGCTGCAGCAGGTGAAGGCTGCTGCCGGCAGGGGTTTAGGACGTCCTGGCCCCGGAAGGTCTTTTCCGAGGGGATGGTCTGAGGAGGGCTCCTGTGGGGGCTGGTGCCTCCGCAGCGGCCTGCGGAGGGTCCGGTGGGATGCACCGTGTCCTCGCCAGGGCCCACGCCCTGGTGCTGGCCTCGGAGAGGCAGTTTCCATCCAGCAGGGCTGTTCTCTTGTCCCGGAAACGGCGGTGGGAAGGCACGAAGGGCTGCGGGAGAGCAGATCCGTGTGCGGGCATCTCCACGTGTACTTCCCCAGCCCTCCAGGCACTGGTGGTAACACAAACATGCGATCGCCAGTACAGGTTTATATAGTTTTTCAAATTTCTCTTTTTCTCTTCTGAAAAAAACCTGACTTCAGTGTGCGGTTTCCATGAGGCATACATGCTGAAATTGCTTAATCAAAACTTAAGGAATAACTTTCTGAACAGGAAAAATGCTTTTAGGCTTTGCTTTGGATTTTGTTTATGACTTTGTTTCTTTGTTATTGAAAATGAGTGGCTGAGTTGAGTGCTGGCCACGCTTCGAGGAGGCGAGGCAGATCTGACTCCCCTCCAGCCTGACGTGCTGTGTGCAGCTGGCACCAAAAGGAGAGAGGCACAGAACTTTTGTGCCTCTTGTATAAAAGATACTCTGGTGAGCAGCACCGTAATCCTTACATCATCCTTTAGAGGAAAGGCTTCCCCTCTACCTGCACTTGAAAAACTTTGCAAGCCAGCCTGTTACTGGGGACATGAACATGGTGACAGCAAGTGAGAGGAATAGGAGAAAGCTACTTTTTTTTGTAGCAGGTTTTCTGGCTGGCATATTGAATTTGTGGCTTTTCTTTCCTCAGCATATAATTCTGTGTGTATTTCCCAGTACAACTAACTGTCAGGGTTATGGTGTATAAACAGGAGCAGATGGCTTCTGATGGTTTCTTAAACCTAATGGTTAGTAACAATCTAGTGCATGTACAGTAGTTTCTGTTAAACAAAATCTCAGGTAATTTTCTGGGTTTTAATCCTTCTCTGAACTGGCCTGGGCCAGTTTTTTTGAGAACCTGTAACTAAACTTGCGCCGAACAGCTGAATTTGTGGCACCTCTTTAGGGTCATCTGCCTGGCTCATTTTCACCCATGTGACAGTGTGGATTATCTGACAGCTTGCTGGCCTACGGTTTGTGGCTTCCTGAAGTAAAAAAGGCCTTCCCCTGCCCCCCTTCCAGCTGGGCAGGGCAGTGTTGTTCAGGGAGCAGTTATTTCACTGCAAATCTCGGTGTTACCTGTGTAACAAACTTGGGCTTAGCTCAGTGTCTCAGTACTGCAAAGCCTCCACACCAAAACTGTGCCATGACAGTGAATCCATTACAACTTAAGGAGAGAGCTCAAGCTGCCAGGCCCCTTGCTTCTCTGTGTTCCTGAAAGCTCTCTCCTGAACTTTGCCGTCCATGTGACCCTGATTGGCTTCTTGGTATTTAAAGGGGAGCTTGCGAGGGCTGTGCTTGCCAGACTGGCACCCTTCAGGCAGTGTGGCAGTGCAGGCAGGACGACAGAAGCACAAAGCACTTTGGAGAACAAGCCCTGAAGCTGATGCTCAGACACTCCCCAGATCATAAGCGAACAGAGCTCTGCACTTTGAATTTCTGTGTCCACCCCACCACCTTCCTCTCCCCATTGCCAGCCTCTCTCGCAGCAGGGAAATTTGAGGCTCTGAAAACACCATTTCCCACAGGCAGCTCCGGTGGTAAGAAATGGAAGTGGCTGGGATGATTCTTCTGTCCTTAACCGTTAAATACCAACTCCATGTTATTTGAAGGTTCGGAGTAGTAGGAATAGCAGCTACACCCACCCACATGTGCCAGTCTGAGTAATCCCCTGCCCTGCACCCTTGGAGGGCTGGTCCAGCCCCGGGCTGCCAGGGGGACAGCACAGCCCTCATCGTTAACTCCCTGAGCCTGGCAGGAGAGAGGGATTGTTCCAGCCCAGGAGAACTGTTTGAATTCGGAAACCCTTTCTTTCTAGGCTTTTGCAGAGCCTGTTGGGTTTTGTGCTCCCACGTTTTATGACTTGTTGCCATGATAATTCAGCTCATCTTACAGGTTTCTCTAATTGTGATTGATGTGTAATCATTCATTTTATTGAACCTCATTAAGGTCTGTGAACCTCTGTCCCAACTTACAGTAATTAGAGCCCAGATAGCCATTCCATCTGTTCCCAAGCACTGGTTAATTAATGAACTTTTAACGTGTTCTTTGCCTTGTAAAAGCCCTCAGTATTCTCAAGTTGCTGAATAGGATTTGCATGCCAGCATTTCCGTTTGTTTTAAATGCCACAGCAACATGCAGTTTGGAATCCCAAAAGTCAACACACAAAGTCCCGGGATCTCGGAAAGCAAAGTGGAGAGATTTTACTTTCTGTTCCCGCTTCGCGCATCAATTACAGTATCTGTGAAACTGGGGTTTGCAAACAAACGCCTCACACAGGCTCCAGTGTTCTTTGCTGCCCAAAACAACGGGTTTGAATCTTCCCTTGTACTGCTAAAGAAAATATACAGAGATCAGTAAACCAAATGTTTCATTTTTCATGTTGGTACTTGCTGGAAGAACATTAGAAACATGCTACCTGCGGGCTCACATTTTCCTGCCTTCATATTTCATCCCTTTGTTACGTTTTGAGCATCAGGCCTGAGACAGCTTTGTTAGTTTTATGTAGCATTCGCTACAAGGAGATTTTTAGGATGGAGCAGAAGCCACCATTGTTGCTGGAGTTGTCAGAGAGACTGTTGTGGTCCAGAACTGGGAGAAAACAGCAGGACCCAAGCTCCTGAGTACCGAGGGTTTCTCTGCTTCGGCTCTGTGCATTCTGACTGTGCAGTAACATGCTGAGTCAGTGATTTGTGTATGGGGAATAAAGCATTGCATTTTTTAAAAATGCATTCCATTTCTGTTTGCTGAGCAGACAGGAGAGGCAGTATATCCAGTGGCAGGAGTTTAAAGAAAATGTTGGGTTTTTTTCATTGTTGCATTCGTGATCTGGTGCTGGTTTTTACACACAGCACGGTGGTGTAGGGCTGTAGCTGTGCCCTGCCTCGTTTGGATTGATCTGTGTTTACCTTCAATATTCAGGACAAGAATTAAGTCATACTACTCAACTCTTTCAAAATCCCTTTCAGCATCCAAAGGCCGACCATCTGTCCGGTCCAGCCATTCTTTCCTCCCCCAGTATGCATTTTAGCCGGTGCTTTGAGCAAGGCTGTATCCTGGAGAAGCAAAATATGAAGGGAAATAAAGGTCTTGGGCCTGGGGCCATGTTTAGCAACGCAAACCCTGTAAGTTGCAGATGGTTTTTGTGAACGAGTGCAGAGAGCCCCTGGTTTTGTGGTACTTCAGCGTGCTGGTCTGTGGCACGGTGGGTGTCCGAGGCACAGGCAGGCTTCTCTGTGGAGAGATTTCCAAAACGGCTACTTTTAATTCCTCGTCCAATATTTCTGTATGCCAGCTCGTCGTCTCACCACTGATCCCACACTTCAAACAGTCCATTCAGCAAATCCGCGTGTGCTCCCCCGCTCCTTTTTGGGACTGAAGTGTTCTAAGTTGCTGGCAGATCTGCAAGAAAAATGGGATTTTTCTCAAGCTTTCTGGGAAGTGCAGGTGTTATGTCTGGGAACGTGCTGGTTTGCGTGCAGTGTCAGGTGCGTGAGGCGCAGCCGTGGTGCTGCCTCTTCTCCATTGCTGATGTTCTGCAGGTCCGAGGCTGGGATCTTGTTGAAGTTGTTCCAAGATGTCGTCCCACTGGCCGAGACTGAGTTAGGAACAAATCCATTTAGCATGTGCATTTACTAGGGCGTGTTTGTCAATATACCACTCCATTACAGCTGATATTTAGGGGGTGCAGTTCTGTTTGCGTGAAGAAAACCGGGACGTTGTTCCTGAGCAGTCCCTCTCCTCCTCTCCACAAGGATTTGGACTCTGTTTAACTTGTTATCAGCTGAAAAAATGTGCAGACAGTCTTGGTGAGGCTTGAGCAGCAAACAGGGCATCCTGGTGAAGGAAAGCGAGGAGGCATCTCTTGCCCCTCTCTGCTGGGATCATGCTGTTGCCTGTGCTCTAGTTTTTTGGATGTGCAGAGATGTCCCAGTGCTTGCTTCTCGGGGCTGATGGATGTGAGTCCTCCCAGTGCGAGGAGATCTACAGGCAGAAGTCTCTGCCTTAATGCAGCAGAATTGAGTTTAGATGCTGTACGCATATTTTAGCAATATTTTCTTTTAAATCTGTAAGCAGGGGTCCCATTCCACCCTCAGTTAGCTAAATGGAAGTGTTAATTGAGGGAATTACTCTTAAGGCTGTTCTCTGACAGGTAACTGATTTTGTACAGTCGGCATTTACATTAAGATTTCAATATTGCCTGTATTTTGTTTAATACTAACCTTTTTATTTTTAGATTAAAATATTTTTAGCAGCCTTTCTGTATGTTGCCTGTAAAATATTTTATGTAATTTGGGTTTATTAAGAGAGACAAGAGGGATGTTGTTCTATCAGCTGTTAAATATTATTGCGTGTTAATCCATATTTTAAAAGTTCAAAGTCTGTGCTAGCTCGCGTTTCTCTGTTCTTGTTGCTGTTGGTACAGATGTGCTCGTATCGAGCATTCCCATTTGTGTGAAAAATAGAATTCAGCTCAGGCCATGCATAGATTGTCAGAAAGATTAAAGTGTGCATCGTGCAATTTTTCTTCTTTCAGAAAGGGGCCTTTGATGTGCTAATGTTCACTTTCTCTCTTTTCATGGCGAAGTGCTGGGCATTGTTTCGGGCTGCAGAGCAGTGTCTGCTTCAGAGAGGCAGATTCAAACCGGGAGCCCAACCTTGCCCAAGGTAGCAGCATGTGCAGCGATATTGCTGGCATTGTCCGGGGGATCAGATAGCAGTGTGCCTGCACAGATAAACACCAGGGCAGGGAGCGAGAAGAGATGTTGCCAAAAAAGCCAAATATTGAATATCCAATATCCCACTTCTGTGTGCCAGTGTTCCTGCAGTTACACCGAGTCACACGCCGCGGGTCCAAACCGGAAAGCTTGGCAGCGCAAGAGGCGCTGTAGGCTCTGAAATCACACCCGAAGACAAGGCTGTCATGTATTCCCAAAGTTACTTGGCAAGTGAAATTATTTGGATGGGCTCATCTTCGGTTGCAGTGGGCATTTTCCAGCTAATGGATAAAATTTTGCAGGCTGCTCACAGGACTGGCTTGAGCTGACGTAGCAGGGGCCTGATGTGGGCGGTGACACGGTTGTAGTGACAAAGGTGTGTGGAAAAAGGCTGTTTACAGCTGCTCGTTCTTATGCCAAAAAACACCAATTCTCCTTTTGTAATTGACTGGGAAGAAATGGTTTCCTGAGTTCCTCAGAATGTAAGTATGGGAAGAGACATTGTGTAACTGGGCAGGAGTGAGTGCACTGCTGGTTGTGTTCTGCAGAAGATGGATTAGTTGGTAATTGAAGGATAAAAGCCTTCCTTTTCAAACTGGTTGAAATTTGGGGGTTGATTTTTGAGATAGTAAGTTAAACAAAATCAGAAGAAAACCTGCATACAGGAAAACCTGACAGCAGCCTGACAGCACACAGTGTCCCTGCTGTGTAGCTTCTTCCCTGGGTCGCCGTCCCTGCATATTCCCCTTCTCTGCTTCCACCAACTTTGATGCTTCATTAAAAATTCATCTTGTGCTCCCTGCCTTTCTCTTTGGGATCCTCAGGATCTCCTTTTATACCTGACATGACTCAGCAGTTAAGGATGTAAAGAACTTCAGAAGTGTAGGTCAAAGGGCACTGGCTGGAAGCAGCAGTGTGAACACTTGAGGAGGTGATGTGCTTCAGCAGAAGCTTCCCGAGCTTGTGCTCAGGCTGGCTCTGTGGGGAGGCTGTGCCACCTGGGCACAGTGTCCCCTGGGCACCAGGGACTGAGCTGCTGGGCACACACGCTTCATTAGGGTGCTTTCTGTGATCTGTGGAGCTGCAGACGGTGCTCGGAGGCACGTGCCGGGGAAGGGTCGGCCCGTGCGGTGATTTGCGGTCACCGCCACAAAGGAGCGTCTCTGCTCTGGCTGCAGAACGAGATGTGTCAGAAGGGCCTGGCAGGAAGCAGATGGAAGGGGCTGTGCAGAGCAGAGTGGCGCGGGGCTGTCACCGGGGGCTCCGGGGCAGCTTTTTGGTAGCCGTGGAGAATCGAGCGGAGCAGCACACTTGTCACCAGTTGCCATCCACCTCTCCTGCCTGTGCCAGCTCGCAGGNTTCCCCCCCCCCCCATCACAGCTGTCTCTGCAGCAGCACTGGCTCACTCGTTTGCCATCTCAAATCAGATTAATTGTCCGTTTTAACAAAGTGCTGCCGCTCTGTGAGCTGGCCATAATCGCATCGCAGTGGAAGTGGGTGCTCCATAACCCAGACACCTCAGGGATGCAGGAGTGAGTGCACAGCCCCGGTGCTTGCAGAGCTCAGTCGCTCACTGACGCTCTTCCCTGGTGTATCTGTGTGACCCCAACCTTGTGAGCACCTCGGAGGTCTCACACGGGCACAGGTCAGTGCACCTCCCACCTGGTGACGTGCAGCTTCCCGGGCCCAGCCCCAGCCTGCTCTGCTCCTGCACTGCTCTTCAGTGGCTTTTAATCCGAATACACAGAATGCCCTGAACTGGGAAGGGCTCCAGCAGCACCTCAGCCGTTCTTTGGGACCACCTTGTGGTTTGTCACTCGTCGTTTCTGTCATATTTATTCCTATAGGTAGGAGTTTTTCAAAAGAAAAACTGTTCTGGGGTTCAGCGCGTCTGTTCCCGTTCCCCCGTGTGTTAATACCTGTATACAACGGCCTGGTTTCTGGTCTCATTCTCACTCCTTTTCACAGCTGGTTTGAACCTGGCCAGTCCTGGGTGCTAAAGCAGGCTGTCAGCTCTGGTGTGCAGCCAGCCGAGCAGCCCTCCCTACTGCTCTCTCTCCCCTTCTGCCATCGTTTCTCTTGTGCTTGGATTTAGAACGTGGTGGTTTAACAGTGTATCGTACAGCTTACTCAGGAACTTGCCCCGTAATTAATTGTAACGATAAGACTTCATATCCACCATGAGTTACTTGAAACTTATGGGGAAATTTTTTCAGAAACAGTAGAACGTTTAGAAGTTAACAACATTGAAACCAATGCATTGACTTGCCTTTTTTGTGAAGGAGTCACTTACATTTTCAGTTTTGCTCCCTCTCCACTCACATGCCCCACCTCAGTTAAAAAAAGCAGATTTCATAAACATGCACCAGAATTTTAATTTACTCATCTGGGGAAACGGGGAGCCATCACAGCATACACGCTTGGCTGAGCTGTGCTGTCAAAGTGGAATCCAGTTCCCCTACTGGGAGGTCACTTTCAGGGGAAAAAAATGTAATTTTAAATGCTGATTTAGTCACCTGCTTTTGGGGATGCCGCTTTGCCGAGGTGGCCGGCGGCGGGTGCGCGCTGCTCTACCTGTTGCAGGCTGTCTGTTGAAGGAGTAGGTTCATTTAATGGATTTTAGGCAACATTATTCAAAGATCAACAAAAGGCATTCTGCGTTATATGAATAAAAGATTTCCCCGTGCTCCTTGTTAACCCTACAATGCCAGCCAGTGTAACTGAAGAGCAGCCACCTGGCAGGGAGCTCTGGCCTCAGCTGCCGCAGGGCCCGGCCGGAGGCAGCACCAGGTGTTGCCGCGCGGTGCCGGCCGATGGTCAGTGGGGCCGGGGTGGCCGGAGGGACCCGCTCAGGGGCACAGGTACAGCATGGAAAGGGACACTGAGACATGGAGTGCCCCGAGTCCCTGCGGCCTCCGAGGCCGGGTCAGAGCTGGGAGCCGTTTGTCCGCGTCTGCCACCCAGAGCCCCGTGCCCAGGGCAGCCCGTGCTCAGTCCCTGCTTTGCAATATCCACAGATATGGCAGGTGATAATTTTAAACCTCCGTCCTCCTTACGTTGGTTTTAATTTAAAGCCGGGACATCCCCGCTGATTTCTTGCTGGGCTTTCTCTAATTTGTTCTTCCTTCCTACCCTCTAACATCGAGCAATTTCCCAGCCTGTCTCACCGCAGCAACAAGTCTGTTTCGTGTTAAGCATCTTGCAAATGGTGTCACTCATAATGGATGTGATAATAAGCTCCAGTTACCTGTCCCTGATTGTAATAAATGTAAATTACCAACTGTAATAGACCTGAAACTGAGCCATTTAGTGTTAGACCCAGAAGTAATGAAAAGATCTGTAATAAACTAGAAGGGGCAAAATTATTTTGTGTAATTATATTTCATTCTGCTTGTAGCTGCTGGATCATCATGCTCTTATCAAACTGACAGGGTTTGGTAACATTTAGTAGGTGAGAAAATGGCTTTATAAATTGAAAAGACTAATTCCTTAATGAGTGATGGTTTGACAGTCCATTGGTTATATCCAAGGCACAGAGGTGCCCCTTTCCGAGATGTTGTTCCACTGGCTGTGATTCAGTTAGAACTAAATGAATTGAGTTTCTTTTAGGAACAAATTCATTTGGCGTGTGCATTTATATACCGTCTAATTCCAGGAATCCCTCTGTCTGTGTGCTGCTCAGCAGCAGCTCAGTGAAGCTGGTGTCCTGGGCACACAAAACCCACCTCAGTGTCATTGCAGTCGTTCCAGGGGGTGAGAATCACACCCCATGAATGGCAGCACAATTTATATTTTTCTAGCCTATATGTTAACAATTTTATGGCCCATTCTCATTAAAAAAAAAAAAAAAAAAAAAACCAAAAACTTGTAAATACTGACAACTGCTTCACAGATTGCAAAATTTGTAAAAATGGTATTTTCAGAGCAATTAAGCTTTCCAGGGACTGACATTTGGAAAACATTTAATTTTGAAGACCTGGAAGCATCACTGTCAAACATCAAAAAATCAAATCTCTGTGTGAGTATGACATTCCATAAGCAATGGAGGAGGGCATTTGTTGCCTCCCACAGGCTTACAGGGCTTTTTGCTACTTCCTCTAAGACAAGCTCTGTCCAAGTCGGTTCAGCAGACACCTTGCTTCTTGTTGGGGGAAGAAGGACTGATTCCAAACTAACCAAATCACCATTTTTGTTTAATTTCATTTAAAATCAAGAAAGGCATTTCCCCTTTGTCCATGTTCACACAGATGACAACGTTCTCCTGACTTCCCCTTGGCATCTGTCCCCCACTTCGACAGTGCTTGTAGCATCGTGCTCAGAAACTCAAAGCATAGCCTTTCCCCAGCAGGTCTGTAGTGACTGTAATCTCAGCTGATTGTGAGGCTGCAGCTGCCCCAGAAGTTCTGGGTACAAATGTGCAGCCAAGTGGGACTTTGCCCTGTTCAGCACAGATTGTGTAGGCGACGCTGTCATCGCCCTCTCTGCAGTTCTGCAGTGAATTCTGAGTTATGAGCCTGGCTTTTATCTCCCCTTCCCCTGCCTCTGGCAGTTTAGTTTCAAAGCCGGGAATTGCAGAGGCTGGAACCTTCAGGTTTTGAGTGGTTTTGAGTATGGCATTATCCCAGGAGGCTCCCAGCTGTACCTTCACCTGGATACTGCTGTGATGGAGCTTGACCTGTTCCTTGTCTCCAGGTGCACTGTGGAGCAGATCTCGTGTGGCATGTCAACTCTGTTGGTGACATTACTGGCTTTAGGAGCACATCCTTGTGTTTGGGGAGTGGGGTGGCAGTAAGTGTAGGAATGTTAAATGTACATGGCTCTTAAGCTGGAGACACTGCGAGTCTGCGTGTTTGTGCATGTGCAATGACCAAAGCATAACACCACCAGTTCAAAAACCTTTATAACCCTCTGTCTTTTGCTCTTTGGGGCTTTTTTTTTTTTTTTAATTATAAAGTTTTAAGATATAAGTAAATACCAGCAGCATTTTGTCATCAACTGACAAAATTCATAAAATAAACTCACAAACCTTGCGGGCAAGTCTGCACTTTCCGTACACGTCTGAGTACAGGACAGGAAGGTGTAGCTGGCCCAGCATCCCGCTGCTAGCAGCTCTTCATTTCTGGTGGGAGAATTTCACTGCCTGGCTGTCCTGGCCCCACCACCTTGGGATCTGGAGTTTGGCTGGATCCCTGTGAGTTCCACCTGGAATTTCAAAGTGCAGATCTCAACAGAGTGGCTCCCTGTGATCCCAGTGCCCTCAGGAAAGAGAAGCTCAACATCTCTGCTCTGGGGCACTGGGGAAGGTGGCTTTCAATTGGACCTGGGCAACTCTTGTCCTTTTATCTCTCAGATTCATCAGGGAACTGTATGGCTACTTCTAGAGAAAGTATATTTGCGGGGAATCCTGCCCCACTAGTTTTCTGGCCAAAACCTTGTGCCATGGGAGTTATGATACAGAACTCTTTCATAAGCAGCTTCTCGGTGGTTAGATCTTGGTGTGCCTTGCGGGGTGAGTTACCAGTCAGGGCTCCTGCGGCTCTGAACTGCTAACAGGCCATTATGTCATCATTGTAACTGAAATATTTTCATCCGAGCCGTATCAGTGCAGTGATAAGCACGGAGTGCAGTGGCTAACTGGACCTTGGATGAGCAGAGGGCTGTTTGCACCATGCAAAACGTACAGTGCTATGTTCTAGGCACAGCTGTGTGTGGTTTGTCACCTCTAGCACATGAGGAACATGCTTGAAGTTAATAAAGGGGATGAGGCGCAGGCCTAGCTCTTTTTTCAACAGAGTAGGTTTGCGTACGAGCAGGACTACCTGGGAGGAGAGCATTGCAGGGACTCTGTGGCAGAAGTACAAAGCTTTGGGTAGGGATGAGCTCGAGTGCTGTTCAGAGCACAGAGTGGTGTGAGAGCAGGGGGGTGACCCAGTGTCCCTGTGCTCCCGCTGCGGAGCGGCCGGTCTGTACTGGTACGTGTGTCTGCTCCCGGGGGCTTCCTGCCTGCGGGAGCACTCGGAAATTAAGATGAAAGCTTGTTTTCTGCCTTATTCATAATAAATGCAAGATTCTCCCCTGAAGCACTTGGCATGACTAATGTGCCACATATTCTTGCTATCCCAGAGCGGCAGGCGAGTGCTTCTGCCAGATGGGTGCTTGCAGCACACCTTGGGCCACGCGCTGCCCAACGGCGTCAGGAGCCAAGTGCCGGCGCGGGGCTCCGCACAGACAACTGTGAGCTGGAGCCTTTTGCCCCGGGGCACCTTCAGTATGGCTTTGCTGTTACAGTGCTTGATTTCCACAGAGATGCTTTGAAACCGTGTGAAACGTGTTTCTGTTGTTGTTTTGCTGCACTTTCCCCTTTAAAGCAATTACTGGTGACTGTCTGCGAGGGAGCCGTGGTATCGCACCGTGCGCGCTGGGAAACGCCGTGGCAGCGTGCCCTGTGACTCGGAGCACTCACAGGGTCTCTGGGACCTGAGGCCCATCTCCGTCAGCCAGCACCGAGGTTCTTTTGTGATCCCGTGCAGGGACCCAGGCCCCGCTGTGGGGAGGGAGGTGGCAGAGCTCCCGGCACGGTGCCGAGGCGCTGGGCAAACGCTCCACAAACGAGGAGTCCCTTTGCAAACCTCTCTGTACTTGTCGGTCTCAGGGAGAGCCGTGTCTCTTCCACACCAGGGTGTCCTGGGCTCCGGCCATCCCCCCCAGCACAGAGGGCTGCCTGTCTGTGCGATTGGTGGCACAGCAGCAGAAAATTATGGGCAGAGAGGATGAGCTCTTGGTTTTGGCAGCAGAGGATCATCTGCCCATTTTGGATATGGAGGAGGAACAGCAGCCCTGGCACAGGCCAGCCCTGATCCGCCAAGGGAGCCCTGGCTCCCCCGCCTGCAGCGTGGACAGATGGCTGTGATGGGGGCTGGCCAGGCAGAGAGGGGGCCCACAGACCCCATCGGTCACACAGCCTCGGCTCACGCGCGTCTCACGTGTTACGTGGACCAGTTTAAGGCAGGTGACACTGGAGAGTTTCCATCTTGGATGCTTTGGTTTATAAAAAGCACGTAAGTCTGCGGTGGCTGACAGGTACAGTTTAATTGCACCTGTTCAATGAAGGATATAAGTTACTAAAATTCCCCCAAAAGTTCCCGGTGAAATTCATGCGGTGGTGGCGGTCACTAGACCGTAAACGATGGCGAGCCCAATCAAGCAGATTGAGTTTCACACCAAAAACTGCCTAACACCACATTTTAAAAGCACAGTAACTCCATCCTCTTCAGAGCAGGGAAGGACAATTAGGTGCAGAAAGGTCATCAGCCGACACATCTCTGCCAACCTCAGTTTTATGGTCCCAGCTTTATTCTGCTTTGGTAAGTCCCAAACATTTATGGTCTTGTTTGTTTTCCAAACTGCTGTCACGGTGTCAGGAGCAAACCCTTTTTGTGAACCATCTTTGGGCCCTATGACACAATCAGGAGGAAGCTGAAATAGATGTTTCTCGCACTGAACGGTAAATTCAAAGATTTTCTGCAGGTCTCCCTAATTGGGTAGAGAAGGACTTAGTATGTGGACGTGTAGCCAGCATTGATGTCCGATGGGCTGGAAAGAGCTGTCTACCTCTATACTTTTAGCGTCTCCACTGGCCCAATGCCCCAGAAGCCCTTCTCCGGGTGGGCTGCACATCGCAGATGGGAGCTGCAGCAGGGCCACGCCAGCAGTGCGCATTAGGGTCCCTCTGCAGCCAGAGGAACAGGCGTTGCAGCGAGGGCTCTCTGTGGACCCCGTCAGTGTCCCGGGTGCCAGGCCTGGGACTGGTGCCCTGTGGTGTTGGCACGACCCCCAGGCCCTGGAGAGCAGCCAGGCACTTCTCCCCAGCCTGTCGGCAAACCCACCGACACTCCTGTCTTTTATTTGCCCGCTGCGTCAGCAGAGCGCACTGTTCTTTCCATGTATTGGTGAGAGTACGCAAATGCTGCCAAAATGTTTTTATTTTCAAACAGTAGCATGGGGCAGGACGGGCTGGCCGTTACCTTCAGCAGGAGTGGGGCCCTGAGAGTTTTGCTTGAGGTCAGCACGGAGTTAAGGTTAATAAGCAGAAGTTCGGTATTTTCAGGATCTGCTTGAGTCATCGTCTTCTATATTCCCCTGTTTCTCAACAGGGCAGTTTGTTATGGTTTAGTGGGGTGTGTGTGTGCAGGGAGGGAAACACGGGCCAGATCCTGGCCCTGGGGTGGCTCAGGTCACCTGCAGAACCCAGATTATGAGGACTTTGAAGGGTTTTCAAGGTTATTATACTGAAAAACATGTGCGTCTGTGGCTCTGTGTTGCAGAGGTTAAATGTAGAAGTGATGCTGGTGGGTGAGAGCTGAGTGCTGGCTGGTGCCTGCCTCTCCAGTGAATTTTCAAAAGCTTCTGCCTTTTGTCTTCTCTTGCATCCTCCATCTGGAAGGAGGTCCTGTGTGTTTCACTTTGCAGGTCATCCTGCTGCTGCAGTAAGATGTTGTGGTTTATTGCAAATAGCTGATGTTCACATTTTTATGTGTTGGGGTTTTTTTCAAACGGCCTTCATTGTGTGGTTGAAATGTTAAAATAATTGATATGCCGATAAAACACTACTAGAAGCTCGTAATATTCAAATATTGAAATTAGATTGCTGTATTCAAATAGGAGCTAAATTTCTGCTCTCCCGCAGTTTTATATATATTCATGATCAATAATTCACACCTTGTCGTGGCTCTCAATGTCATTATTTCATATGAAATATAAAAAAAACAACCCTGTTTGCATCTGTTTAAAACATTTTGCTCTGGAGTTTTGCCTTGGCAGAAGCAAAATGTAAAATTATGCAGCTGTGATGGGGTGGGTCAAATTGCCGTACATATTAAAAGAGGAGCTTTTGATCAGCTCCTTCAAGGGTCTGGTATAACTCCATTTATCTGCAGATCTCAGGGGACGCCCCAAGCCCCCAGATAACTGGGGGCTTAGTTAATCAGGGCAGCCAGCTGTCCAGCTTTCCGCCGGGGTAGGGTTCAAGCTCACAGCCCGTCCTCTGCAGCCAGGCCTGCCGCAGCGGCGGATTTGTGTGTTCCCTGCAGCCCTCCAGCCCCGAGGCTGCTCTAGGAAAGCCAGCCAGGCACTCGGGGCTCCTTCCTGGCCCTGCTCAGAGCTGGGGGGTTGCTGATCCATGGCTTGCATTTTTAAACCAGTAGTTTATGTGCACTTGATCTAAATTCTGCTTGGTGTTGGGGGCGCCTTGGTGTCAGGCAGGGTCTGCCCAAAGCTTGCAGGAGAGCCGTGACAAAAAGTTCTGGTTAAAGAGGTTCAGTGTGAGGTTCAGATGTTTGTAACTCAGTGGTATTTCGTGGTTGGCTCCTCGGCTGAAGGCACAGCACGTTTCTGTGGTGCAGCTCTGACAGAAGTATTGCTCCGGGGATTTTCAGGACAGACGCGTTCCTACAGGGTGATAAATAGGAAACCTCGTGATGCTTTTTTTACAGGATGGAGGTGTTTTTCAGAGGGTTTTTTTACAGCTTGTTCATGATGCCTCCACATTCAAATTCCTAAACTTCACTAAAATTTTAGTTGACTTTTTCTTTTTTTAATGAACCCCAACTGTTCTCCCCAGCCTGCATATGTACTGAGACAGAGAGAGCCGGGAGTTTAATTTCATTTTGCCACAGTCACTTAATTCTTTTTTGATTAAGCTGCGAGTACAAACGAGCACGGGCATCCCGCTCGCTGCCCGTATGGCAGGGGCTGCTGTGCTCCCGCTGCTCCAGGGAGCCCGGGAGGGCACGGGTAGCACGCCAAGCCGAGGTGGCAGGCGAGTGGAGCTGGGGTGTGCAGCACTAGGCCTCCCTGCACTGGGGCTATCTACACCCGCTGCTTTTGGCTTTTCAGTGCATAGGAGATGTGCTGAGCTGGGGGTCCTCCTTGAGAGCCTCCAAAGCGCTGGTGGATCTGCAGGGCTCTCCAGATCCTGGAGTGTTCTTCCTCTCCTGTAGCTGCCCAGCTGTTTGTCCAGGTGTTTTTTCCCAGTCTTTTGTGTGGCGAGCAGCATCCTCCAGCTCATCACTAGGATTTTACCGGGTGCAGAGCAAACCTGGGCAGCGTCTCCTCCTCGTGTTTCCGTGCAGCATTTATCCGAAGCGGAGCAGCCCCGCGCGCTGCTCGGGCGTGCTGCTGTGCAGGGCCGTTCGGGACCCAGCAGGGCATTATCAGGCAGAGCATGAAAAGCCTTTTCTCGTCCCCCCCCCCGCCTGGTTGGAAGCCCACGAGCAGCCCCGGCCGAGGCCGGGCGATGAATCGAGCGCTGCCGGCCGGCCCGCAGGCTCAGGTGGTCGCCAGCCCCCGGTGTCGCTGAGCCCTTTCAGCAATTTGTCACGCCTGGGTCCGCTCCCGCTGCGCCAGCACGTGCCAGCTCCGTGTCGGAGGGGCTGCTGCCAGACGGGCGCGCAGCCCCCGCCGCCCCCGGCCGGCGCTCGCCCGGCATCGCGCTCCGCACGGCCCTGGCAACAGCCGAGCGCCGAGGAATCGGCATCTCCATAATGAGGAGTGAATGGCATCCGTCAGTCCCTTTAGAATTGGGCCCAGGCGTGTGCCTCCTCTCCGAGGAAGTTTGGCAGCCTATTCATTAACAAGAGTCATCAGGAGTTCAGCCCATAAAGGGGAGGCAGCCCCGCACGCCGCGGGCTGGCGCTGTCAGGAATGCGTTCTCCCGGGCTTCGGGCAGGGCAGGAAAACTGAGCAAATAACGCTGTCAGCAGGTGCAAAGGCTGAAATGCTGGCTATTGATTTTCTTTCTTCAGGCTTCCACGGGAAGTTTATAAGAAGATTTATCACTTATCAATCGTCCTCTGCGAGCATTAAAAGCAAAATTCTTCCTTTCTTTCTTTTCCCTTTGTTGCCACCACGCCTGCAGGAACTCACATGCAACGAAGACGTGCTTTCCTTATTCCCTTCGAGGTCGACACTAGACCATCGTCTCCTGGCTTTAAGCACTGCTTTACTCTGGTTTTTTTTTTTAATAGTGTTTCAGAGTGGTTTTGTTAATGTACTGTAAGTCACAAATGGCACTTCAATATTAATTAGTAATGCTTTTCAATTCTAAATACCCTCACCTGCATTCTGTTGTCACTGGTGTTATTCTCCTGCTCCTAATTTCTAAATTCAGCTTGGCCTTTGCTCCCACCGAACAGCCTTGCGGAGCTCGAGTGCATTTCCCCATAACAGAAACACAATGAGGCGCTGAAAACTTTTGTTTCCACTGAGGAAACGGAGAATGAGATGTCATCCTGGCTCCTGCGAGCCCTAATTCATAAAGTCATACGTGAGGCTCTCCAGCCCATTGTAGATTTGTCCCAGGCGTTATCCTGTTATTGGAAGTGTATGATTCACCTTCTGAGCAGACAGAAGCTGCACACAAAAGGGGAAGATTTGCTTTCTCCGCTGTGAAAGGCTGCCGCAAGCAGGGGTCCTATTAAGACAGCTGGAAAGTTGCTTCAGCTTGTTACGCTTGTAAGTTTTATTGGTGACTGGTTTTTGATTACACATTTGAATGCTGTGTGTTCCAGGTTGCCGAGTTTTAATTAAAAGGCAATAGTCTCGATGTTAGCTCGCTTTGTTGTCTGCATTATTCAGGCCATAGTGCATGCAAGTTGTGGGCTGGGTTTGTCCGCTGTGCATCATTTATTTGGGATACATAAGGTTGCACCTTCTAGCACCTGCCCTAAATATAACCGTCACGCTTTTGGAATTGTGTTTATTGTGCTTAATTTCTTCTAAGAAGTCCAGTGATCAAATGAATGTGGGGGGGTTGTACCCGTCTGTCCTGTAGCTTTTTTTCTCCTATCTAATAACTTTTCTGGTCATTGGAACAGGAATACTGTGTGCCAGGAGCTTCCTGTAGTGCTGCAGCCTGTCTGTGACGGTGGGTTTTGGTCTGGGGCTTTGCTCCTGTGCTCGGCACCTCCCAAGTCACAGCTTCTCAGTCAGGAAGCTCAAAGGTGTTACCCTGAACTTGCAGCCCTGAATGTATCTGCTCCTTGTTGGCTCCCACTCAGAACCATTGGGCAGTTCTGGTCCGGTTCCCTGGCCGTTCCAGCCTAGTCAGTGTGGATATGGGGCTGGGGGCTGGTGCTCGGGGATGCCGTGGGACAGCCTTGAGTTCTGCACACACCTTTCCTTAACGGGGCATTGCAGCTATGAGGAGAGAGCTCTGTACCTTGAAGCCATCATCCAGAACCACAAAGAAGTGATGACGTTTGAGGATTTTGCCGCTCAGGTCTTCTCTCCCTCTCCCAGCTACTCCCTCAGTGGAACTGGTGAGTCTCTGCACATTATTCTTCTCTGTAGCCCCAAGAAGCACTTGAGCAGCAGATGTACACCTGTTTTTTGTAGATAAATGCTTGCAAATTTAAGAAGACTGTTCTTCCCCTGAATCAACTAATGAATATCAAAAGGAATGATGACATTCATTTTAATTTGTTTTGCATCAGAGCTATTCACACTGCTCCTTTCTTCAGCTATCCTGTTAACCCCCAACTCCAGCGAGGTTAATGAACTTTCTCGCAGTGATGGGCTCGGGCTCATTCAGGACTCTGGGTTCTTGCTGAGCTGGGAATATGTTGTTCAAAAGCGAGGCCTGAATCGGGGCTCACTTATCAAAAATAGTTCCTCACAGGGGAAGCTGCTGCTAATGCTAAATGGGGATTATGCTGCTGAGCTACCAGGGTCAGGGATTAATGCACAAGAAACGCAGGAACGGGAATCACAGCGGCGTGCGGGATGCGGGCGCGTCCCTTCAATGCAGGCGAGCGCATTGCAGGCTGCCCTGCAGCACCTGGCCTAGAGCCTCTGCGGGGTTTGTGATGGGGGTGTGGGTGTATGGGGTGGGTGTGTGGGGGTGTGCGTGCACATCAGTGCTCATCAGTCATCGGCCTGCTGAGAGGTGACAGCATTGTGCCGAACTCCGGGAATTTATTCCTCATGTGCCTTGTGGAGGGTTAGGTTAGTGTGCAGTCACAATCGCTGCCCAGCTGGTTTGACTGAGTTTAAGTGAACCTCTCCTGAAAGGGAGCTGTTGGCTCAGAAGTGCACATTTCTAGTGCCTTCAAAATGTGGTTTTTTCCAGCATCCAGAGAGTATCTGGTCACTGTGTGCTGGACTCCCTAACAAAGATTCCTTAATCCGTCATTGACACTCCTAGGGTGACACTGGCACTTTCTAATCATTCCCTGCTTCTCTTTTGGATTGTTGAATAGATTACTTCCAACCTGTATAAACGTTGCAGGACATCTGCTCTATTTCTCTTTAGCCCAACTTGTTAGCAGATATCTTCCATCTAAACTGAAACACTGAAGGAAGAAATTAAATTTGCTCAAATAAATCACTTAGGAATAAAACCAGCCGTGCAGCATTGTCTAGCGTTGCTGGCTCCGATCCTGGCGTGCTCGGAGCTTTGTGAGGAGATAAGAGGCCTGTGCTGGCCGGGCAGTGGTGGCCAGGAGCAGCAGGCAGAAGGCTTTGGAGATAAGCGCTGGCAGGAGGGGAGGAAGCTGGGGCCATTTACATAATCGCGCCTCTGCGTCCTGGAGAGGCGTCGGGGAACACGGGATGGATCTATTGATCTCTGCTGAACTGGAATACTAAACAACGCTAGGAAAGCTTATAACTTAAAGCTTTGATTAATGTTTCCTACATTAAAAAGTAGAACAGCTGTGCATTAAATTCTTTTATACACTCTGCCAAAAGTCTGAGACAAAAAAATCGCCCGTTTCAATAGGAGCGCAGCGCGTGCCCAGGGTTGGTTGTTAGCACTTGAATCATTTATCTGTCAACGTATCAGCAAATAGAAATATAGATATAGAGGTCTGTTTTAAACGTTTTGCTCTGTGCATAGTTCTGTTTCATTTTCATGTTGTTCTGAGCACACGGTGTTGTGTCAGACGTGGTTCAGCAGGGCAGACCTCTCAGCAGCCCCACTTTGTGAAGGATAAGCTGTGTATGCCAAACACAGTTAAAGTGTTTCCCAGTAGCTGAGCATTTCAGAACACTGTTAAATCAGGAGTACCCGGGTATGATTTAATTATTTTAATTGCTTTTAAGTGCAAAGCCTGCCCCAGTCAGGTCCCGATTTTCAGACTTCTGAGCCTCAGAATTAATTTCCCGCTCATGAACTGGAGGCCAGCCATGACTTCTGGTGTCAGAATCTCCGCTTCAGAGAGTCTCCTCACATTACCTGCTGATTCTCCTGCATATTTAGTCAGTGGTGAGCAGGGGCAGTGTCAGCTGTGGCCATGGGGATGTGTTTTCCATCAGATGCCCCTCAGCAGTCAGCAGGGAGGCTGGATGCAGCCCCGGCAGCTCCGCTGTTCCCCAGCCAGGCCTGCTCCAGGAAGAGATCCACCTGTCCTGCACCTGCAGGAATCTCCTGTCTGCCACTTAGGAATACGGAGGGCATTTTTCTATTCTGAAACAGAAAAAATGAGTCAGGGAGCAGTAAATAAAAAGAAGCATTTTTCCCTGAAGGAGTGATCAGGCACTGGCACGGGCTGCCCAGGGAGACACTGGGATCCCCATATCTGAAGTGTTCAGGAGCTATCAGGATGTGATTTTGGGGTGATGATGGTGGTGGCAGGTTGGCCACTGGACTTGTTGATCTCTTCCAGCCTTGGTGATTCTGTGGGATGCATGGAGCTGGCACAGGTGGCAGTACAAGCCAGCTGGTACTGCTGACCCTGCCGAGCATAAACTGCTCAGGTAAATTTAAGATTCATTCTCATCTGATCTGATTCTTACAGTGCCCCTCAAGTGTGATCCTGTCGGTGCTGCGAATGCATGTGTGCAGTCGAGAGGGTCAGGGAGTAAGGGTGCTGCTTATCACAGTGCAGGGCGCTCTCAGGAGTTAACACAGTAAGGAGAAAGCAAACACAGCTCCCAGTGAATGTTACTGGGGTATCACTGACTACGATAGAATTACTGGAACTGGATGTTTGTGTTTTCTGATGCTGCCCCTCGGAATACACCCCCAGACTCATGTGGGATGTGGTTTTCCTGCCCTGGTTTAGTCTCCCTGTCACTGGTCTTGCAGGTGCTTCATTTTCTGCAGGAAAATGGTCCAGTTGATCTCCTTTGCTGTTTCCAGGAGCAGAGCCTTAAACTCCCTGTATGGATTATAGATAGGCCCGATATCTTCAGCGTTGAAAGTGCAGCCGTGTAGGCAGAATGGCCATCCCCGAACTCATTTAGGGGATGTGCAGATTAGGAACAAAAGCCGAGAATACGGCCCTTTGTTGTTAAACTGGTGCATTACATGCTGTATTTTAATTAGGCAGGGTTTGAGAGGCAGCCCAGGAAATCCTCCATAATCCAACACTATTGAATTATTCTCATCCTTTCCCTCTGCAGATTTCTCTCCTTTTAGTGGACAGGCTTTAAGCTGCTGTTCTTGCTCCCTCAGCCAAAACCAGAAACAGTTATTCAACAAAATGTTTGTGTGTCCTTTAAAAAAATTGGTGAAGCAGAAGTGGGCAGAGCAGTGCCCCGACTTCAACTGCCTCTGTGGCTCATAGGGGTTCTTTGGGGCTTGGGGCCTGTTTCTCTGTAAGATCAGCAGCCAGAAGCATGGTGTTAGCCTTGGGAAGTGAAAGGAGACGGATATTCCAGGATAACTCTCTAGTCATAGCTTTCCCACCACAGGGATTCTGTCCGAGGGATTCGTGCTTGCCAGGGCAGGTTCCTGCTTTCCAGGGAACCCCGGAGCTGAGCGCTGCCGCCGGCGCCTCAGGGGTTAATGGGAACGGGCACACTTGACTGCTGAGAGGACTGATCTAATCACTGCCATATCCAAGTGCATCTGTTCACCATGAGGTCATTCTTGTGCATGCTAATGACTTGGAAAATAAAGCACAAAGCTCAACGTTATCAGGGAGGATATAGTGTAAATCTTGGCTCTTTTAGTTGCTAATGGATAGTGTGGAATGGGCAGGGAAAGCATCTCTGATTCTTGTGTTCCAGCTTAATGTTTTTAAAGCATCCTTTTCAGTGGAGCATCAGAAAAACTGCTGGAAAACTTGGACATGTGGTATCTGTTGATAAATGGATTCTTTAATGAATATTTTGGCATTGCCCAGGAGCAACACTTGAGTCAAGGAACTATAGAGGTTTTCAGCATTCCCTGGTTTTAAAGCCTCGGGAGCTGTGCCTGCTGATTTACATAAAACCGAGATTTTGCAGCCTTTTTGTTGCAAAGGTGACACATGCTTTTCTTTTGTCTCTGGACTTTTACATGCGTAAAGTTCTTGTAGAAAATATCTGAATGTACAGCAAACAGGATCTGGTTTATTTTAAACTACTTTTTGTTCAGTGCTGAGCTTTATCTTTCCTGCTTTAAAGCAGAAGGATTATTTGAATTGGACATGTAGATTTTAAAAGATATTTTTGACAGAAACAAAACCAAACCCAGAGTAACTCTTGTTTTAAACAGGACTGATGCTTTTTGTAACAGTAACTGAGCCGAGGATTCCTTTTGCTTTGGTTTGGTTTTTCTGGGGTTTTTTTACTACTTTGGGGTTTTTGTCCTTTTATCTTTTCCCTTGAAACTCTGTAGGGTGTTTTGTCAGATCTGTGTCCAGGTTCTGTGTATATATATATATATACTAGTTTTGCCTATTTTCCTGGAAATATTAAAAGCATACATATCTGAAACTGAGTAGCTATGCCACGGTATCACAGCACGTGTAGTGTGTGCCAGGGGTAGGGTTTGATCTGTGTGTCAGTGTTGCCTGAAACTGAACAATTTGTTTCTAATATATGGGATTTAGGAAATTCCTGACTGTCCTGGTTACTTGTACGACAGGGAATTGTTGCTAGCATGGAGCATGTGTGAGGTCTGCTGGGTGCGGTGCTCAGCAGGTGAGATGGGACACTGCAGTGCTGTCATGGTGGTGGAGGTTGTCCAGGCAGCGAACAAAGAGGAAAAGCTGAGGGGAGTGGAGCAGAGGAGACAGAAGAGTTACCACAGGAGGCAGGACTCTAGGGCTTTCTCTTCTTCCCCGTTCCCTGTGAGGACTATTCAGGATGAGGCATAGGGACCTGTCTGTCTTCCCTGTTTAATCCAGGTAGTTCCTCATCCTCGGCAGACTGGAGCCTGTCCCAGCTGGGCTGCCCTTGGGGAGCCCCTGCAGTGGCACCAGCAGATTTGGGAGCTGCTCCTTGCCTGTGTGCTCTTGGTTATCAGTGCTCCGTCCATAGTTTTCCTTGCCTGAGTGTCCCCGTGAGGGTCAGGAATGGTCTGGCATTAAGCAGGGCACGGTCATGGTTACCACAAAGCGTTGGGGGCAGCAGCTCTGTCCCCCCTCCAGCTCCTGCGGCTGAACAGGCTGATGCAGGTGTATGCCCAGGAGCCCAGGCCTGGCTCCGGAGGGTCCAGATCCCTGCAGAGCCCTAAGGAAGTGGCTGCCTGCTCAGTGTGCTGGGGCCGTCCCTTGTGCCACCACTGAGGGCGGACAGTCCAAACTTGTCTGCCGAGGCTGGGCAGGTGCTGGGACTGCTTCCCCTCAATCCTGGTGTTTCCTCGGGATCGCCAACAGTGAGGGGGTGAAAACCACATCAGGGTTCTCAGCCTGGCCTCGTGCCTTTTCCATGTAATTGATTGGCTCAGAGGGCACTCCCCTAGCTACCGGGAGAGGAGGTGGTGAGAGAGGGCTCATCCCAGCAATCAGCACTGGGATGGGCGAAAATAGGAGTTTGATGGGCCTGTCTCTTCTGCCAGGTGACAGCTCCAGCTGCTCGAGCTGTCAGCTCAGAGAAGGCTCCAGGCAATGTGGCCCTTTCCCATTTTCCCTCTGCACAGAGGCGGGGCAGAGCCAGTCCTGTGGCCTCGTGCTGAGGGCTCAGGCTTCCCTGCCTGTCACACCCCCATAACCCCCAGCACCTGGTGGGGTCCCCCTGGCTGAGGCTGAGCCTTGCAGAACTAATCAGCAGCTGCTCCAACTTGTGAGTACATAAACTTCAGTGTGTACATTTCAGGCTTATTTCCAAGTCCCTGAAACCGTGGAGGCCTGCAGTGGTGCCAGGCTCTCCCACCTGAGCTGGGAGCTGTGGGTGCTGTTTTAGGGTCAGTTCTGCCCCTGGTTAACCTCTAGTGTCAGATTCTCTTACTGTGTCACAGCTTTCCAGGGCACTGCAGGATGTGTGCGGCTTTGATTAACCCAGCTTCAGCTATCCACGGGCTCTTCCACGCAGACTCAGGATGCAGCTTACAGTGTACTTTGAGCCTGTCTTTGGGACAGACACAGCAGGAATGCTGTGCAGCTTTACTACAATGATTCTCTCTGGAATTTTATTACCTTTGCATTTACTAGGAAGGAAAACAAAGATTTCCACAGACCTATCCTGGCTGAAAGGTTAATGGGGGGCTGGAACAGGTCACAGCCTATGTGAAAACTTCATGGGTCTTCTTAAGTACCAATCTTCAGGGTCCTTACAGGTCATGGTCTTACCCACCCTTGCTTTCAGGGGTTTTCACTGCTTCATGAGCAGTGGGTAAAAGGCCATTCCTAGAGCACCTGCCCTGGGGAAGAAACCAGATTTGTTCTGTGGACTGGATTTAAGATGCAATACACCATCTCTCTGTAGCTTCTGCAAGGTAACCCTGCATTTAAAGTGCTTTTATCTATATTCTTAACTCTGTTTTTAATCCCTCCTGCAAGAAATGTGTTTTAAAAGCTTAATGCTCTCTCAGCAGCCTTACCTGTGAGAGGCCCTCCAGTGTGTGTGTCTTGTCTGAGTGCAGGTGTGTGACTGCTCATGGACAGCTTTTGTGCACTCAAGAACTTCCCCATCTGGGAAATTTATGTGGCATGGGGATTGCTATGCTGCTCACTTCCTGGGGTCTTAACCTGGCTGTAGTGTCGCAGGGAGTTTAGGTCCCTGTGAAGCTTTAGATTTTACTCAGTTTGAAATGGTGTGACCAGGAACAGTGCTGGAGGTGGAGCTGAGACGTGAAGGAGCTGCATGCCACCATCCCATGGCAGCAGCTTTGGCAAAAGCTGAAGGACAGTGATTATTCATTCAAATTTTTGCCAACATTCCTTCCCTTGTTTCTTTCAGTCCTCAGACCCAAGGAGGAAGCACGTGGCTCCATATTTCTGCAGGTTCCTGAGGGGAGCTCCCCTTCCGGCCTTTAGTGAGGTGTGCTGTGTCGGGTCGGCACGAGCGCAGCAGTCACGGAGTACTGGTCCTGCACTGACACGCTTTTGTTCTCTCCCTTTAGATTAGAGTGTTAACGCTCTCGGTACAGTAATGGCCGCAGGTAAGAGCAGTGCTTCCCGCAGGCCCCTCTGCTGCTGTGCCTCATCACTAACAGCTCTCCTTCCCCTGCTCCTCCTTCTCCCTTGCTGCCTCTGCTCTGTGTTCAGCTCTACCTCCTGTGCTCCATGCACGCCTCATGCCTCCTCTGCTCTGCCTCCTCTGTGCCTCGTGTGCTCTGAGTGCAGTTCTGCCTCCCACACTCGCCTCCCACAAACTCCTCACGGTTCTGCCTCCCATGAGCCGTGTACACTAATGCCCCCCGCGATCCGCGTGCGGCAACGCTTCCCGCACGCAGTAATGCCATCCGCGATCCGCGTACGGTAATGCCAGCACGCGGTAATGCCACCCGTACACGGTAATGCCTCCCGCGATCCGCGTGCGGTAACGCCTCCCGCGATCCGCGTGCGGTAATGCCACCCGTACGCGGTAATGCCTCCCGCGATCCGCGTACGGTAACGCTTCCCGCGATCCGCGTGCGGTAATGTCGCCCGTACGCGGTAATGCCTCCCGCAATCCGCGTGCGGTAACGCCTCCCGCGATCCGCGTGCGGTAATGCCGCCCGTACGCGGTAACGCCTCCCGCGATCCGCGTGCGGTAACGCCGCCCGTACGCGGTAACGCCTCCCGCGATCCGCGTGCGGTAACGCCGCCCGTACGCGGTAATGCTTCCCGCGATCCGTACGCGGTTATTATTTTTTTATTTCTAATTTGGTTCAGCTTGTCCTTTTGGAGAAAACTCTATTATTTTGACCATCTGCCATTCTGCCTCACTACAGGAATGTCAAGTACACCACCTCCCTCACAGCCCTTCCCTCCCCCACACTTTTCTCCCCAGCCAGTAGCACCACAGGTTTTGTTTTTAATCCAAAATTGACAGCTCCGCATTTTTCACAGAAAATGCCTTTACAGGCTAAGTCACACTTTTCACCTTTTTAAAATGTGCTATTTCCCCTCAGTCAGTTGTCTCAAAGAACCAATCTGGTACATATGGGCTGTCTTTGAGATGCAAACACAGGGCTGCAGGCAGGCTGAGGGGACTCACACTTGGGGCTGTGCTGCTGCTGTTCCACTCCTGCTTTGAGTCACTCAAACACCCAGAGCTGCTCAAGCAGAAGGACAGGTTACACCTCACCTTGGAAGTGCAGCAGAGAGCCAGGTCTTTGTCCTCAGACAGCCAGCGAGGACTAATTCTGCTTCCACACTGACCCATGGCCATGTCCCCATCCGTCCTGCCCCACCCACTCCTACTCACCTGTGCCCGAGGGACAGCTCAGCCACGGGCAGCCTCAGCCAAGGCCCTAGCTGCACTTTGGGGCATTTTGTGCATGCTTGACATTTACCTGGACTAGGAAAGGTGAAGGGAGGATTGAAGAGCCACAGCCTGGCCAGCTGAGATTGGAGTCAGTTGTTGCACTGGAAGTAGGTCTGTGTTGCAAAATACAACCATCCCTCAGGCATTCAGAGGGGGTGCCACCAGTGCCCGCCTTCGGAGTGAGCTCAGAATGTCCTTGTGCTCTCCCTGCCTTGGCTGCGAGGCTGTTCCTCCCTCCTACCTGTAATAAAAAACTTGTGTTTACACTTCGGGAGAGAATTGCAACATGGTTTAAAAATATTGTATCCTGAGGGAGGTGATGAAACAGTGTTCCCCTGGGAAATGCCTTGGGACAGGTCCAGCCCTCAGCAGCAGGGCAGGGGTGGGTCCCTCGCAGCAGCTGCACCTGGTTTGGTCATTAGTGTCTCATTTAATGACCATGTGCTCACCTGTTCCCCCTCAGCCAGCCTGGGCAGGCCTGGCCTCTGGGAAATAACCAACAGGTGACTCCAGTAGACAACAAAGCATAACCCCACATACCCACAGCCCACCCCCAAGACCCTTCCCCAGTGGTGGCCATAAGCCACCAGTAACAAGGGTACTTGTTACATAGTGGAAGAAATTGTGATTCTTTAGGATTTTTCCAGAGGTTAAGGCACCTTTCAGGGAGAGTTGTGTGCCAGTCTTCACACTGGAAATCCCAGGAGAAGCTGGGAAGAGGCGAGGGGAGGGGCAGCGCTGTGCCACGCGGTTATTCCGAGGTACACAGGCTGTGCTGTCCTGACCTGGGTTCCCTGCCTGCTCTGTTTTCCAGGCTGCCTCACCTCAACTGCAAGTGCTGACCTCACTGTCACCATCGGCGTCGAGCTGGCAGAGCCACCCTCGCCCACTCTGCCACATGCCTCCAGGAGCAGGGTCTCGGGGAAGCTCTGCCGCTCCACCAGTGCCCTCAGCAAGGCGTCCAGCTGAGGTCCTGGAGCACAGAGCTGCGGCCAGGGCACCTGAGCACAGATCAGAACAGGCAGTTCTGGGCGAACACATCTTGAAGGGGCCAGGCAAGGGGTTTGCTCTGTGAAACGGCCTTTCCCCAGTCTGGACAAATATGGCTGGGGATTGGGTGTCACCTGTGTCACCATCACCACTGCACTGGCACAAAGTGAGCGAGGGCCCCACGCCCCTGCCTGCAGGTGCCACAGCCAGAGGTCGTGAACCAGCACTGAAACCAGTTATTTAATGTACCCTTAGAGTATTGCTGTAGTCATTCCAGGCAGCACTTACCTGTGCATTAGGGAATTTTTTCTAAATAGAGGTTTTCCCGTGACTAGCCAGGTAGCAAATGTTCCCTGCTGGAGCACAGGTGGGTGAGGGAGGAGCTCTCCAGTCAGTGCTGTCCCGCTGCGGGAGCGCCGTGGCCTTTCCGTGGTGTGTGCGATGGCTGTGCACTGGAACTGCTCCCTAGAGAAACAAAAGTAAGCAAATCCCTCTTAGAAGAGCAAAAGCCACACTTTTGCCATGACGCCTTCCCAGCACAGTGTAAAGAACTGGGTAACCCCCTCACCTTGTCCCAGCAGGCTGTGACTCGTCTCTAGCCAGAGGACAACACAGCTGAAGGCTTGTGAGGACTCAGGGTGTCATCCCGGCACCTGCTGTAGTGAGCAGAGCTCCTGTTGGCAGTAGCTGATGTGTTTTGGTCTACACATGTTGTAGGTTAATGGGGTGAAAATTTTTATAGTTAAATCCCCAGTATTTTAAAGCAACAGAAATCTGAGATCAAGCAGCCACAGAGCCCTGTCCTGCTGCTGCTTGGTTGCTCCTGGCACTCACACGCACACCTCCCAATGGAATGGGAGTTGCTTTAAGCAAAGGGATTGTGTTTTTTGGGAAATGCCCCGTTGGGCCCCCATTTGTTTTTGCACTTACACTTGGTGTTATGGCTATCTGTCTGTCTGAGTGCCAGCACCTGGCCAGGGCCCCCCCTCTGCCTGTAGGGCATGTTCCTGCCATGACCAGTGATGCTGAGGTAGCCCGGGCTCTGCCGTGTGCTCTGTGCCCGAGGGGCAGCAGCTCAGCCCTGGTGCCCAACAGGAACTCACCTGGTGCAGCTGCAGGAAGGAGCCTCCATCACTGAGGGCTTGGACAGCTGGTTTGATTTTCTGCCTCACAGTTGGGTTTTGCTTTCTGTTGATTTTCTGTCAGTGAAGGAACCTAGAAAATAAAACATGTAAATTTATTTTACTTTCAGGGCCAGACAGCAAGTCCACTAGCTACTTATCCAATAGCTGGTCTGAAACAATTTCAAAGGCATCCTTCTGAGTAAGGAGCCCTTTCTCCTTAGAGCAATATGTATCTCTAATTCAGGGAAGAATTAAAACATTGATGAAAATCATGTTTTCCTGATGTCAAAAACTATTAATTTGTATAAACTCTGCTGTGGTTTTGCACCCTGAACTGGATGACAAAGCCACTCTGTTACCCCTCACCAAATTAATAAATCTTTGCTCACAATAAAATTTCTCCCCAGAGCAATAAAAGGCGGTACCTGTGTGGTGTGTACGGCGGCGGGCGGGAGGTGCCAGGGCTGAAACTCCGGTGATGCCGGTGGTGCTGCCTGGGCCCGGCTGCTGCGGGTGTGCAGGGCTGGCTCACAGGGGGCAGGGACAGTCCCTGCCGGACGTGGGTTCTGTCCCTCTCTGCTGGGGCCGCAGCTGCAGGAACAGCCGCCGGGTGCGCAGCCGGCAGCGGCGTTCCCAGACTGGAGCGCTCTTGAGGAGTTCACACCATGCTGTGACTGACACAGGGGCACCCACAGTCGCACCCTGTGGGCCCCATATGGCAGCAGTGCCCTTTGCCACCCTTGCAGGGTGGCACCTCCTGCCAGCCGGGCCCTGCCCAAGGCACCAAGCACAGTGACACACCCTTAGGGCCCCCAGAAGCCACTGTCCATAATCTGCTTCCCTGCGATGCCTCATGGCCCATGCACCCGCATCAGCATTAAAAACAAGAGGTTTCTAATGGCCATTTTCTACTCAAGAGACATTCCTTAAGCAAATGCAGGGGGCTGCACTCAGCCATGATGATGTCTGAAAAGACACCTGGAAATCTCCCTTCCTTTGCAGAAGAGCCACAGCAAAGTCCACTCCTAAATTGCTTTCAGGTGCTCTAGCCAGAAATGGAGTTAATCCAGACGGCTCCAGATTAAGCTCCATTTGCAGAAATAACTGTGCACACACTAATAATGAGTGTTGGAAACCCAGGTTCCACTTACCTTTCCAGGGAGGATCCCTGCCCCAGGCCCAGCACCACCACGCTCATGTGGATTTGGAGAGTGGGGCAGGGCCAGCTGCTCTGCAGACCAGGGGTCACTGCTCAGGGGCTGCGCTGGCAGCACTCTGAGCCAGGCGGTGCCCCTCACCAGGGCTGGCACAGCCGTGTCCCCGCTCTCCCGGCCGCAGGCGGGCGCTGGGCAGGCCCCGGCCGGAGTGCCGAGGGCACGCGGCTCCCGCACAGCTCGGTGCCCGGCACAGCCTGGTACCGGCACCCGTGGGGGCACCGGGGCCCCGCCAGGCAGGACACAGCCCCGGCCAAGGGGCTGCAGTGGCGCTGGTGAAGCCAGCCTGGCACGGGACAGGAACATGGGCCCAAGGCACCCCTACCCCCCCAGCTGCGGCAGCGGGCACAAAAACGGCATTAAGAATCATTTACTAAATTAAATAATATATAGACTAGGTTATACTTACCATGGAGTCCCAGAATGGATTGTGTTGGAAAGGAACTTAAAGATCATCTCATTCCACGCTTGCCATGGGCAAGGACACATTCCACTATCCCAGGCTGCTCCAAGCCCAGTCCAACCTGGCCTGGAACGCTTCCAGGGATGGGACAGCCACAGCTTCTCTGGGCAATCTGTGCCAGGGCCTCACCCACCCTCACAGCCAAGAATTTCCTCCCAATATCCCCTCTAATTATACCTTCCTTCAGCTTTAAGAACATTTTTTACAAACATTTGTATAGGTATTATCTTATTCCTATACCTATTAATATGCTTTCTATAACTATACAAAACACATTAGGTATCGCATCGTATGTTCTATATATTATATACTACAGTATTTCAAATTATATATCTAACATTTGATATTATGCATGTCTATATGTTTATATTAGCTAGAATATATATTATAGGTATTGAATTCCCACAGATACAATGTGTATCTATTATTACGTTAAGGATAATAGATGCAATCTGTGATCTATAATCTATGTATAATACAAGGTATATAATGTGATATGCATTATATAGTATACAATGTATTATATCATATGTGCACTATATTTTTTATCTTATTAATACCTGGTTTTGAATATTAAATTTTAAATATAAATATAATATTTTTCTCCAAAAATGGGTTATAGGTTACATAAATACAACATATTACTTTTACATTATACATGTATATCATGTATATCTACATATGCACACATCCCTGGTATATATTTTAGCTATATGTACATATCATGACATAAACTATAACATTACTTTGCAAACTGTAATACTGTGTGCATCTATATGCAGTATACTTTTATTTAAAATGCATATAAGAAAACTATGTAAATTGTATCATCAATGTATGAATTCAGTATAACATTATATAATGAACATGTAATATTTATGTATTTATATATTAATAATATATAATTACATATATTATATATCTATAATATTAATATACATATTAATATTATGTATTTATGTATATATAATGTGCATCATGGAATATTCAGTGCACCATATACATACAATAACAGTATTTTAGTATTTAGTATGATATGTATGTATAGTGGCTATGCCAGGTGTGCACACATATGTGCACCTACACTCTGTCCTCCACAGCACACAAAACCTCCTGTCAGACAACAGTGTTTCATTACAACAACATTTGTAATGTGTCAGTAATTAGGTATAATGCATATATGGTATTATGTACTGCAGATAATGTATGTAATATGCATTGTCTCACTGGCAATATATAACAGACATATATTAGTATACATTGTATAATATAATATGCATTGATATAACATGTAATATATTATACACTATCTACATATTCTGAAGTCTACTTATATAAATCATCTATATAGAATATACTGCTATAAAAGGAATATATTTTTTATATTTATTTTATCACAGAATCCTAGAATAGTTTGGGTTGGAAGGGAGCAATAAAGCTCATCTCATTTCAGCCCTCTGCCATGGGCAGGGACACCTTCCACTATCCCAGGGTGCTCCAAGCCCCATCCAACCTGGCCTTGGACACTTCCAGGGATGAGGCAAATGCAAAATATAATTTATTGTATGTAATAAATTCTGATTTCTTCTGTGTGTGTGTAACTAAACCAGAACCTCCCCGCTCAGACACTCCCAATTGTACAGCATTTTCCTCACATTTGTCATTGAACTGGTTTTGCACTACAGGCAATTTCCCTCTAAAAAACTGTAAAATGAGCCAATAAAAACACTGTGGTCCCACACCCTGAGAAAGCAGAACCTGTTCTAACCTGCACCCAAGCCATGCTGCTTGTCTCCCCCAGCCCAGTGCCCACTGCAGCACAGGCAGAGCCTTTGCTCTGGTTAAATCCTCCCTGTCACTCACCCTCCCCATTCCCTAAGAAAGGCTGACAAGCCTCAGCAGAGCGGCACAGCACAAGAGCCAGGCGGGAGCAGGCTGGGCTGTGCATGCCCTCGCCTTCAGAGCTGCGAGGGGACTTTATTAGAGCTTAAAAGGAGTGATTCTTTCCTAAGAGGAACAGGTGGTTTAACTGGACCTGGCTGCTGGAAATAATGTCCCAATTACCGTGTCGGGAGGATGCAGTCCTAGGAGGGTCCCTGTGCCGCTGTGGGGCTCCCGCTGCCGCCGCTGTGCCCAGCTCTGCCCGGCTTCGGTCCCTGCCTGCCTGCTGTGGAGAAAACAGCACAGTCAGAGCAGTGCCGGGGGCAGCCCAGCACTCGGATCCAGTGGCACAGGTTAGAACCAAGCCTGGCAGTGTCCGGTCTGGAACCGGTACCGCAGGACAGCCCATGCTTGCCATGTCCCATCTCAATGATTAATGCATCAAAGGCTACCAGAGGCAGACCTTTGTTATGTGGACTGTAAACTACTTTTTATTAAAACCATTTAAAGCCCTGATGAGGTTTCTTACCTGCATGGAAGGATTTGAGGTGTTTGAATGCCACGTGCAGGATGCACCTGCACACCCAGATCCTTCACCAAGGGGAGCTGCCCGGGTGCTTCAGGGAACTACTGTCCCACCCATCCCAAAACGCTCACCACAACCCCGCACTCCTGACCTGCGAGCAGTGGGGCAGGAGGTGTGTTGACACCAGCACACCAAACCACCCCGTAGGCAGGCACAGCATGTCCCGCAGAAACACCTGTGACTCCAGGAGCCACTTACCAGCTCATCAACAGCTATGCCTCTTTTTAAACAGGCTTGTGTGAGGAAGAGGTCTGAAATCCAAGGCAAAAGCCCATCCTTGTCCTGTTTCCAGGCTTGCCCCAATCCCATGGATACCTCCCAACTGCCCACCCCAGAAACAGATCAGGAGGTGCTGGGCAGGGCCCCTCAAAACCTTGAGCTGTGACCAGCTGCATTTTGCAGTAAGCCCATCCAGCAGGGCAGCTGACAGATGCCTTACTGCACGGACAGCTGTGAGGGACCATGGTGTTGGTACCAAAACTGCTCAAAACCTACCTTGGGGACAAGCAGCCTCCAGAGAGTCTTCCCCTGCAGGCAGGAGCACCTCACCCCAGCTCCCCACCAGCTCTGAGCCCATGGGGCAGGGATGGTGTCCATGCTACATTTCTCAAGACCCTGCAGGTTCATCTATCCAATCTCCCCAGCTCCTTTCCCTGTGCTCACACTCCATCCCAGACCACACGTTCGGCTCTCAGTGTGCTCGGAGAGGAGGAAGGCTCTGGCACAGCAGGCAAACCCCTCTGCTCGCATGCACAGAGCGTGAGCAACCTCTGCGCCAGCTGCCTGCACTGCGTCACGTTTGGGGCAGGATCAGTGTTTTCCATGGTGCCCAAACCTGTTCCTGCTGGATGCACCGAGAGCCACCAGCAGCTGATTTGTTAGCTGACAGCAGGAGGCTTTGTTTGCGCAGCGCTGGCCGGCCTGTGCTGCCGGGTGGCCAGGACATGGCACCCACCAGGCAACACCTGCATTCCCAGGGGCTGCTACTGAGAGCGCTCCGGGTTAGCTGCACTGCTCGGCCCCCGGGATAGCCACCGAGCTACACGTGGGCTTGGGACTTCACAGACACAGAGCAGGAGGCAGAGCCCAGCAGAGGCCCAGTGCCAGGGGCCTGGGCAGTGGGACGGTGCAAGGCAGGAACTGGTGAGGGGCAGGGACAGATCCATCCCCAAATTACTGTCCAAAGGAGGCTGGTGTGAGCGGGAGGCTTTGTGACCTGTCATGGCCGTGCAGTGCCCTTCACTGCCAGCTGGCAAGAGACACAAAACGGTGATGCCAATGGCTCCCTGTAAAACTCCTTGGGCAGCCGGGGCTCACCCTCACAAGGACCCAGCAGTGCAGGCGAGGGCAGAAATGCTGCAGACACAAAAGCCCAGGAGCTCTGCCCGGGCTGCTGCAGCCCAGTGATGCCAAAAGCAAATTACGCCCTTTTTACAGGATGTTTGTGAACAGAGCCATTTCCAATGTACTCCACTATCATCTCTCCTTACTCCTCCCCAACACAGGACTCTCCTCTAATCACCCTTTCTGCTCAGCAGGAGATACAATATGTTGGTGCCGACGGTTACCCAGACAGTTCTAAAAACCTGGGGAATTCTGGCCCCAACAAATTCTAACTGATTCTTACAAGAACAGACATGGATTTACTTGACTATTATGAAATGGACAGCAGTATGAAGCTGTTGTTTTGTGGCCCGTTGGTGCCACAGGCTTGGAGCATGGATTTGAGCAGGGACACTGCTGTGACAGTGTGGATGAAGCCTTTAGGCTTCTCTGGAGGATGCACTGGGCATCACTCTGGAAATGGTGTCCAGTGGCCCGAGAGGACGGCCATGTGTGTTGGCAAAGTCCCCTTGGGGAGCAAAGAGGCCACTCCACAGACAGCTGCGACACCGTCTGCGACAGTCCGGGATCTGGGGCTTTCCAAGGCCAGGGAAGCCAGGAAAAGCAAAACTGCAGCTCTTGCCAGGCAGGCTTTGCCGCCTGGGTCTCTCGGGCTGTGCTCTTTTCCAGTGTATTGATTTACAGCTAAAACCACAGCTTTGCCTAGGCCTGAAGTCAGCCCTGGCATAACCAAGTTGGTTTCCTAGGAATCAAGACAGCAGGAGCGTACCCATACATTGGTACTGTTCAGCCTGACTGAAAAAGAAAAAAAAAAAACAAAAAACCCCAAACAAATCTTTCTGTAGAAAGAAGTTCTTTCTCTACAAGTTTTGCTTTATCAAAAAATACTCAGCCAATTCCTGGGAAACTTTCCTCCAGGAAGCTCCACCACCTGCCTTTCCCACATTGAATCAGGGTTATGGTTAGGAGCCTTTAGGTGAGAGAAGAGGGCAGGAACAGGCTGGAAACCTCTTCCAGGGAGCCAAAGCCTCAAAGGCATTGCTACCCCAAGACAGAGCAGCCCCTACACCCACACCAAGCCCTTGCAGCCCCCTGGCCCTTCGTACACCAGTTTGGGAGCAGGGATTTGCTCTTGGGGCTGCCAAGCAGATTTGGATGCCATGGAGTTGGCTCTGTACCTGCTCCTGCTGGCAAAGGGGGAGACCATACAGGTGCATGCAACACCTGTCTGTGAGAGGGGTTTCACAAACCCAGCACGCACCTTACCCACTTATACAGATTTTACAACAATTTTGACCAAACACATGAAATTCCCATATACAAACGCAAGGCCCTGCAGATGGAGATAGACCGATCTGCATATATATGTATGTATCTATGTATACAGTTATTGAAGGATGCTGCAGAAATCCCACTGCAGGGTGCAAGGACCAGGCAGGAGCAGGCTCCAGCCCTGCCAGGAAGCAGACAAATGCCTGGCCTTCCTTGTGCCAGGCTCCACAGCCCACGGTCAAAGCAGGATGCCGCTGCTCTGCCGAGCCCTGAACCCCACACCTCAGCGCCGAGCACACACGACAGCCACCCAGCAAACAGCACAGCCCTCCTATGCAGGGGTTTCTACAAGTTCTCTGCTTACAGGTGCTGCCTCTCCTTGAGCTTTCCCTGCAACACCTTCCAGAGAAGGTCCCTGGCAGCTCTCCCCAGCAGCAGAGCCCAGGGCAGGCTGTGCCCGGCGCTGGCTGCAGCAGGGGCAGGGCTGGGGCTCCAGCCCACGGCCAGGGGTCCCCTTTGCTCAGGGGGCAGCCTTCCCCCAGACCAGCCACACCGCACCCTGCTCTTCTCCTCCCTTTAATTCCTTTTTAATTAATCTCATCAAACAGCGCAGAGCAGGCTGGTGCCTATGGAGGCACCCTGCCAGCTGCAGTGCGGAGCCGGATGCCAGTCCCCCCGAGCCCCCAGGGCCAGCCCGGCAGGGAGAAGCAGGAGGGGTGGGGGCACGCTTGAATTTGAAAATATTTTATTTGAATAGTAAATAATTATACAGTTGAAACAGTTCTATCGAAGCACTCTATAAATAGCTAACAGTTAAGAAAATAATGTGTGTAGAAAAAGAGATTGCATCTAAAAGTAAGAGCTGTTGGTTGCACGGGATAAAATGGTTAAGATCGTGTGTTATTCTAGGTATAAAAGTTAAAACCCTTTCAGCAGATCCCTTTAGAAAAAAAGATCTTCTAAAACGCACAGTGAAATGGCAGGCAGGGAGACAAAAAAGCGCATTAGAGTATCTGCAATCAAATAATATCAATCTTCATAATTAATATAAATAAATAACGAATAAATAACATAATTACTCAAACCAACATATACAGATAGACAACTCATGAGCTACCTTAGTAAGGGCAAAACGAACAGAAACAGAAAGTTGGCATGTCACAGTTAAGGCAGTTTCTACAGCATTTTCTGGAGACCATCAACAGCAGAGTCAAGGCATTTGTGGCTACACTAAAAGAAACACTCGTTTCTCTCGAGCGGTTTGATCTGTTCACATCGACAAAAACCAGAGCAAACGAACAAAATTTAAAAAAAAAAAAGTTAAAAAAAAAAAAAAAAAAAAAAAGGGAGAGACCCCGGGAAGGTAAGTGTAAAGCCAGATTCCAGCAGGTCACAAGCCGTATTAAAGCTAATCGTGTGGCGGCCCCTGGGGAGCGGCGCGGGGCGGCGGGGAAGGCACGGGCGGCTCAGCAGGCGGGGCGCAGCGGCACCTGGAGCAGGATGACCTGCCGGTTCTCCGAGGGGTGGCACTTGTTGATGTGCCGGGTGAGGCCGGGAGAGCTGTAGAAGGTGGCCGGGCAGTACTTGCAGGGGAAGACCTGGGCGGCGTGCAGGAGGCGCAGGTGCCGCTCCTGGCTGCTCTTGCTGGGGAAGGTCTCCCCGCAGACGGGGCAGAGGCGGCACTCGGCGGCGGGCAGCTCCTCGGCGCTGGGCTCCGGGGCCGGTGCGGGGGCCGGGGCTGGCGTGGGTGCCGGTGTGGCGTGCCCCAGCAGGTGCTTGCGCAGGTAGGCTTGCCGGCGGAACCGCTTGGCGCAGCGGGGACACTCGAAGAGCCCCTCCTCGGAGCCCGCCTCCGAGGCTCCGCCGGGGCTCGGTGTGTCCCGCTCGCTGCCACTGCCGCCGCTCGCCTCCTTCGGCGTCTCCTCCGCCGGGGTCGGGGCCGGGGCCGCGGCCGGTGCCCGGCCCGCCTCGGGGCCGCCCTTGGTGACGGGCGGGCGCGGTTTGTGCCAGCGGCGGTGGGAGGCGAGGTTGGCGGGGCAGGAGAAGACCTTGTCGCACTCGGGGCAGCGGTACTCCACCCGGACGATGCGGGAGCAGCGGTGCTGCGCCAGCGCGAAGGGGTCCCCGTACTCCTCCTTGCAGAGCTGGCAGATGAACTCGCCCAGCGGACGGGCGCAGCCGCTCCGTGCCTTCGCCGGCGCCTCCACCGGGCCCTCCTTGATGCGCAGCCCCAGCACGGGCGAGGTGGTCACTTCGTCCTCGAAGGTCAGCTTGCGTATCGCCTTCGTCTTCTTGCCCGATGGGGCTTTCTGCCGCCCGGGTTC